>JACEFZ010023013.1:132500-291769 GCA_014155875.1 Cepaea nemoralis | reverse complement strand
TTTACAAATAGTCTTACACATGTTTAACTAATGTAGTAATAAATCAAAATGAGCCTTCCACGATCACATTTACATGTACTATAAAGTTTGACAACAATTCTAAGTTCACAAACTCTAGTTTTAAATCGTTAATCACATAAACACGTTCATTTCAAAGCCGGACGAATGCCACCACGTCCACACATGTCAGGGTCTTAAACTTGGCTCGCTAACCTAACACATATGAGACAGTACAAGTACAACGTGATTTGACGTAAGACTCAACGACACACCGTTCAATGGATTTATTCACAGATCAAATACATTACGATGATCACAACAATATATACTTGATACTTCAATACACTTACATCCACAATACAGCTCACAAGTCTAACTCTCAAGATGTCCAGACACTCGACTTTCAGCACAGAAAACCACACAACGCCTTTCTCTCATCATGCGTCCGTCCAAGTCCGTGTCCCAGAGCTGTCTGCCGCTAGTTCGCAACTTGCCTCCCACCTGAGGTGGCTTCACAAGGCATGCGTGCGTCTTGCGTCGTCCTGGCCTGACCGCTGGTCGTTCGTCAGCCAGCAATCTTGCAGGCAGGTAACTATCACTCGCCTGGCGGCGTAACGAAGTTGCTGCATCCCTGCTGGGAGCTAAGTCGCCTGGCGGGCGTAACGATGTCACTGCATCACTGTACCCATTCTGGACTCTGACAGTTAGATTTATAAGCTAACTCTTAATAATCACCTTATTGAATTATATTTCCTGCCTAGACTTATATCATTTTAATTCCCTTGAAGGGACAGGGTTGGTTATTTTTACACAACCTAAACGCTGTGATATCCTTATTCTATACAGCACTGAAACACATTTCCACTCCAACCGATGTTAAGTCCAACTCTCCACTGAGTTTAACTTTCTCTGTTCACATATAAATTTCCTGTCCTATTTCACTGGGTTTTTCCGTCCCCCTCAATCATCCCTGCTCCTCTTCCGTCCTTTGATCCTTCTACATCAACATGCTAACAATAGTCTTTGATAAAGACGATCTCCCGTTATCGTTGCTTTTCGGTTGCCCAAAGGATTTGGTTTTTAGTATTTCAAAGATATACACTGTTTGATCGTTCCGAACTTCTCGACGATAAACGATCCCCGGTGATTCTCCGTAAAATCCAATACGGACTCTTCTTTGATCCTTCCCGGTAGACAGCCTGTCCGTTGGCTTCCCTTCCGTGTCCCCGACGTACGGCCAGTGTTAGAAGTTACGATCACCATCTGGTTTAAGATTTCAGGACCGTCACATCTTTCCCCAAATGTTTCTGTCATTTTCTCCATCGGGATCGTAGCCTGCCAGCTATATCATGACAACTGGCACGATTCGAACCACTTCCAATTCTCGTGCGCTCATGTCAACTACGAGAGTATTCAGGGTTACAGAGAAAGCTGCTAACCCCTCGACCAGGGAGACCGGCGAATAGAATAGTAAAGCGAGAAAAACAAAAAGACTGGGAGGATTATGGAGAAACCCTAAATAAGTATTACAAGAAGGCAACTAGAAACTTCTACAAACAAATAAGTGCAATGAGAACCAGAGGAGAACCCTTTGACCCAACTGAAATAATTAACAGCGAAAATGGAGAATCAATAGTAAACAAAAACAAATCCTATTAAGATGGAAACAGTACTTCGAACAATTTCTCAACATCCCATCAGATGTCACAGGAAATCAAGAAACCAACGCAGATGCCACCAAAGAACTAGAACCAGGCATACTGAAAGAAGAAATTATAGAAGCCATCAGATTAGCCCCATTGAACAAATCACAGGGACAAGATGAAATACCAAATGAACTAATTAAACAGCAATGGAAGTAGGAACAGCATGGCTACATAGACTATTCAACCATGTTTGGGTAGAACAACAGACCCCATGAGACTGGGGAAATGCCATAATTATCCCAATTTGGAAAAACAAAGGCAGCAAGAGACTGCACAGAGGCATTTCCCTTTTGAGTCATATTGGGAAAATATTTTGCAAAATTCTTGAGAAAAGATTACGAACTACTATAGAACCACAGCTAAGCAAAACACAACTTGGATTTAGGAGAAACAAAGGATGCACAGATGCCATTTTTACTCTTAGACAACTTATAGAAAAATCACTCAAATTCAATGAAACACTCTACTTAGCCTTTGCCGACCAAGAAAAGGTATTTGATAGAGTAGATAGAAACAAGCTGTGGGAAATCCTTAAACAATATGGAGTGAGTATACATCTATCAAACCTATGTATAAAATTATACAACAACAGTGAATGCATAGTGAGAGCAACTGGAGGACACTCAGAACCCTTCACCATAAGATCTGGAGTACGACAAGGTTGTGTCCTGTCACCTCTCTTGTTCATAACATATATAGACAACATATGTAAAGAAACCAGCCAAACAGAGACTATAAGAACACCGCATGATGAGAACACAGAAGAAGAACCATCTGCAAATCTAATCATTTGAGAACTCCTATTTGCGGACGACCAAGCACTAATAGCAAAATCAGAAGCTGAATTACAAGACCACATGAATAGTCTAGATGAAATGTGTAGGGAACATAACATGAAAATTAGCATAAGTAAAACAGAGGTAATTACTATAACTAAAGAAGAAAAAACAACAACAACAATTCACCTGAACGAACATCCCTTGAAACAAGTAAAGAGTTTCAAGTACCTAGGAAGTATAATATCATCAAATGGCAAATCAAAAGATGAGATCGAAAATAGATGCAATGAGGCAAACCAACTCATTGGACAAATGGCACCAATAGTAAAGAACAAACATGTTTCAATAACTACTAAGAAAGCACTTTACAACACCATCTTCCTACCAACTCTATGTTACCAATGCTAAACCTGGACAATGACAGAAAAATAGAAAAGAGAAATCACAACAGAAATGAGATTCCTGGGAAGAACACTCAATGTATCAAGAAGAGATAAGATCAGAAATGAAGAAATCAGGACTAAAGTGGGATTATAGCTGCACTAGATTTTATTAGAAAGCAGCAAGGCAAATGGTTTGGCTATGCAATTATGTTACCAACTAACAGTATACCACAACAAACAATAATGTACAGACCAGATGGAAGCAGAGGAAGAGGCCGACCACATAAACGATGGACGCAGGGAATAACAGAGTCCATGAGAATATCAATACATGAAGCCCATAAGCGGGCACTCTCCTGCTGTTTATACTTCATCTCAACACAGCAAGGTACAAGAGGAACATGATGAGATGTCCTTTTGCAGGATGTTGCAGTCAGTCTCAACATGTATTGACTGTTTGTGATTTACAAAGCAATTTTAAGTTCAATAGTTGGCCATTGAATTTTGAATGGCTGACACCTCATACAATTAAAATCAACGCAAAGTGACCAGATTTCAGATCTCCTACAGCTGATTTTGAATCCTTGATTGTGTTTCACTAACCCATAAGCCACAAGCACCAGTATCACACATTCATTGTTTTATTTTCCTGCTCATATTATCTCCATTCAAATACAGAGGTTCTAGAAAAACTGGGAATGAAAAGAAAGTTGATGAAAGAAATAAAAAACAGGCAAGTGAATCATTTCGGCCACGTTTAAAGACATAACACTCGTATAAAAAACATACTGGAGGGTAAGGTTGAAAGCAAGCAAACAAGAGGTAGACAATGATACAAGTGGGAAGATAACATCAAGAGATGGACGAACAGCAGTCTGACAGAATGTACAGTCAAGGCGAGAGACAGTGTTGGAGATCCATTGCAGCAATCTTTATTGTGAAGACTGCACCTGATTGATTGATTGATTATCTCCATTGTTGGTGTCTGGCCTAGGAGTGCGTAACTCGGCTTCACAATCCCGACATGCCGGCTTCAATGTCAGCCACAGGTGGTTTGGGAGCAGATCACTTTGCTTTGGTTTTCACAATGATATGGTGCCAGATTAACTAACAATGATTGCCTTGAAAATCGCCCGCAGTGAGAGCTCTCATGTATACATATACTGCTGTGAGAAACCCCACTCTCTACGTGTACTGCAGTGAGAGCTCTCATGTATACATATACTGCTGTGAGAAACCCCACTCTCTGCGTGTACTGCAGTGAGAGCTCTCATGTATACATAAACTGCTGTGAGAAACCCCACTCTCTGCGTGTACTGCAGTGAGAGCTCTCATGTATACATATACTGCTGTGAGAAACCCCACTCTCTGCGTGTACTGCAGTGAGAGCTCTCATGTATACATATACTGCTGTGAGAAACCCCACTCTCTGCGTGTACTGCAGTGAGAGCTCTCATGTATACATAAACTGCTGTGAGAAACCCCACTCTCTGTGTGTACTGCAGTGAGAGCTCTCATGTATACATAAACTGCTGTGAGAAACCCCACTCTCTGCGTGTACTGCAGTGAGAGCTCTCATGTATACATATACTGATGTGAGAAACCCCACTCTCTGCGTGTACTGCAGTGAGAGCTCTCATGTATACATATACTGCTGTGAGAAACCCCACTCTCTGCGTGTACTGCAGTGAGAGCTCTCATGTATACATAAACTGCTGTGAGAAACCCCACTCTCTGCGTGTACTGCAGTGAGAGCTCTCATGTATACATAAACTGCTGTGAGAAACCCCACTCTCTGCGTGTACTGCAGTGAGAGCTCTCATGTATACATAAACTGCTGTGAGAAACCCCACTCTCTGCGTGTACTGCAGTGAGAGCTCTCATGTATACATAAACTGCTGTGAGAAACCCCACTCTCTGCGTGTACTGCAGTGAGAGCTCTCATGTATACATAAACTGCTGTGAGAAACCCCACTCTCTGCGTGTACTGCAGTGAGAGCTCTCATGTATACATAAACTGCTGTGAGAAACCCCACTCTCTGCATCTACTGCAGTGAGAGCTCTCATGTATACATATACTGCTGTGAGAAACCCCACTCTCTGCGTGTACTGCAGTGAGAGCTCTCATGTATACATATACTGCTGTGAGAAACCCCACTCTCTGCGTGTACTGCAGTGAGAGCTCTCATGTATATATATACTGCTGTGAGAAACCCCACTCTCTGCGTGTACTGCAGTGAGAGCTCTCATGTATACATAATCTGCTGTGAGAAACCCCACTCTCTGCGTGTACTGCAGTGAGAGCTCTCATGTATACATAAACTGCTGTGAGAAACCCCACTCTCTGCGTGTACTGCAGTGAGAGCTCTCATGTATACATAAACTGCTGTGAGAAACCCCACTCTCTGCGTGTACTGCAGTGAGAGCTCTCATGTATACATAAACTGCTGTGAGAAACCCCACTCTCTGCGTGTACTGCAGTGAGAGCTCTCATGTATACATAAACTGCTGTGAGAAACCCCACTCTCTGCGTGTACTGCAGTGAGAGCTCTCATGTATACATAAACTGCTGTGAGAAACCCCACTCTCTGCGTGTACTGCAGTGAGAGCTCTCATGTATACATAAACTGCTGTGAGAAACCCCACTCTCTGCGTGTACTGCAGTGAGAGCTCTCATGTATACATAAACTGCTGTGAGAAACCCCACTCTCTGCGTGTACTGCAGTGAGAGCTCTCATGTATACATAAACTGCTGTGAGAAACCCCACTCTCTGCGTGTACTGCAGTGAGAGCTCTCATGTATACATAAACTGCTTGCTGCAGCGATTGATCTTGAGGACGCATACAACAGAGTACCACTGGATTTTTTAATGTTTCAGCTTCTTGAACTAAACGTAAGTCCATTCCTCCTTAGTTGGATCGCTGCAGCCCTCTTCCAACGGAAAGTAGTTTTTAGATGTGGTAGTTGGACTTCGGAACCAACAACAATATATCCTGGCCTACCACAGGGATCACCATTATCTCCGGTACTGTTCAACGCCTACACAGTGAGAATCACCAGTGAGCAGATCACTGGACCTGGCAGGACATTGTCATATGCCGATGATGTTTTAGTGTATCGTCAGGGTAAGGATAGAGAGGAGGTTGCTGTGGAACTACAAACCGAACTCAATCGCATAAGTACTTGGTGTGATGAAGCTGGGGCAATGGTCAACCCAACAAAGGCAACAGTGACTTGGTTCTCGTTGAATAATCATATTGTCAACAATCCAACACCAACTGTAATGCTGTGTTCAGAGACGGTGGAAAGAACGCAGGCAATGAATTACCTGGGGATACGGTTTGATCGAAGCCTTGCTTATAATGTGCACATAGACCAGGTGATAACAAAGGCCAAGCGGGGTTTGGCAGCGATGCGGGTGATGGCGGCAGCAAACTGTGAGCAGCGCCATCTATGTCTTCTGTACGAGGGGCTGGTCATGTCTGTTTTGGAGTATGCAATGGCAATCCTGACTCTCAGCCATAAGCAGATAGAAAGGATGGAAAGGATACAGAATGAAGCTATGCGCATTATTCTTGGATGTACAAGAGATACAGCATGCAGGGCGATGCGCTACCTTCTTGATTTTCCAACCATTGAAGAGAGAATGCAAGTTTGCAGGGCACGCGCCTACCTCAGAATTAACGCAAACACACAGCATCCACTGCATAGTGAAATTAGGAAGGTGAAGGGCAGCAGGTTAAAAAGAGGACGGTCGTGGATGGGTCAAGCCGAAGACATTCTTCAACAGGTGTGTTCACTCGAGGACTTAGAACCTGGCGAGGAGTGGGTGCAAGTGCCAACAGACTTCTGCACATCCTTTTCAGTTTGCATCCAACTAGATAGAAAATGCAGACAAGAAAATCCGGCTGCTGTGGAGGCTGAAGTACAAGCGTTGATTTCGAGAATTCACTAGACAGTGACGCGGTCATCTACACAGATGGGTCGGTCGTCCGACATGTGAGAAGCTCATGGGCCTTTACAGCTCGGGCCGGAGGGAGAATTGTGAAGGAGGACTCTGGTGCTTTCACTGAAACCACAAGTAGCCTGACCATGGAAGTCATGGCAGTAAGTAAAGCAATAACATGGCTCGAGACACAGACATTCACTAGGGCTTGTTTCCTTAGCGACTCAATGAACATGATCAAGAGGATAGAGGAGGGGTCGATCCGAAGAGAATGGTTGCTGCCTCTGGAGCGGTCTCGGCTGGCAAAGATTAGTTTCATCTTCGTGCCAGGTCATTCGGGAGTACAAGGAAATGAGCGGGCTGACAAGCTCGCAGGTGAGGCTACTGTGGAGGGCGGACGCGCCATGGACCAGGCTGACATTCTGAATGCTCTACGAGAAGTGAGACTTTTGCAAGAACCAAGTGATGACTGTGAATCTACAACAATGGCCAGACTGCGAGAGCAGCAAATTAAAAGAGGGGTGGCCAAACAAGAACACTACGCAGGAAGCCAAAGAAGATTGATAAACCAACACAGAACTGGCGTCGTTAGCCGCTACACGCTGCGGGATTTGCTGAGGAGGGGATCCGAGCACTTATGGACTGAATGGTCCGATGTGCAACGAGGATGATCTGTCGACTAACTAACTAACTAACTAACTGCAGTGAAACTAGAACTTTATATACAACTATAAGAAATAGACAAACATCATTCTTTGGATGTATAATGAGAAGAGAGGCATTGGAAAACATCTTAATGACCGGAAAGATTAATGGAAGAAGAGGCAGACCGAGAGAAATGATGTTGGATGGACAGATGGTGGCATGGAGGAATATCATGAGTAGAATACCAGGACACGAGATCTGTGGAGAGACATGAATGCCTACGCCAGCTGACATGGCACATGATGATGATAACTGTGTCGGTTGATCAGTAAGAATATTTAGGATCTGATGTCTTTACATTGATTTTCACAATGGTCTATGCGCCCGCTGCAATGAAAGCAATGACAAACTCATCATCAATTAAAGCAATGACAAACTCATCATCATCAAGTGCCCTGCCAGCTGGCATAGGTGTTCATGACCATGCCACCATCTCAATCAATTCTCTTGGTTAGTCTCTGCCTCTCTTTCCTTGATCTTTCTGGTTGTCACAATGTTCTCCAATGCCTCTCTTCTCATCACATGACCAAAGAAAGCTGTTTGTCTCTTTCTTATTGTTATATATAATGTTCTAGTTTCATTAGCCTCTTTCAGGCAATCATCGTTAGTTACTCTGGCAGTCCAAGGAATTCACAATATTCGTCTCAGGAACCTGTTGCTTCCAAGTTCTTCTTAATTTGTTCATTTACATTCCAAGATTCACTGCCATACAGCAAAACAAGTTCTGTATAGCACTTCGGCACTCTCTTTCTTACATTCAATGATAGTGACTTATAAAGACAAACTATTGAACATAAATTTCCTGGAAAATCACAAAAAGCCAATAGAAGCATAGATTGATTGTGACATCCTGGCAATGACATGCAACTAACTTATCTCCTTCAGTGTCACATATCTGTTGTTTTATTTTTCTGCTCATTTGAATTCTTTCAGTATAACATTCATCGCTTGCAAGCTGAATTTCATTTCTTGTTTCTGTAGGGTCACATAGAAACAATCTTTGATTGTAAGTTCAGCCTTGAAAATCCAGACTACTTGGCAACTTCTAGCTTTGATGGGACTGTAAAAGTATGGGACATAACCACGATGACTTGCGTAAGTAAATGTTATCAGAAATGTGAAATTATGACATTTTTATTTAACATGGCTAGAGAATCTCCATGGCGAAGTGATTACACTGCCTACCCCATGATCTGAAGGTAGTAGGTTTGATTCCGGGCTATGTCATTTGGTTCACAAATTCAATTTTCTCAGAGGCTCCTGGAGATCATCACTGGAGTTACGCAGTTCGTGTTTTGTTTATGCTTTCAGCAGGCCACCCTGCAGAAAGTGAACAAGCCAGAAAGGATAAAACCTGGGGTGATGAATCCTTTCAAACTCTATTATTTAATGTGGTTTTAAAGGAACAGCTACTATCACAGAAACATCTGTGTATCAGCAAAACCTTAATCAAAAACAGCATCATGTCTCAGAAACTGAAATAGTTTTGCAATTTTAAACATCACAGTGGCTGGGAGAACAATGATGGAAGATATGGTTCCTGGAAGAAAAGGCCAGGGGTCGTCTAGCACTGATATGGACACAGGACATGCAGACACCTAGGCCTTGAGGCAGGAGAAATTCAAGCATAGTCCATATATATGCTACTACTGGGGAGTGCACTAGACTGATATTTGCATGTGGATTTGCTTTCTC
Source organism: Cepaea nemoralis (assembly GCA_014155875.1). NCBI lineage: Eukaryota > Metazoa > Mollusca > Gastropoda > Stylommatophora > Helicidae > Cepaea > Cepaea nemoralis. The sequence goes on along the minus strand of JACEFZ010023013.1, from coordinate 282,554 downwards.
TATTTCCAGTGTCCCTTGCCATCAGGCGAACTCACTCTGACTTCAGGGGTATTTGTAATTTATGTCCCCAAGTCAAGGTCGATAGGTCAACATTTTAGTACAACTGTCCAGTGTTGAGGTTGAACCCCTTACATCATCATCATCAGCACACCGGATGTTTAAGAACACACGTTCTTATGCATTCGGACCATGCTGACCTACGGACGAGAATTCCAAATTTTAGTCCAACTGACCAGTGTAAGAGTTGAACCCACTACCTCATCATCAGTGCGCCGGAAAGTTAAGAGCGGGGGCGGTTATTCATATGGCCATGCTGACCTCCTTTTTGTTCCCAGGTGACCACCCATCTAAGTGCTAACCATGAGAATGATGTTTGGCAAAGGACAGGTTACTTGATGATGATGACTGCAGATGACCATCAGACTTGAGATTGCAGAGATTGGTGTAGTGGGAGGGCAGACCTAGAGATTATGACCACTACCAGATGACCATCAGACTTGAGATTGCAGAGATTGGTGCAGTGGGAGCGTGATCTAGAGATTATGATTACTACCAGATGACCATTAAACTTGAGATTGGTGTAGTGGAAGGGTGGACCTAGAGATTATGACCACTACCAGATGACAGGCTCTGTGGTGAAGGGGTTACAAATGCAATTTATAATCCCGCATACCGCATTTGAAACACAGCTGCGGGCGATTTGGAAGCAGACCACCTTGCGTTGATTTACATACAATTGTATGAGTGTTGGTCATTCAGAAAACAATGACAAACTACTGAATATAAACTTGCTCAAGGATCGCAGAGAGCCAAAAAATGCTGGAGTTGACTTCTACGCCCTGTAAACGATATGCAACTAACTAACCAGATGGCCATCAAACCTAAGAGTGCAGAGATTGGTGGAATGGGAGGGCAGATCCAGAAACTAAACACACAATAGATTTTCATGTTGAGGAGTTGAGTCAAGTCAACAACCGACATCACAGCACTCTGAACATTCTCATACACCCTTTTTCCTGATCTTCAACAGTCAAAGATTGAAGCAGTGGGAGGGTGGGCCTAGAAATCTGGCTGGTTGACTAGCTTGTTGGCTTGCTAGCTGGTTGATTGGTTGGTTGGCTGGTTGGATGTATGAATGAAATAACGTATGAGAGGAAAGAGAAGAAGGCAGAATGTCAGACAGGCCTACATGCTCAATTCTTAATTCTTTAAAAATAAAGTTTGTTCATTCGTTGGCTGGTTGGTTGGTTGGCTAACTGGTTGATTTACAGTCTTCTCGAAGACTCAGTTTTAACTCTACAGATTCTGTGCATTGGCACTGAGGTCATCTGAGTCCTGAAGAAGGTGTGCATTGGTGTAGAGACTTTACACCCAACAGAGACATTGGTGTAGAGACTTTACTCCTGACAAAGATATTGGTGTAGAGACTTTACTCCCGACAATGACATTGGTTAGAGGCTTTACTCCGAAGAGTCATTGGTGTAGAGGTTTTACTCCTGACAAAGACATTGGTGTAGAGACTTTACTCCGAAGAGTCATTGGTGTAGAGACTTTACTCCCGACAGAGTCATTGGTGTAGAGACTTTACTCCCGACAGAGACATAGGTATAGAGGTTTTACTCCCGGCCTAGTACAAAAGTAAGTACCATCCCCACTGGTGCTGTGTTGCAAAACTCTCTTTCCCCTCTCACAATTCAGAAATCAGTGGGATGTGCACGGCCAGTACTGTAACCGTCCATCTGTTATTATCCATATTATTCAGGTATTTCATTATCAACGTTATTCGGGTATTTCTTTATCAATGTTACTCATGTATTTCATTATCAACGTTGCTCAGGTATTTCATTTTCAACGTTATTCAGGTATTTCATTATCAGCATTATTCAAGTATAACATTATCAGCGTTATTCGGGTATTTTATTATCAGCAAGATTCAGGTATTTCATTATCAATTTTATTGGGGTATTTCATTATCAACATTATACAGTTATTTTTTATCAATATTATTCAGGTATTTCATTATCAGTATTTAATCCCTATGCTAAAAAGTAATTGTTGTTTGTAGAATATGTGTTTTAATTTCCTTGTGTCTGATCATTCTTTTTTGTTCACTGATTTCATTTAATTGATTCTAACAGTTGAAGTCATCGCCCGGCAATGAGGGTGTAATTTATCACATATCCTGGGCACCAGCTGATCTTAACTGTATCGCTGCCTGTACAGCCAAACAAGGGGCTTTTATCTGGGACGTTAGTAAAGGAAAGATAATCAACAGATTTAATCATGTAAGTTTTTCTTGGTTTTCTGTTTATCTCCCCTAGAGGTCGCATGTCTAAATTTTGGAGAGAAGTGTCTTTTTTTAAAAACTGATGCAGTGCTGAAGGATCATATATCACCAGATGTGACCGCCCATTTGGACAGAAGGACGATATATCACCATACTTAGGTCATCGTGTTGTTTATTTTGTTCCGTGGTATCTTCCGCAATTTCAATGCTCAGTGAACGGATAATACTTGTTCATTTGACTGTGTCCCATGTTTGGTCCAAACCTACTTTGTTGGGGGGGGGGGGGGGGGGGGGGGGGGGGGGGGGGCACTGAATCAATTAACCTAGATGTCTTTACATTCCTTCTTTTACATCTCTTAAATATTAACTCCCATTCTAGAATCTTCTAAAGGGTCTTGGAATGGGTTCAGTGGCGGTGGGATTACCGGACGCAGTTTGTAATCACACATGCCTACATTCGAAACATATCTGTGGGCGATTTGGCAGCAGACCGCCTTGCTTGGTTTTTTAGATATGCAATGGGTGCCGGTCGTTCAGAAAGCAATGACAAACTACTGCACGTAAACTTGCCAAGAGATCACAACAGCAGCAACAAAAATATGCTGATGTTGACTGCAACATCCTGTAAAGGATATGTAACTAACTATAGGTCTTGGAAATGTTATTAGCTGATTCACTGCCAAAGAAAAAAGTGTGTTTGGACCAAACAGAAATTGATGGCAGAAAATTGGAATTAGGGGTGTGTCCACAGGTAAATGATCTAAAAATTGTAATGTAATTATATTGTATTATATATCAAATTAAAGGGGATTGCACAAAGAACACAGTAGTATTGCTACTATTGCTATAGGTTAGAAATTTTTTTTAAAAATAATGTTATATTTTGTAAAAGAAAATTTTAAGACATGTGATGACAATTATTTAAATGTCCACTTACCAAGGCACTACTCCTCAATCTTTGATGATGATCCAATTAAATTTACTGAATAATGATAAATAACCACGTTTCTTCACCAATATCACAGAACTGCTTCTTAACACCATCAAAACACAAGTAAAATATCATATTTTGAAGCACATCATTTTCACAATGAAATGGAAAAAGTTAGGAAAACACAAGGCAGATTTGTACTCATTACAATATATACACTATTTTCTATTTAGTTATAAGTATTATTATTTTCAGTTTAATTATTTAAATACTCCTCAGCTTATTTGTGATAGGCAAAGCAAACTTAGGGGCACAAGTGTGGCCCATTAGAGCAAGCATAATTCGACATGTGCCATCATTTGATGACGAACTTTCACTGCTAGGTTTGTTTTCCATAATGCTAAGTGATTTAACTGCACATTACTGTACGTGCTATCCCATTACTAAAATAATAAAAACAAACAACTTTAACAAAGCTTACTCCGCTTAAACCACTTTCACAAAGCTTAATCCACGTGTCTTGTCTGATAAATTTCAAAGGCATATCTATTCTGTGTGTAAATTTTCAATTACCGGGCACTAAAAATTTCAGAAAATAAGAGAAAGAAAACAAATAACGAACTGTCCTCATTATGTCAATAAAATGGCTCATGGCAGTCACAAGGAGTTCCATTATGTCAGTAAAGTAGCGCATGGCAGTAAATCAGTTAAAATGTTTGTGTAACTTTTAGATTGAGAGTGTGTTAGCAGTGAGATCACTTCCGGTTTCAAGATGGCGACGGACGGTCGTGTTTTATTTGTGATCATTAACTTTTCCATGTAGGAGATGGATTTATTCATCTCTTGCGTGTAGTTTGTGTGCCAGGATGTAAAACCAGGAGTTTCTACTCAAGATCTGCGTGGATGCTACGGAGTTCGTGCATCGAGTGAAGCAATCCTTGAGTAAATATTTTGCAGCGTGTGTGGTTTCTGTGGTTTTTGGGTTTTTCAACATGGCGGAACAACGTGTGTTCTCCGAGCGGTTGGCAGTCAACCTAACAAGACGGCGTGGGCGCCAGGCAGGTTGCAAGCGACAAGGTAAGCGTGGTGGTTTAAGACGTTTTAGACTCAAGTGTGACCATCTGGGCCTCAGGAATATCCGTATTCTGTATTGGAACTGCGCCAGCATAAAACAACGGGGTCCTATTTTAGAAACCCTGGTTTACAGGAACGACATTGTAGCGCTCCAGGAGACAAGACTGGGTGATCAGCTACTCCGAAATGCCGGCTTCAAATGTTTCTACAACAGATGACATCTGGGAATGGCGATTCTCATTCGTGACAGCATGGTGGCGTCAGAGCTAGACATGTCCAGTTGGGACAGTGATGATATACAAATACAGGCGGTAAGATTTCAATCCATTCTACCATTCGTGCTGGTTAATGTTTATGCCCACAACGCGAGTATGGATTCACAGAAGTGTCAGTGCTTAAGTGACATATTAGGTCAAGAGAGAAATGTTATTTTCTGTGGTGATTTCAACGCTAAAGGCAGATCATGGGGAAACATTTCCTCCAACACACAAGGGGAGGAGCTCGAAACTGCACTTGAAACCATTGACCTGGTTTGTATCAACAGTGGCTGTGTCACCAGGACAGCAAGCCATCCAGGGGATGAGGACAGTGCTATTCATCTGGCATTGGTTTCTCCTTCACTCACTACAGTGTGTAGATGGAGTGTTCTAGGACACCATGACAGCGACCACCATCTTTGTAGCATATTGGTGGAGAAAGGCAGAACCAGGCAGCACAAGTTAATGGTCAAGACTTTCCAGTATGACAGTACAGGGCAAGATGTGGTGAGTAAATAAGACGTGACAAGCGCAGAAAGCTTCAGGACAGGAAAAAAAAGCTGGGAGCCGCCACCGTGGTGACATCTTGAGGTGAAGGAGGCGTGGTTGGATAAACGTGGTGCTGTAAGGAGATGGCAAAATGCCAAGAAGAACAGAGCTGGCCATCCCAGTCCCTGCATGCACTTAGAAAGAGTAATGCACACAAAAGTAAGCTATTTAAAAAAACTGGTCACGGTAGTTAAAAGTGAAAAATGGGCAGAGGTGTGTCAAAGAGTAAGCACAGACAAGTCACTGAAATTGTTCTGGCGACTACATAAAAGCATGAGTGGGGTAGTCAAGAATAAGAGCATTTCTGACTTCCAAGGTGCTGACCTCATCTGGCAGAGGACTGACGAGGACAAGGGCAAAAAAGTCCTCTTTGAACGCTATCTAGAGCAGAGCAACCAGACAGACATGAGATGCCGAAATCTTGCCAAGGAGGTCACGTCAGAAGGTGCAAGGCCCAGAACACTTCGGATGAAGACACAGTGACTGAAAGAAATCAAGGCTGTGCTTCAACGATCAAATAACAGCGCTCCAGGGCCAGATGGCATAAGATACAACGACATCAATAGGTGTACCGACAACGAGCTAGAGGAACTAGCAGGCATGTACAACAACAGTATAGGGAGTGCTAGCATCAAGGAGGAGTGGTTACACAGCTATCTTCCCTTGCCGAAGCCTGGCAAAGACCACACAAAAATTCAGGGATATCGAGTTATAACCATGCAGAATACAATAGGCAAGCTGCTGGAGAAGTTAATTGCCAGGAAAATATCAAGCCAGCTGGAGAGGCAAGGTGTTTTCCCACCTACTTTAGGTGGGTACCGTCCAAAAAGAGAAACCTGGACCAATGCAGCAGTTTTTGCCCATGATGTCTATGAAGGTTTCCACTCAGGCATTGAAACCTTTGCTGCAGCGATTGATCTTGAGGATGCGTACAACCGAGTACCATTGGATTTTCTAATGATTCAGCTTCTTGAACTCAAAATAAGTCCATTCTTCCTTAGTTGGATCGCTGCAGCCCTCTTCCAAAGGAAAGCAGTTTTTAGATGTGGCAGTTGGACGTCGGAACCAACAACAATATATACTGGCCTACCACAGGGATCACCATTATCTCCAGTTCTGTTCAACGCCTACACTGTGAGGAATCACCAGTGAGCAGATCACTGGACCTGGTAGGACATTGTCATATACCGACGATGTTTTAGTGTATCGCTAGGGTAAGGATAGAGATCAGGTTGCTGTGGAACTACAAACCGAACTCAATCGCATAAGTACATGGTGTGTTGAGGCTGGGGCTTCTTGATTTTCCAACCATTGAAGATAGAATACAAGTCTGCAGAGCTCACGCCTACCTCAGAGTTAACGTAAACACACAACATCCACTGCATAGTAAAATTATGAAGGTGAAGGGCAGCAGGTTAAAAAGAGGACGGTCATGGATGGGTCAAGCTGAAGACATTCTTCAACAGGTGTGTTCACTGGAGGACTTAGAACCTGGCGAAGAGTGGGTACAAGTGCCAACAGATTTCTGCACATCCTTTTCAGTTTGCATCCAACTAGACAGAAAATGCAGACAAGAAAACGTTGATTTTCGAGAATTCGCTAGACGGTGATGCTGTCATTTACACAGTTGGGTCGGTCGTCCGACATGTGAGAAGCTCATGGGCCTTTACGGCTCAGGCCAGAGGGAGAATTGTGAAGGAGGACTCTGGTGCTTTTGATGAGACCACAAGTAGCCTGACTATGGAAGTTATGGCAGTAAGTAAAGCAATAACATGGCTCGAGACACAGACATTCATAGGGCATGTTTCCTTAGTGACTCAATGAACATGCTCAAGAGGATAGAGATGGGGGGGGGGGGGTCCGAGAGAATGGTTGCTGTCTCTGGAGCGGTCTCGGCTGGCAAAGATTAGTTTCATCTTCGTGCCAGGGCATGCGGGAGTACAAGGGAATGAGCGGGCTGACAAGCTCGCAGGTGAGGCTACTGTGGAGGGCGGACGCGCCATGGACCAGGCTGACATTCTGAATGCTCTACGAGAAGTGAAGACTTTTGCAAGAACCAAGTGATGACTGTGAATCTACAACCATGGCCAGACTGCGAGAACAGCAAATTAAAAGAGGGGTGGCCAAACAAGAACCTACGCAGGAAGCCAAAGAAGATTGATAAACCAACACAGAACTGGCGTCGTTAGCCGCTACACGCTGCGGGATTTGCTGAGGAGGGGATCCGAGCACTTATGGACTGAAGGTTCGATGTGCAATGAGGATGATCTGTCGGACTAACTAAACTAACTAGATGAGGAAACAGTTCATTTCCTTCATAAACTAGTTAAACCAATAAATAATTATGTGAACAAATGGATTATTCTCATAGCAGATGGATTATTCTTTGCATTTTAAATGATGTTATAAATAAACGGATAATTCGTTTAATTTATAAATTATTCTATATATAAATGGATTATTCTCGTAACAAATTGATTATTGTTTTAATGTATAAATTATTCTATAGATAAATGGATTATTCTTGTAACTAATGAATTATTATATGAACAAATGTATTATTCCTTTACTTAACAAATGATTCTATAAACAAATGGATCACTCTTTTAACTAATAATTGATTCTGTGAACAAATGGATTATTCTTTTTACAAATTGGATTATTCTATTAACTTATAAATAATTCAGTGAGCAAACAGACTATTTTGTGAACTAATAAATCTTGTTATAATCTTTACAAAGCATCTTCCGATAGATGTTATGACTATTCCGAGATAGTTGTACCAGTTCGCCTGTTTAAGAATTTGTCCATTTACTTGGATGTCACATTGTGGTTAGGCAATGGTGTAAAAGCCATAATGATAGTTTTAATTTTTGTAAAGACAAACTAAAATTTGTACCATCATTATTTTTCCTGCCTTTGTTTTTCTAGCACGCTGCGAAAGATAGTGTTTACTGCGTGGCATGGAACCACATTGATCCTAAATTGATCATGACCTGTGGAGGAGACGGTTTTTGGTAAGTATTGTCCACCTTTTTATCAAGTCCCTGTTTTTATTTGTGAAAGAGAGTGATAGAAGGGCAGAATGTTATATGGGCTTGCGAGCCCATTTTCTTAAACCTTTGAAAATAAAGTTTGTTCGTTTGTTCGTTCCTTCTGTCATAATGAGAAATGGAATTGCAAAATAGTACTTGCAAGTTTACCTTGGAATGCCTTAGCTTTAGACTGCCAGAGTACGAAGCAGCACATGCCTGCAAAACATTAAAGAAACTAGAACATTATATACATATATAGAATGTTATACATAGATATAGAATGTTATACATAGATATAGAATAATATACTATATATATATATATATCTATATATATATATATATATATATATATATATATATATATATATATATATATATATATATATATATATATATATATATATATAGAACGTTATATACAGATATAGAATGTTATATATAGATATAGAATGTTATATACAGATATAGAATGTTATATATAGATATAGAATGTTATATACAGATATAGAATGTTATATATAGATATAGAATGTTATATACAGATATAGAATGTTATATATAGAGGAAAGTAAAGAACGGGTTAGCGACTTTCTCCTTAATCTCATATACTCTTGTGAGTAACGTGATGTGAGCGAGAATCGGTGGCGGTTCTCATCGCGTTGGTAACTTACTGGGTTTGTGAGCCGGTCGCTCAGAACCAATGGCAAACTACTGAGCGTAATCTTGCCAAGAAATCAACAATCAGCTGAAAGATGCTGACGTGATAGTGATGTCCTGTAAACGATATGCGAACAAATTTACCGATCTCCATGGCCAAAGGCTTGCGAACACGATTCGTGAGCCGCTTACCAGGCGTTCGAAGTGCAGCCGTGACCAATTTGTGCGCAGGCAGCCGTGTCGCTTGTGTGTTATAACGTGTTGGTATGGGAGCCGGGTTTTGTTCAGAAAAGCAATGGCAAAACTACTGAACGTAAAAACTTGCCTCGGAAATCAACGCCAGCTGAAAAATGCTGGTGTTGACTGCAACGTCCTGTAAGGGATATGCAACATTAAAAAGAAGATGGCCAACGTGATATTGACAACATCACCCATCATAGGGGCTTTCATAGGTTAGTAACCGGTTGAAAGATTTCAGTTTTTGATTTCTTGACTCTGTCATTTGGTGTCACAAGGCAATTTTTCCGATGAATTCGGGGGTTGTTGCTGAACTCTATGGGGAGTTCAGTGAGTTGGTGCTTTGTGCTTCGCTTCGGATAGTCGTGCTGCAGAAAGAAAGAGACCGAGCCAATGGGTTCACAACCTATTGACAATGAAGTCGGATTTATGTCTTTAAAACCCTGTTGAACAAAGTCAAGTGCCTAGTGATCTATACAAATATCAGGAGCCCATATACCCAATAAGTGTTAAAGGTGGGCAGTCAAATTGGTCCTTGAACTGTTTGGTCCTGTTTCTGAACTTTTGCGAATGTTTGGCAGGAATGCGACACTTTGATGTTATTGTCTCTGGAATAATACTTACAGCATCTATCCAGAAAAATGTGACATTTTTGATGTTATTGTATCATGAACCACGTACACCATTATCAGAATGTGACACTAATTTATGTATTGTCTCATGGGACATACTTACAGCATTATCCAGAAATGTGACACGTTATTTATGTTTCATGGAAATACTTACAGCATACCAGAAAATGTGAAAATTTTTGCATATTGTCTCATGGAATACTTACATCACTATCCTGAAGTGACACATTTGCCTTATTGTCTCATGGAATATTACAGCATTATCCTGAAATGTGAAACATTTTGCCTATTGTCTCATGGAATACTACAGGCATATCCAGAAAGTTGACACATTTTACTTATTGGTCATTGGAATACTACAGCATGTTCAGCAAGGTGGATGGTATTATCATGAAAAGTACAAACATACGGGGGGCCTGTATTTGAGTTGTGATTGGAGTCCTCCCTTTTAACAATTAATAAGTGGCTCTGTTTTTATTTTTTGAGATATTAGGCATGACATTCTTGGTGTGTCTGTTGCGGCGAGGGGGGGGGGGGCAGGGGGGGGGGGGTGTTGATGAGAGAGGACGAGGTGTGTGAGGTTGTGTATTTGTGAGGAAGTATGTGCATGTGTGTAAGTAGTGTGTGTGTGTGCAGGCATGTGCGTACATGTGTGAGTGAGTATGGTATTTGGTTGGAGCGGAGTGTCTGGTGTGCATGTTGAGGGTGTGAGGGTGAGTGTGTTCGTGTTATTATGTGTCTGTGTGTATAAGTGAGTGTGTGTGTGTTCTTTGTGTGTGTGAATCAGTGAGAGAGAGAGCGAGATCATGCTTGCTTGCACACATGCGGTCTTGTGCGCTTGCTTGTTTGTGTTACACAACAATATATACATGTGACATCAATAGTCTCAGCAGACATCATAAATGCCATGAATAGTCTCTGTAAAATTGTAGCTTTCACTGGCATTGGCGTGGCAGTGCCCTGGCTCAAGAGATATACAAATTCCCCCACAAATCCATCAACACACATTAAAAGATCACACAAACCAATCCACAATACCCTTCCTATTTCTGCTTGTAATACTCAATTGTTGAGAAGCACAACTGAGAGGGTACAAGCCTTATCTTAGTATGAGGAAATGCAACCTAAAGATTAAATGTCACAGCAGGGCAGACCAGGCCCTAAGCCTTGGTCAGCAACTGATCTAGGATGGAAGCTCTAAATAGCGGACTATTAGAGCATTGCTTTGCTGATCTGACAGCTTCTGCAGCTTGCCTTGTTTCAGATGTAATGGTGTTACCTTTCCTCTGGAGTGAACTAGCCAGACCGAGAGAGAGATCACGCTGTATGGGCAGCACATGGTCTTTACAATTCAGCCCAGGCATTGCGCTATGGAGAGGTTTTTATACCTATTTTTTTAAGCACAATGCAACAAATTATCGTCTGTCAAGATGGTCAGGTGCCGGTAACAGTGGTAGCTCTTTTGTAACATTAATCCACAGACTGATGGCCGGAGGGATTTCTCTTTCACCATTCAGACATATGCCGGTCTCCCTGGCAAAGGGGTTAACGACTTTTTCTGCAATCCCGTACTGGTAATATTGGTGTTGGAACTCTTCGCTGGCTGCTGAGGATGGGGACGGAGCGCTTATGGGAATGCCCCGAATGCTGTGATGTTGATTCCTAAATCAATCAATCAATCCGTAATCCCGTATATCTACATAGGGAAACACAGCTGCGTGAGATTTGGTAGCTAATCGCGTCACATTGGTTACTTACGGAGGTATTTGAGCTGATCGCTCAGAAAGCAATGGCAAACTACTTAGTGTAATCTTGCCAAGACATCAACAACAGCGGTAAAATGCTGGTGTTGACAGCGATGTCATGTAAATAGGATATGTATTTTTTTTAAATTTTCAGCCATGCACATTCATACCCATAAAGACTCACCTGCTCAGAAACCCACCCACAAGCTCTTCTATGTGTTAATACACACCCACTCAAACACATACATCCACACACACCTACTAACGTAACATACACGGACATGCATGCACACAAAACTTGCTACAAGTGCACACACAGCACACCCTCACACGCATGACTGCAAACGCACATGCCTAACCACACACACCTGCAACACAGAAACCTTCCTATATGTACATACAGCTACCCACTCATACATATGCACATACACACATGCACATACACAGACACCTACAAACAGAAGCATATACACATCAGGAAACCTATGGACAAACACACACACACACAAAACCCAGACTCCCATAAACACACATACATACATATGTATGTACCGACATGTTAGAATGTTATTTCTTATATCTCCCCTCCATGACATGTTTAGAATTGTATTTCTTATATTTCCCCTCCAGGGGACATGTTAGAATGTTATTTCTTATATCTCCCCTCCAGGGACATGTTAGAATGTATTTCTTATATCTCCCCTCCAGTGACATGTTAGAATGTTTATTTCTTATATCTCCCCTGCCAGGGACATGTTAGAAATTTATTTCTTATATCTTCCCCTGCATGGACATGTTAGATTGTAGTTCTTATATCTCACCCTCCAGTGACATGTTAGAATGTTATTTATTACATCTCCCCTCCAGGGACATGTTAGAATGTTATTTCTTATATCTCCCCTCCAGGGACATGTTAGAATGTTATTTCTTATATCTCCCCTCCAGTGACATGTTAGAATGTTATTTATTACATCTCCCCTCCAGGGACATGTTAGAATGTTATTTCTATATAATCGTCCTCTCCAGTGACATGTTAGAAGAGCTTATTTCTTATATTCCCCTACCAGGGAGATGTTAGAATGTTATTTCTTACATCTCCCCTCCATGGACATGTCAGAATATTATTTCTTACATCTCCCCTCCATGGACATGTTAGAATATTATTTCTTATATTTTCCCTCCAGGGACATGTTAGAATGTTATTTCTTATATCTCCCCTCCAGGGACATGTTAGAATGTTATTTCTTATATCTCCCCTCCAGTGACATGTTAGAATGTTATTTCTTATATCTCCCCTCCAGGGACATGTTAGAATTTTATTTCTTATATCTCCCCTGCATGGACATGTTAGAATTGTATTTCTTATATCTCCCCTCCAGTGACATGTTAGAATTTTATTTCTTATATCTCCCCTCCAGGGACATGTTAGAATGTTATTTCTTATATCTCCCCTCCAGTGACATGTTAGAATGTTATTTCTTATATCTCCCCTCCAGTGACATGTTAGAATGTTATTTATTACATCTCCCCTCCAGGGACATGTTAGAATGTTATTTCTTATATCTCCTCTCCAGTGACATGTTAGAATGCTATTTCTTATATTTCCCCTCCAGGGAGATGTTAGAATGTTATTTCTTACATCTCCCCTCCATGGACATGTTAGAATATTATTTCTTACATCTCCCCTCCAGGAACATGTTAGAATGCTATTTCTTATATCTCCCCTCCAGTGACATGTTAGAATATTATTTCTTACACCTCCCCTTCAGGGACATGTTAGCCACTGGCTGTGATGACAAGATTCTGCGCATATTTTATCTCGTGTCAAACTCGGACCAGCCAATTCGGGTACTTACAGGTGACTGTTTTTAAAAGAGTTTCTTCTTGTAGTCTATCTCTCTTCTTGTAGTCTATTACTATTTCTCTTCTTGTAGTCTATCTCTCTTCTTGTAGTCTATTTCTCTTCTTGTAGTCTATCTCTCTTCTTGTAGTCTATTTCTCTTCTTGTAGTCTATCTCTCTTCTTGTAGTCTATTTTTCTTCTTATAGTCTATCTCTCTTCTTGTAGTCTATTTCTCTTCTTGTAGTCTATCTCTCTTCTTGTAGTCTATTACTATTTCTCTTCTTGCAGTCTATCTCTCTTCTTGTAGTCTATTTCTCTTCTTATAGTCTATCTCTCTTCTTGTAGTCTATTTCTCTTCTTATAGTCTATCTCTCTTCTTGTAGTCTATTTCTCTTCTTATAGTCTATCTCTCTTCTTGTAGTCTATTTCTCTTCTTGTAGTCTATCTCTCTTCTTGTAGTCTATTTCTCTTCTTGTAGTCTATCTCTCTTCTTGTAGTCTATTACTATTTCTCTTCTTGTAGTCTATCTCTCTTCTTGTAGTCTATTTTTCTTCTTATAGTCTATCTCTCTTCTTGTAGTCTATTTTTCTTCTTGTAGTCTATCTCTCTTCTTGTAGTCTATTTCTCTTTTTGTAGTCTCTCTCTTCTTGTAGTCTATTTCTCTTCTTGTAGTCTATTTCTCTTCTTGTAGTTTATTTCTCTTCTTGTAGTCTATTTCTATTTTTGTAGTCTGTTCCTCTTTTGGTAGTCTATCTCTCTTCTTGTAGTCTATCTCTCTTCTTGTAGTCTATCTCTCTTCTTGTAGTCTATTTCTCTTCTTGTAGTCTATTTCTCAGGTACCGTGAATCTGTTGCTTCCTTGTTTTGTGCCTGATTTTATTGGTTTTCGTGTGTTTTATTATGAGGGGGGCTTCAAATGACAACTTTAAGTGTGTGATAGAAATTATAGTAACCATGCCATTGTCTTGTAACTTGTCAGTATTGATGTTAAGGATGTCAAGAGTGTTAAGCGACATCATAAGGACAGTTTAAAGATCGTCGCCCATACTTGTGACATGCACCAATGAGGTGCAGTGTTCTGTTATCCATTTTTTTTTATTAGTGAAGGGGTGAAACCAATAGAAATTCATCAGGGAACGAAGGTCCTGTCCTATATGGTGATGCATGCCTGTCAGTCCATCAAGTGTATGAGTGGAGTAGGAAGTTTAAAAATGGTGTGACTTCTGTAAATCCATCATGTGTCATGCCGTTAAGCGTGGGCGGTCATGTTTTGCCATCTCACTCGAACACCAGAGTTGTGGATCAGCTCTGTGTTTCTGTCTCGACCATGCCACATGACCTCGGTCTTCCCCTTGGTCCCTTCACTTCGATCTTGCCAGTTGTCACCAAGTTCTCCAATTCATTTCTTCTCATAACATGTCCAAAAAATTTTGACTGTCTAGGTCTAAGGTCTCTAATCAGTTTACAATCTTCATTTGTTTCTTGAAAGACTTGTTCATTGGTTTTTCTGTCTGTCCATGGTATTCTTTGCATTTTCCTCAGAAACCACATTTCCACAGCCATCAGATGTTTTTCAGCTTGTCTGCTAATTGTCCATGCTTCACATCCATACAAAAGTACAGATTCTATGTAGCACTTCAACACTATTTTTCTCATTTCAATTTATATCTTTTTATTGGTCAGTATAGTTTTCATCGTGCAAAAGGCTACCTTCGCAACAGCGATTCTTGTTCTAATTTCTTCAAGACATCTCCCATCAGATGTTATGACTGTTCCGAGATAACTGTACCGATTCACTTGTATATGCCCATTTACATGTATATTACATTGTAGTATTTCTTTCTTCGCAGTGACGACCATAATCTGTGTCTTCTTACAATTCAATTCTAACTTTATTTGTTCACTGTGTGCAAGAACCGCATCTACTAAATGTTGCAGGTCCTGTTCATTTTCTGCAATCAAGAATGTATCATCTGAGTATCTAATGTTATTGATGCATCGTCCCCCAATGTTGATTCCTTCCATATCTTCTATATTTATGAAAATATTTTCACTGTACAGTGAAAAAAAGATCTGGAGACATTACACATCCCTGTCTCACACCTCTCTTAATAGGCTGATATTGGCCTACTTCATTATCAAGTCTTATGGCAGGTTTTTGTTTCCAATATATGTTTTTTACAAGTCTAAGGTCTTTTCCATCAATTTGTAGATCTTCAAGCATCCTTATCATGTCGACATGTCTCACTTTATCGAAAGCCTTTGTGTAGTCAATAAAGCAAAGGTTTAGATCTTTGTTTACTTCTATAGAATGCTCAATTACTGTTCTCGGTATATACACAGCATTTACTATACCCTTGCCTTCTACAAACCCACATTGTTCTTCTCCTTTTTCAGATTGTATTTTCTTCCTAACTCTATGCATGATAATTCTTAGCAAGATCTTCGTGATTGATTGATTGATCTAGGAACCGACATCACAGCATTCGGGACATTCCCATAAGCGCTCCGTCCCCATCCTCAGCAACCAGCGAAGAGTTCCAACACTAATAGTTCCAGTAGCAATCTGATTATATGTCCGTCTCGCCTTTCCTCTGAGCGTCGAGCGTCGGCCAGATCCCCTCGTCACTCCTCGCTGCCTCATTCTAACCAGACTATGGTGATCCATTTGCTCCTCCGAGGTGTACACGTGCTCCCACAAGGCCGCAACCACATCTGCCTTGTCATGCATCAATACTCCACCAAGTTTTGCCGAGCCAGCCAATCTGTCCGCCTGTTCATTCCCCAGCACACCGGCATGCCCAGGAGAAAAGATCCAGGTGATGCTTGCTACCCGTGACCTCCGAAGCGAAGCAAGCCACTCTGCACGAAGCTTGCCTGTTCTCACCCTTCTCAGCATGCTTTCTGAGTCAGTTACAATCACAATATGTGTATGTATCGTGTTTTCTATCCAGCGGAAAGCTGCACTGACCGCCTCCACCTCCATTCTTAAGCTAGATGTAGTGTCATCATACGCCAGGCTCTCCTGCACCAAACGCCGACCATTAGTTTTTGCCAAGAACCCCCAAGCACTTCTCCTACCTCTCAACACCGACCCATCCGTGTAGATAATCACATCACCCGGGCGAGAATTTTCCTGAATTAGTTGCTGAATTTCCACTTCCGTGGCCCCTGCTGGCCACTCCCTGCACTCCCGGCTCAATGTGATTATAACTCTGCACAAGTCTGACTGCACGGCTGGCACTCTGACCCACTCCTCTCCTCGCCTAATGTTCTCCAAGGGGCACACCTGTCTGATCGTATCCTCCGCCTGAGCCATCCATGATTTCCCTCTTATCAGTCTCTGACCCTTAACTACGTCCAGCGCCTCATGCAACGGGTGATCTGTGTCTGCAGCTACTCTGAGGTATGCCTTCGCTTGCATCACCTTGTGCCTACCAGCAACAGTAGGCAGACCAAGGATGTAACGCATACACACTACTGGAGTGTCTCTGGTGCATCCCAGAATGACCCGCATAGCTTCATTCTGTATGCGCTCTAATTTCACCAGCTGACTCTTTGAGACAGTGAGCAGTCCTAGTCCATAATCAATCACTGAGAGGATCAAGTGCTGGTATAGTGTGAAGAGCATTCTCTGCTCTGTGTCCATTGCAGCCATAATTTTAAGTGCATTGAGTCCCTTTTGAGATCTTGTCACAACCGTCTCCACATGGTCCTTGAAGGACAGACTCCTGTCAAATGTGATTCCCAGATACTTCAGTTTGTTCTCTCTGTTGACGCTTCTACCATCTATCGTGAGGCTTGGGGCATCATCTCTCACAATCCTGTTGTCCAGAGAGCACCACAACACAGCCGCCTTTTCCGGGTTGATGACAGCACTCATTTCAGTGCACCAGTCAATCACTTTGTCTACTGTCACCTGTAACTCCTGGGCTGTTTGATCCCTGTTTCTCCCCTGCCTGTATGCAAGAATATCATCTGCAAATGTTAGAATCCTTCCAACCCCTGGTGCTTCTAGGTATGCAATCTTGCTCGTATACACATTAAAGAGCACCGGTGAGATTGCAGATCCCTGCGTGAGGCTTGGGGCATCATCTCTCACAATCCTGTTGTCCAGAGAGCACCACAACACAGCCGCCTTTTCCGGGTTGATGACAGCACTCATTTCAGTGCACCAGTCAATCACTTTGTCTACTGTCACCTGTAACTCCTGGGCTGTTTGATCCCTGTTTCTCCCCTGCCTGTATGCAAGAATATCATCTGCAAATGTTAGAATCCTTCCAACCCCTGGTGCTTCTAGGTATGCAATCTTGCTCGTATACACATTAAAGAGCACCGGTGAGATTGCAGATCCCTGTGGCAGTCCCGGGGTTAAAATATGTGGCTCTGAGGTCCATGCACCCAGACGGAGAGCAACCTGACGAGAATGCAGGACGGCCGCTATCCAGTTCACTAACCAGGGATTGACCCCCTTCTCCATAAGTGCGGTCATCAAAATATCATAGCGAACTCTATTGTACGCATCCTCGAGATCAAGCGCTGCCGCCATCGTTTCCTGTCTACTCTGGAACCCCTCATAAACGTCAAAGGCAAAGGTGGCCACATTCGACCAGGTATCTTTTCCTGGCCTGTAGCTTCCCAGGCCTCTTGGAAGAAGCTTCCCCCTTTCCAAAAAATCCTGCAGCTTAACAGCGACTATCTTCTCTAAAACCTTCCCAAATATATTTTGAAGGGTGATGATCCTAAAGCCGCCAAGCTTTGAATGATCCTTGTATGGTTTTGGGAAAGGGATGAGATAGCTATGCAGCCAATCCTGCGGTACTGACGCTGTCCTAATGCTCTAATTAAAGCAGCCGGCCATCTCCTTCAGGTCCACATCGCTCAAAGCCTTCATGTGGCCATACCTGACACCATCAGGCCCTGGTGCCGTGTCTTTTGCCTTTTGCAAAATATGTTTAACATCTTCAAACAATATGATGTCTTCGTAATGCATATTCTCTATTGTGCCAGATAATTCCACTCTAACTGCATCCCTGGTATCCGCTTCACTGTGATTGGTCTGCTCTAAAAATCTCTGGAGAAACGCCTCCCCTTTCTCCTTGTCTGTTATCACGCCTACCCCATCCTCTTTATAAATTGTTCCTACTGTCATAGGCCGATCTTTTCTTTGCATTTGTCTGTACAGTTTCCAGAATTTATGCAGTGTTTTATCACCTCCAACCTCCTTCATAAAACATTCCCATTTTACTTTCTTGGCCTCTGCAGCACATCGCTTGAAAGCCTCCACCTTGTCTTTCTTGTCATTTTCCGCTATGTCCACTTCCTCTCGTGAACTTAGGGGTGTCTGTCGCAATTTCCTTAGCTGCTTCACTGCAGCTCTCTTTGCTTTCCACGCATTGTCCACTTCTGGGGTCCACCATGGGGGCTGCAAAAAGGGAGTTTTAACAGTCCTGTTGCATGCCCCATGTCTGAGGCATCCAAGAAGGCTGTCGCTCCACTCATACCGGAAGATCTTGCGCGCTCTCCCAGCCTTGACTTTCTTGGACTTAGAGATCAGGACTGAGCATGGCATGTGATCACTCCCATGGTCATTCAAAACAGTCCACTTTACATCAAGGACTGATGACTGGGAGACAAGTGCCAAATCAATAGCAGTATCTGCATCGCCAGGCCTCATTGCCATTCTAGTCGGCCTACCATCATTTATGCAGACCACATCGGAGTCCACCATGGCATCCACAAGTGCAATTCCTTGTCGATTTTCTCCACTACTGTCCCAATCTCTGTTTCTCGCATTGAAGTCTCCACATATGAGTAGCCTATCACCTGGTAAGTCCTCTAATTCCTTAAGCCAGTCCCATTGTTCCTTTCTGACAAAACAGTCCACTGTGGCATATACATTTATGATGTTCCAACTTAAGCCACCAATCTCCATTTGTATACCCTGGACCTCTCTTGCACTGTGATTCCACTGGCTCAAGTCAAGTGCCACATGCTTTACTCCTTTCTTCACCAGCAGACCTTGCCCATGTCTCTTCTGCCCAGTGGGGTTTATATAACTGACGTACCCAGGGCAATGGTATTTATCTGTATTTAACTCCTGGAGCATGAGGACATCAAAATCATATATTAGCCTCTCCAATACAGGACCTCTCTGCCTGGCACTACGACAGTTCCAGTATCCCACTCTTACATGGTTGAAACCTAGTCTCTCCACTTTTCGTCTTGTTCTCCTGGCGCCTGCCCTCCTATTTCTATGCCTTTTTCTCACACCATTTCCTCGCCTTCTCCTCCTCACTCTCTCTTCGCTAGCCGCTGAAAGATGTGTCAAGCGCAGAGCACGTGCTCCGTAGCTCCGGCGACGATTCCCGTGTTTAAATAAATCCATAGGCAAAGTTTGGATATTGCAGGAAATAAACGGTCACCCTAGCATTGCCTGCTTACTAGGGAAGGGGCAGGGGATGTCCCTCAGGAGTCCATACGCCTGGCGCCGCCCCGCCTGCGTACCAGACGTTCCACGTTCATGACCAACTCACCCGTGGCCATTCAGTCCTCGGCACGTCGGTCCACCTTAAACTTGGGGGTTTATAATCGAGTTTTCCATCTTCCTAGATTGGCTGCTGTAATAGCTAACGGGCCCAATCTACCCGGGGCAAGAGGTTCCAGCGCCTCATTTATGGCGAACAAAGTAGATACATGTATACGGGGAACAAAACCAGTGTTATACAATATTCATTAAATAGTACATAATTCAAGTCCCCACACAACGGAAACATAACTCTCGCATGTAGATAGTTAAGCACCAAACAGAGCAGTGACTACATCAGTAATCTGGTTAACTTCGTACGTTGAGCCCTGCAGTATTGAGACAACAACATGACAATATTTGGGTAAATTACATGGCAGATCCTGTTGCGTTGTAGAGTGGTGGAGTGGTGACAGACACATCACCATCCATTTGACAATGTTATTGTGCCTCTGTTGGAACCAGAACTGTCACTGTACTTCACACATTGAGCACTGTAGTACTGACACAACACCATCCTTTTACACTGTTGTTGTGTCATTGTTGGAAACAGATCTGTCACTGTACTTCACATCTTGAGCTCTGTAGTAATGACACAACACTGTCAATTTTACATTTTTGTTGTGTCACTGTTGAAAACAGAACTGTCACTGCACTCCACACATTGAGCTCTGTAGTACTGACACAACACCATCCATGTTATGTTATTATATCCCCGTTGGAAACAGAACTGTCACTGTACCTCACCCATTTAGCTATGTAGTACAGACACAAAATCATCTATTTTGCAATATTATTGTGTCACTGTTGGAGAAAGAACTGTCACTGTACTTCACACATTGAGCTCTGTAGTACTGACACAACCCCATCCATCCATTGTACAATGCTATTGTGTCACTGTTGGAAACGGAACTGTCACTGTACTTCACACACTGATCTCTGTAGTACTGACACACCACCATCCCTTTCACCATGGTATTGTGTCACTGTAGCAAACAGAACCGTCATTGTAATTAACACATTGAACTCTGTAGTACTGACACATCATCATCCATTTTACAATGGTATTATGGCACTGTTGAAAACAGAACTGTCACTGTACTTCAGACATTGAGCTCTGTAGTACTGACACAATACCTTCCATTCATTTTACAAAGTTATTGTGTCACTGTTGGAAACAGAACTGTCACTGTACTTCACACACTGAGCTCTGTAGTACTGGCAGAACACCGTCTATTTTACAATGTTATTGTGTCACTATTGGGAACAGAACTATCACTGTACTTCACACATTGAGCTCTGCGCTCTGCAGTACTGACCCAACACCATGAGAAAGGTCATTCCAAGGCAGATCCTGTTGTAGAGTTGTGTAGGACACACTGAATCTGACCTGAAGGCTAGTTATTTTCTGTGCCACGTCTTCGTCCACTTCATGAAAGTCAGTTGAATGGATGTAATCTGATATCTGTGCTATAAGCTGCTATAAGGCTACATATCTACCTCCCACGACATACATGGAACACACTGCGGCTGCCAGAGGTCATGCAGTGGTGAAATTGTTCATGTATGATGATGTGTTGGCATCCACAAGGCATGTAGACGTATTACAACAGCTGTTTCCAGAGATACCCCGTGCTACTTTGAGGCAAACAAACGTACCTAAGTGTCACAGATACAATCCGAATCATATTGTCCTGTGTGAATGTGACGACCTCAGCGTAAGAGAGGTATCCTGTAAATCATCATCACAAGTGGCATCATTCTCATCTGTGAAGAAATCATGCCCAGTCTGTGAATGCCACATTCACAAACTGACACCCAGGACAAAAGCAATCCAGCTCACATGAGACAGCAGAATGGCTGCTTCCATACTCATGGTTACATATGTCATTTTAACAATGACATTGTAATTTAAAACATACACCTCCCACACCTTTGTCCACACCATTCATTGATCGGAAACATAACTGTCCCACGTAGATAGTTGAGCACCAAACAAAGCAGTGAAGACATCAATAATCTGGTTTACTTCATAAGTCGAGCTCTGTAGTACTGACACAACGACATGACAATTCATGGGATTGAGTAATTACACAGCAGATCCTGTTGTGTTGTAGAGTTGTGACAGACACAACAATGACAATGTATAGTTCTGTATAAAGTATCTGCTGCAACACCTTCTGCTTGAGTTTGTCAATGTTCTTGATAGATTTCCTGAAAGATCAGGTATCTTACCTTCCGGCTGTGAACCAAAAGTCGTTGATAACTTGAAACTGTTGATGAATGTCCCCCTATCGGACAAAAAACACTGTTTGCCCTAACGGGCGAAAAGGATTTCCACCATCTTGCCAGGGGAGCTCACTGTGACTCATTATACTAATTTTTCTATGGTGATCACATTCCAAGGCTCCTGATTTCTTTGGGATTGCAATAAATATAGAGTTACATCATTCATGAGGTAGATTCCAGTATCATATATTGTATTCAGCAGTCTAGTAACTTTATCAATTCCATATTCTTCTAAAGCAGTAATCATTTCTGTTGTGATTTTGTCTGAACCGGGGGTCTTGCCATATTTCATATTGTTAAGAGCATTCTGAACCTCCATTTTCAAAATTGATGGTCCTTCATTATTATTTTGAATATCGTACTGTTCTTCTCTGTTATCATCATAAAGGTTTTTCACATAATCTAACCATACATGTAAAATCTGATCTTTTTCTTTTATGATTTTTTCCATCTTTTGTCCTTAGGCAGCCTGCTGATGTATGTGTTCTTTGATTAGTAAGCTCCTGAATTCTTTTGTGCATTAGTTTGGTATTTTTACTGTCGTATTGTTCTTCAATTTCTTTGCAATTTTTCTCGAGCCATGCTTCTTTTGCATCCTTACATAATATTCTGACTGTTCTGTGAATTTCTTCATATTTGGCAGGATTATTTTTGTTCTGTCTTCTTGTTTCCATTAGTTGTAAATTTTCTTCAGTCATCCATGACCCACTTTCTTTAATTTTGGAATAGTTTTTTCTGCAGCACAACTGATTGAATTCTTCAACATATCCCATTGATCACCCACATCTTGAAATAGTATCTCTAGGTCAGACAATATATTAAATTTGTTCTTTACTTCTATGTTAAAATTATCTTGTATTTCTTTGTCAGTTTTCAATTTGCACAAATCATATTTAGGGGTTACTGTTGTATACTTGACTTTCTTTAACTTTACCCTTAATGTGCCTGTAATTAATCTGTGATCATTATAACAGTCTGCATTGGGGACTGTTTTTACGACTGTTAACGCATTTCGAAACCTTCTGCTAATCAGGATGTAATCTATCTGGTTTTTAATCCTGCTGTCTGGACACCTCCATGTCCATAATCTTCTAGGATGCTGTTTAAACCAGGTATTTCCTACAACCATTTCTTGTTCTTTTGCCCATTCAACAAGTCTGTATCCTCTTTCGTTTTGCTCTCCCAAACCATGGTTGCCTACACTGCATCCATCGCCTTGATTTCCTTTACATCTGTAAAGAGGTACAGCAATTGGTGCATGAGTGATTGCATGTGCAACCAAGAAAACATTTTTTCAACAAGAATCCAAATTTACATCCCCAATTCAAGGATGGGAATTCTGCTTTTAAGTTCAGCTGACTGATGTGTGGCTTGAACCCATTGCCACACCATCACCGGAAGTTTCCGCCCAGCGCTTTAGTCCTGTCAGCCGTGTTGACTTCCGTTGACTTCTAACCACCGAGAGATTGTTACTGTAAAGTTGTGCTTTATGACTGTGTTGAGAACTGTTGAGACAAATGTTGTGACCTTTGTTTTGAGAGTTGTTGAGATGAATGTTGTGATCTTTGTTTTGAGAATCATTGAGGTGAATATTGAGGTCTTTGTTTGTTTTGCGAACTGTTAAGATGAATGTTGTGATATTTGTTTGTTTTGAGAATGGTTGAGATGAATGTTGTGATATTTGTTTGTTTTGAGAATGATTGAGATGAATGTTGTGATATTTGTTTGTTTTGAGAACTGTTAAGATGAATGTTGTGATATTTGTTTGTTTTGAGAATGTTAAGATGAATGTTATGATATTTGTTTGTTTTGAGAAATGTTAAGATGAATGTTGTCATATTTGTTTGTTTTGAGAACTGTTAAGATGAATGTTGTGATATTTGTTTGTTTTGAGAATGGTTGAGATGAATGTTGAGATCTTTGTTTGGTTTGTCCCAGGGCATGAAGCTAAAGTGTTCCACATCCGGTGGAACCCACTCAAGGAAGGCATTCTGTGTAGTGGTTCTGATGATGGGTAAGTTCTTGCTTTCTTTCTTTCTTTCTTTTTTTCTTTCTTTCTTTCTTTCTTTCTTTCTTTCTTTCTTTCTTTCTTTCTTTCTGCTCAATTTCATGCACTTGTTTCTCTCTTTCTTTCTCTTCTTCTCTCTTTCTTTCTCTCATTTTTTATTTCTTTCTTTCTATCTGTCCTTATTTCTTTGTTAAAATCTATCATTAATCATAAAGTGAAAATAGCTACACACGAAAAAGCTAATTTAAGAAGATGATGACCATTTTAGCGAGCTGAAAACTAGAAACCCATGCCTCCATGACTGGGAAGGCTGATCTGGTAAGAATGTGAGAGACAGAGAGAGAGAGAGAGAGAGAGTAGAATAGAAGTTCCAGTAGCCTAAATCTTGCTGCATTCATTTTGTGCCACTATGCACCCTACCCATGCTTCTTCCTCTTTGCCAGCTGATCCATGCAATCATTACCTGTTATTTCAACATGTTCCGGTGCGTACATCCAGGTGAGTGATGTGAAAAGAAAACACTGAAGTATAGAATATTGTGAGTGTTAGCAAGGTTAATTATCAGAACATTAAGATAGCAACAGAGAAATTGTTGAATACCAACCATGGTGCACAGCCTGTAGTACTACTGACAGATGCAAAATCAATACCTGAGACACTTCAGTCTGGGAAATTGCCAATACTACGAACACTACCATCTGAATTAGGCAGCCAGCGTGAGGTGGATACCATCCCACTGTGGAGTACCTGGAAATGAGAGAGCTGATCAACTAGCTAAGGAAGGAGCAATAGAAGAACAATTTGCTGTGCCTATTACATACCACCAAAAGAAAAGAATGATAAAATCAACCATAAAACTACCAACACCAGCTCAAAATGATTACCACTTAATGAACAGACCAGAACAAATCATTATTCTGCGCCTCAGAACAGGATACAATATATTACGCAACCACAAGTATACACAATTCAAGATTGGTGAATCAGCCATGTGCACATGTGGATTGGCAGCGCAGACAGCAGAGCACATCCTCCAAGACTGCCCAAAATACAACATATCCAGGCAGACCTTCTGGCCTAGAGAGACAACAGTGGAAGATAAACTCTATGGACAATTGAGTGATCTAAAAAGACAGTGAAGTTCATACAAGAGACAACATTACAGATATAGACAAATTTAAAGCAACCGAAAGAAGAAGAACTTATCAGATCAATAAGAAAAAGACAAATTAGATGTATGAGGCTTGTCAACAGAAGAAGTAGAATAGAGAAATTAGCCTTATGTGGGGAAAATACAAGACAAGAGAAGCAGGGGATGACAGAGACGGATGTATGTGAAAAGCTTAAACAGCTCTTAACTAATAATGATATAAGTAACACCAGTGTTGTTAAAATAGCATGTGACAGGGGATTCATCTCATCTCATTTTGTTCTCATGTACCTTGCAGCGTCGAGGTGAAGCTTAAACACCGGGAGAGTGCCCATTTATGGGCTTCATATATCGAGATTCCTATGGACTCTATTATTCCCTTTGTCCATCGTTTACTTGGGAGGCGTCTTCTTCTGGTTCAATTTGGTCTGTGGTATACTGTCAGTTGGTAGCTGAGTTATGTAGCCAGACCATTTCACTTGCTGTTTTCTAATGAAATCTTAGTTTTAAACAGTCTTAAAAGTCGAGAGGATTGACTTCATTGCAGCAGGGTTTATCCCTTATGGCTCGGTCTCTTTCCGCACAGCGGCCTGTCGAAAACGTTGCACAAAGCACGAACTCCGTAGTTTGTGCACTCAAGACTGAAAGACATAGCCCAGAATCAAACCCACAACCTTAAGAGCGCATGGCAGATGGCTTGACCACTTCGCCAAGAAGACTCCCAATGAAATCTTAGTGCTGCCGTAATCCCCTCTTTAGTTCTGATTTCATCACTTCTTATTTTCTCTCTTCTTGATATGTTGATTATTCTTCTCAGGAATCTTATTTCCGTTGTTGTAATGTTTCTTTTCTCTTTTTCTGTCATTATCCAGATTTGGCAATGGCAGCATAGAGTTGATAAAAAGATTGTCTTGTAGAATGCTTTTTTTAGTATCTACTGATAAGTGTTTGTTCTTTAGTATTGGTGCCATTTGTCCAATAATTTGGTTTGCCTTATTGCATCTATTCTCCATTTGATGGCAAATCAGAAGACGAGATTGAAAATATATGCAAAAAGGCAAACTAACTCATTGGACAAATGACAGAGAGGATTGGAGTAACATAATCACTGATGTCTGCTCCAAACCAGACACCTGAAGAAGAAGAAGAAGAAGAAGAAGAAGAAGAAGAAGAAGAAGAAGAAGAAGAAGAAGAAGAAGAAGAAGAAGAAGAAGAAGTACCTCCTCTTTTGGTTTTCATTGTCCTTATTGGAAGCTCTTTTAGCCAATCATGTCAGCTCTGCTTTCTGGCCAGGACATCTTTTTTTAGGTTGTCTGGTTTCTGTCTATGAACAACGTACATGCCAGTTTGCATTTGACTTCACAGAAATATACGAGTGTGGGACTATACAAAAGACCAGTGCATGTGTGTGTTGTCTGGCCACACGAACCGTGTGCGAGGCTTAAACTGGAATTCAGAGATTGCAAATTTCCTAGCATCTGGCAGTTGGGATTTTACGATACGAATCTGGGACACTCAAGATGGAGCCTGTTTGTGCTGTCTGCTGGACCATGGTGCTGATGTTTATGGTGAGTTGTTAAACTTACCCACCTTATTTTGTAATTTCATGGAAATGTATGAATTTTTTTTTTATTTCAGTGAAATTTATAATTATCCATTTTTGTGTTTTTAAAATGCAAAGGGAAGTTAGTTAGTTAGTTAGTCGCGGTTCCAACTTCACGGCAACGGGTCGTCCCCATATTACTCCGTTCCTGTGCCAGTGAATATCACAAAATGCTTCTCACTGCCCCATGTGAACAATGGAATAGACACGAGTGTCGGCAAGCCAACAGCCCGCACAGGTACACTGTGCATAATGCCGCCGCCAGAATGCCAACACAAAAGTCCTCCACGAAAAATGCAGTTCATCGTGAATGAAAACGGCAGTCACCAGAAAGACTTCATTGACCAAGGTTTTATCCCATATGGTTCGGTCTCTTTCTGCAGGGTGACCCACCGAAAGCGCCACACAAAGCATGAACTCCGTAGCTACAGCGACGACTCCAAGGAATCTCCTGAAAAATGCACTCGTGAACCGAAAAGGCAAGCCAGTCAATCCAGCAACAGCCGGCCGTCATCATTCCGAATATGCAGTTCACGCGAAAAACAACCGCGTACAGATGTAAAAGCATTCCACGCAAAATTCACAGCTCACAGTGTCACGCCACGCACTCACTCAGTAGCAGGGCGACGGAACCATAGCCTCCTTAGTCGCCTCTTACGACGTGCATGGTAGGCAACAGTGTTACTATTCTTTGCTCCCCCGTATGGGCCCCGGCAATACACGGGTGGAAAAAAAAAAGGGAAGTTACATACTGGGACAACTATCAACACTTCTGTCACATAAAAACATAACTATAAGTAGATTATAAGATTTTGCTAAGAATTATCATGCAAAGAGTGAGGAAGAAAATACGACCTGAAATAGGAGAGGACCAGTGTGGGTTTGTAGAAGGCAAGGGTATAGTAAATGCTGTGTATATACTGAGAACAGTAATTGAACGTTCTTTAGAAGTAAACAAAGATTTACACCTTTGCTTTATTGACTACACAAAGGCTTTCGATAAAGTGAGAAATGTCGACATGATAAGGATGCTTGAAGATCTTCAGATTGATAGAAAAGACCTTAGACTTGTAAAAAATATATATTGGAAACAACAAGCTGCCATAAGAATTAATAATGAAGTAGGTCAATATCAGCCTATTAAGAGAGATGTGAGACAGGGATGTGTAATGTCTCCAGATCTGTTTTCCCTGTACAGTGAAATTATTTTCAGAAATATAGAAGATATGGAAGGAATCAACATTTGGGGATGATACATCAATAATATTAGATATGCAGATGATACAGTCTTGATTGCAGACAATGAACAGGATCTGCAACATTTATTAGTAGATGCGGTTGTT
Source organism: Cepaea nemoralis (assembly GCA_014155875.1). NCBI lineage: Eukaryota > Metazoa > Mollusca > Gastropoda > Stylommatophora > Helicidae > Cepaea > Cepaea nemoralis. Next base: position 254,388 of record JACEFZ010023013.1, on the reverse strand, counting down.
TCACACAGTGAACCCCCAGGGTTAGAATTGAATTGTAAAAAGACACAGATTATGATCGTCACTAGGAAGGAAGAAATATCACAATGTAATGTACAAGTAAATGGGCATATTCTTAAACAAGTGAATCGGTACAGCTATCTCAGAACAGTCATAACATCTGATGGGAGATGCCTTGAAGAGATTAGAACAAGAATTGCCATGGCGAAGGTAGCCTTTTGCAAGATGAAAAACATACCAATAAAAAGATATCAATTGAAACGAGAAAAAGAGTGTTGAAGTGCTACATAGAACCTGTACTTTTGTATGGATGTGAAGCATGGACAATTAGCAGTCAAGCTGAAAAACAGCTGATGGCTGTGGAAATGTGGTTTCTGAGGAAAATGCAAAGAATACCATGGACAGACAGAAAAACCAATGAACAAGTCCTTCAAGAAACAAATGAAGATCATAAACTGATTAGAGACATTAGGCGTAGACTGTCAAAATTTTTTGGGCATGTTATGAGAAGAAATTAATTGGAAAACATGGTGACAACTGGCAAGATCAAAGGGAGGAGACCAAAGGGAAGACCAAGAATTAAATACATGGAATTGCTTGGCCACGTGGCATGGTCGAGACAGAAACACGGAGCTGATCCACGACTTTGGTGATCGAGTGAGATGGCAAAACATGACCGCCCATGCTTATCGGCATGGCACATGATGATGATAAGTAGTACTAAAGCAAATCACATAAGAACCTTTTTCTGCTGACATTATTCTGCGAATGTCAAACATGGACAATACCGCAACTAGTGAGTGCTAAATCATAAAAATGTACCCAAAGTATTTCAGGATCCTCGCCGATGCAATGGAGTTCGTGCTTTGAGCTGAGTTTCTCCAGACTCAGGTTTGAGTTAGGAGGAAAACGGAGCACTTACGGGTTTAAACCGTGTGCTGTGATGTTGATCCAACGATTAAACTAAACTAAACTAAATCATAAAAAACAGAAATCAGATGCCTTAGAAGAGCTGCAGGAATAACATGAAAGATATAGTTAGGGATGTGGAAAGCAGCCAACTCCAGCATTTTTTGGCTGTTTGTGATTCCTGGGCAAGTATATGTTCAGTAGTTTGCCATTGCTTTGTGAATGACCAGCACTCATAGCATGGTATGGAAACCAACACAAGGTCTGCTTCTAAATTGCCCACAATTGTGTTTCGAACGAGGTACGCAGGATTATGAATTGCATTTATAACCCTTTAGCCACAGAGGTGTTCTGTAGAGAAGACTATATTGGCCTACATTTGCTCCATTTAAGGACAAACTCTGTGTAGACACCAAAAATCTCAAGTTGACTGCCGCTTTCTTTGGATTTATTCATATTGCCTCTGAAGGTGTAAGAAAAAGTTGAGTTGAGCTAAGAACCAACATCACTGTACTCAGGACATTCTTTGTTCTACAGCCAGTGAAGAGTCATGCTACTAATCATTCCCACTGCTATCTGATTAGAAGTTCTCCTGATCTTCCCTTTCAGTTTTTAGATTCTTCCAGAACCACTGCCGATCCCCTGAAATCTCATACTTTCCACGTACGGGTTCTCAGTCTGTTTCCCCCGCCTTCTCCACCTGGTTCCACAGGTGCACGACCACCTCTCCCTTGTCCATAGGTAATCGACCACCCAAGAGGTGCATTCCCTGCAAGCCTATCAGCCTGTTCGTTCCCGTGTGCTCCTGCATGGCCAGGGCAAAAAATCCATACAGTTCTCACAATTTGTGACCTGAAATGAGGTGGCCATTCCACACGAAACATTCCTTTCTCTACCTTACTAAGCATACTCCTTGAGTCCTTTATGAATACAGTGTGTGTTGCAGTGGTCTCCTCTAGCCAACAGAATACTGCTGTTACTGCTTGTAAGAAAAAGAAGTTTGATTAACTGTTTACTATCTTTTATTTAGTTTGTGTATGTTTATAATATACAGTTGTTGTTGTTTCTTTAATTATTAAAGCTGTAACTATCCTTTTTTTTTTTTTTTTTTTGTTAATCGGATGTAATAGAGGGTGATTCAATAAGTAAGTCACACAGTTCTGTGGTTGGTGTAGTAGGTGTTTTCTACAGGTGTTATTAGGTGAAAGCAACATCGAACTTTATATTCCCGTTCGTTAGGTGGCGCTAGGTGTCTAATGCACAGCGCAGTGCATAAACAAAATGGCGACTGTACTTACGGAGTGTACAACCAAAGAGCAACTTGCTGTTGTTGTTTTGTTTTTTTGTGGGTAAAAGGACTGCCTGCAAAGGACATTCATAAGGAAATGCTTCCTGTTTATGCTGACAGATGTTTGTCCCGTAAAGCGGTGCATAGCTGGGTAGAAGAATGTTTTCAATGCTGCTCTAAAATTGTTGATGAAATCCGATCTGGTCGTCCTGTTGAGATTGTAACAGAAGCATATGTGCAGCGGTTGGAGGAGATAATTAGAGGTAACTGGCGAGTAACGATAAACTCTGTAGCATTTGCAATAGGGCGCATGGTTCAGCATATAACATAATGCATGATCTATTGAAATTTCCAGCACTGGTGTCTAGAGGAGTGTTGCATCTTCATGACAATACCAGACTACGTACGGCTCGATTAACTCAGGAGAAAATTAACCAACTAAGGTGGGAAGTTCTGGAACATTCACCTTACAGCCCCGACTTAGCCCCTAGCGATTTCCACTTTTTTGGTCCACTGAAAACCCACCTTGGTGGGAGACATTTCTTGAATGACGCCAAAGTTGAATGTGAAGTGAAAACGTGGTTTAGAAAACAGAGCATGCAGTTCTATGCAGCCGGTTTGGAAGGACTGATAAAACGATGGGATAAGTGCATCAATGTTGGTGGAAATTATGTTGCGAAATAAAAGGACAATGTAAGTATAAAAATAAACTGGTTTCAAGTTATCATATTTAGTTATTTTTCTAAAGCCATTTGTGACTTACTTATTGACTTCCCCTTGTACATCCCTTGAATTATCTGCCACAGGATTAACATCTCACCCATCCCGCCCATTCTTACTGGCGTCGTCGTCTCGTGACACCACCGTTCGGTTGTGGTCAACATCATCACTGGTGCAGAGCATAGAGCTGGGCTTGTTGGCAGGAAAACCGTGCCAGGAAAACCTTGGAGGTAGAAGCTGAATCAACTTTTTACAGTAGCAGTTGACTTTTGGTTAGAATATATGAGATTGTTATCATCATCATCATGTGTCCACGCCACCATCTCAGTCCTATCCAGCATAATTTCCTCAGGTCTTCCTCTTCTCCCACTGATGTTTCCAGTCATTACGATGTTCTCCAATACCTCTCTTCTCATCACACGACCAAAGAATTCCATTTGTCGCTTTCTGATAGTTGTACTAGGGGGCTTCAAATAAAAACCTTAAAAGTGTGATAGAAGTTACAATCACCATGTCATTGTCTTGTAATCTGTCAGTATTGTTGTTAAGGGTGTTAATAGTGTTAAGCATGTTACATCACGGTTCAGGCGAACACAGTGACGTCATAAATACAGTTTACAGATGGCTGTCCCACTTTTGACATGCACTAAAGAGGAACAGCGTTCTTTTTGCCATTTTTTGGTCAGTGACCTCCACTTTCAATTAGCACTGCATCCCCCATTCTCACCAGAACTAGCTTCAAGTGATTTCCACCTGTTTGGAAAACTCATAGAGTCATTGAGAGGAAAGACCTTTTTGGTCCGATGAAGATGTACAGCTGGTGGTGCATGTGTGGTTACACACATGACCAAGAGCATTTTTTTTCTACAGGAATCCAAGCATTTTATCGATGTTGGAGGACTTGCATTGAACTCATCGAAAAATTATATATTTTTTCTCTACTTTTTCAGAATATATTCACCCAAAAAAAAAAAACATTTAAGGTTTTCATTTGCATCCGCCTCATATATAATGTTCTACTTTCTTTAACTGATTCACTGCCAAACAGAAAGTGGGTTTGCACCAAATAGAAATTGATGGCAGAAAATGGGAAGTAGAAGTGTGTATTATATATCAAAGTAAAGGAGATTGCACAAGGAACATGTCAGTGTTATTGTTTTGGGACAGGTTTGATATATAATAATAATGTAATTTGTAAAATCATTTTAAATTAAAGGGGTGACAATTATAAAATATTTGCACTTACCAAGGTGTTATTTCTGATCCTTTGAAGATAATCCTGTTTTTAATTTACTGAATAATGATAAACACCACTTTTCTTCACCAATATCAGAAGAATTGCTCTTTAAAATCCATCCAGAAATAATTTTATCTGCATATTTTGAAGCATGTCATTTTCACACAAAATTGAGAAAATCGTGAAAACACTTAGCAGCTTTGTTCTCAATAGATTGAGAATTAATATATACACATTTCTGTTTATTGTTATTTACAATACTCTACAGAAGCTTGTAAAATTAAAGACCATTTACCTCCATACTTATTCTTATTTTGTACTGTTTGCTTTTTTTTACGCTTAGCAGTAATTCTGCCTTACTGATATTCATTGTCAGATACCTCAGTTGATGACAAACTTCCACTATCATTGTTGTTTTCCCTATCACCAGGTGCTGAAACACTAGGTTTACTATCAGAATCTTCCACACAATGGTTCAAATTGGAATCACCATCGTCTAAAACCATTTCAAACAATAATCTTCCTTGATCTGATGTAAATCTATGTGGTCGAGAACCTGAAGGTGTTGCCATTTCTAAAATCAGAAAAATAACCACAATTTAACTAAAAATTTCTGCTCAAATTTGAGGTACTTTCTTTCTGGTGTTCTATGTTTTGGAATGACAGATCTTCTTCCGGTGTAAAATGTCATTTACCAGGCATTAAAATTGCAGAAGATACACAAAATGAAACAAAAATGAACTGTCAACATTCAGCCGATAAAGTGGCGCATGGCAGTGAATCTGTTAACCTCTTCCAGACAATCGTTGTTAGTTACTCTGGCAGTTCAAGGTATTCACAGCAGTTGTCTCATGAACCACATCTCTATTGCTTCCAAGTTCTTCCTAATGTGTTCATTTACATTCCAAGATTTACAGCCAAACAGTAATACAGGTTCTGTAAAACATTTCAGCACCTTCTTTCTGACATTCAGTGATAGTGTAGTATGCATAAGATACTTATTGCATAAGATACTTTTCATTTTCTTTAATGCAGCTTTTGCTTGGCCTATTCTGCTCTTTTATAAAGCATATTGGAATGTGTGCTTTCTGAGAAACAACCTTTGGAAAGCATATTGGAATGACTGCTTTCTGAGAAACAACCTTTGGAAAGCATAGTGGAATGACTGATTTCTGAAAAATAACCTTTGGAAAGCATATTGGAGTGACTGCTTTCTGAGAAACAACCTTTTGAAAGCATATTGGAATGTCTGCTTTCAAAAACAATCTTGCAGTCATTTAAGGATTATTATCTTTTGCCAGAACCAGGAGTTTGTGGGCAGCCATCTCCAGTCCTGGCAGGACATAGGTCCAAGGCTCTTTTCAGAGACGTCACTTCAAAGTCTTGTGACCAAACTGCCATCTGGAGCAGAATCTCTAAGTTTTTCACAGTAAGGCTGTAACTTGTTTTATTTGTTTAGTTGAAGATTTCAGTAGATAAGAGTGGCTCAAGAGTAGATCATTCTTACATTTGATTATTACTGTGAATGTCAGGGGATCAGTTCCTTGTATAATACCTCACTGATCAGGCTTTGGTGTATAAATTGGTGTGTGTGTGTGTGTGTGCATGTGAGTAGTTTAGATATGTGTGTGTGTTTTTGTGTGTGTGTACATATTCTAAAATATAACGAGAATATTAAGTACCCATACATCTAAGGGTAGAAGAGGAGAGACAAAACAAGACAATAGGGTACTCTACACTCAAGGGAAGAGGAGAGACCAAACAAGCTTTAAGGTCCCTATATGACCTTAGAGTAGAAGAAAACAGACTAAACGAGACTGTAAGGTATCTCTCTACATCCCAATATATAAGAGGAAAGATTGAAAAAGACAAGACTGGAAGGTACCTCTAAATCTCAGGGTAGAAAAGGAAAGACTAAACTAGACTGTAAGGTACCTCAGTATCCCAAGGTACAAGAGGAAAGCCTAAACTAGACTGTAAGGTACCTGTACATCCAAAGGTAAAAGAGGAAAGACTAAACTAGGCTGTAAGGTACCTCTACATCCAAAGGTAAAAGAGGAAAAGTTAAACTAGCTGTAAGGTACCTCTACATCCAAAGGTAAAAGAGGAAAGACTAAACAAGACTGTAAGGTACCTCAATATCCCAGGGTAGGAGATGAAGGACCAACAAGACTGTGACAAACTTCTCTCATGTTCACATCATTTGTCAAATCATGATTGCTTACTATTGTTATTTCCTTATCAACCTAGCACGCAAATGGTGTCACCAACCTTTGGGATCTTGTCTACATCATTCAAGGGCAGGACACTCTAGTATCTTCAGCATATGCCAAGGGCATAGTTCACAGAAAACACATTACCATATTTCAAGGGGTAAGTCTGGTCTTCAGACTTTGACCCGGAAAACTTGACTGAGTTTGGGTGTTTATGCCAAATGGATGTGGCTGAAAGGTTCTATAAATATATTGTTTACATAAATTTCAGAAGAAAAAAAAAGCAGACGTCCAAAACCCTACATCATGCAGGAATGTTGAGGTTTCGGCTAACACAGAACTGTGGAGAATTGCTAAGAATAGAGTGCAGTGGAGTGCTCAGAAGACATCAGCACAATTGTTGAAATTAATCAAAATCATTGGAAAATTATGTCTTAATCAAACAAAAATAATGTAAAATTCATACGGGAGACAACATTGCAGATATAGACCAATTTCAAGCAAACGAAAGAAGGAAGAGGAAGAACAATTAATGTTGTGAAATTCATACAAGAGACAACATTGCCAATTTCAAGAGGAAGAAGAAAAAATTATCTTCACAGAAACATCTACATCCAACCAAATTAGCGATAAAGAAATTGAAAATGATACAAACTTTGAATATCATGGCTGCATAATCAACAGCCGCGGGGACTGGTCGAATATAAGTCAATAAGTAGATTGGCCAAAGAAATGCATAGATTACACAGTATGCAGGTCTGCATGACCGAATGGGTAAGAACGCATGTTCTTAAATATTTGTTGTGCTGATGCCGTGGTAAGTGGTTCAACCCCTACACCAGACTGTTGGACTAAAATGTTAACCTGTCGTCCTTGACTTGGGATGTAAATTACCAGTACCTCTGAAGTCGGAGTGGGTTCGCCTGATGGCAAGGGACACTGTTAATAGGGAAAGCTAATCCATATGCAAAATTCAGTCCATCACTACTATAAATAGTATGGACTACATACTTGAGTTCAAAGTGAGCGAGCGCCCAAAAAAAAACAGTATTAAGAATCTGTCATTGTCTTTTAAAGTTAGAAAGAGAGTTCTTGCATGTTACATAGAACCAATTGTAACATACAGCAGTGAATCCTAGACAATTAGTAAACAGGCGAAAACATCAATGGAAACCTTGGAGATGTGATTTTGTAGAAGAATGCTGAAAATTAATTGGACAGCCAAAATGAGCAATCTGGACATTTTGAGGGAAGCTAAGTCGCAAAAACAATTTATCACAAACATCAGAAAGAGGCAGACATTGTTTTTTGGCTATGTTATGAAATGATAAAAACTGGAACATGTCGTGACAACCGGAAAGATTTGTGGAAAGAGATATAGAGGAAGATAGCGGGAGAAGACTCTTGACAGTCTTGTTTCATGGCTTGGAAGGGAGTCAACACACGAACTGATCCATGACGTAGGAGATCGCAATTTGTGGAGAAGCATGATCGCCCACGCCAGCCGGCAAAGCACTGAATGTTGAAGAATCTGTGACACAACACCAGCAAACAGGTTAAACAAAATTGTTGAGAGCATGCGTGTTTCCTGTGGCAGCATATGGATATGAGGCTTGGATCATGTTTCCTGTGGCAACATATGGATTTGAGTCTCTGAGCATTTCACAATAACTACTGAGAGGACAGTTGAGACTTTTGAGCTCAAGTGTTACAGAAAAGCTCTGAGAATATGGTGAACCAAGAAGAAGAAAAGTAGTGGAATTCTACCAGATGTGAACATGGAAGAAATCTGGCACATAAACTGTATCATGTCTGGGAAACTGAAATACTGTGGCCATGTTAGAGGTGATGGTTCCTGAAAGAAGAGGTACATGGTGATTAGCATGCAGATGGATACAGGAAATTGTGGACTCTTTGGGCATGAGATGGGAAAAATGAACAGAGATAAAGAAGCTTTTTTTGACAACCCATGATGAGAGTGATTGGAAGAAGAGTCAGGGGGTGATCAACACACAGATGGACACAGGACAGTTGGACTCCTTGGGCATGAGGTTGGAGATGTGATGAGATTAAGAAGCTTTTCAGCAGCCCATGATGAGAGCGAAGTTCTGCAAGGAGCCTGCTACATAATGAGATGATGATGATATATACATGCACACATACTCATACATTTTTTCAATGCCGTAATGACTACTGTGGATGCCCCAATCTGCCTGCTAGTGTAAAGCTGTACTCTCAGATAGGTACTCCCACTGCATCCTCCCATGGATGGAGTAAAGGAATAATTGTTGACCCTTTCTACACACCTTGAGATGTGTTGGGTAAATTATGCTAACCCCATATTTGTAACTAATTCAATTCCAAACATAAAGTAGGTTATGACCAGACATGGCACACTATCAAATGAACAAGTATTATAATGTAAATCTTCATTCACTGAGCATTGAAATTGCAGAAGATACATAACACAAAACAAATAATATGTTAACCTTAGCATAGTGGTATATTGTCTTTCTGTCCTAATGGGAAGTCGCATGTGGTGATATATTATCCTTTGTTACTGAAGCAGTTAATAGACCCACCAGGACTCAGTGGGTGAGGTGCTCAGTCTCACACCACCCTCCTTTACATCCCAAGCCATTTCTTGGTACACATTTAAGGCAGAATTGTTTGGGCACATTGTGAGAAGGAATAAACTAAATAACTTGGTGACACCTGGTAAGATTGTGGGGAAAAGAACAAGAGGAAGGCAGAGAAGTAAATATTTGAATGTCTCTGCCACATGGCATGGTCTAGACAAGAGCACTGAGCTGATTCACGTATCTGGTGATCGTGTGAAATGGTGAAACATGACCATCCACGCTTATCAATATGGTACGTGATGATGATGATTTTAGGCTAAAAAGGCCGCGTTAATTTTTTTAATCTGCATCAATTCGAGCTCGAACCCATGACCATTGGGCCGCATGCTGCCACTCCTCTATCTCCCTTAGATTAAAGTTTGAATAGGGTTAAGGCTATTTTGGTTTTTCTTGTTCCCAAGTTAATCTGTTCTGTTTAGAAGCTTGGTTTTGTTTTTTTTTTCTGCCAGTCTGAAGCACAGAAACTGGAGATGATCAAGATGTCCAAGTTTGGTGCTGGGGTTGGAGCACCGAGCCGAGAGGATCGCCTCAAGGAAGCGGCAAACATCCACATTAAACTTGGCAACATCCAGCGCTACTGTGACCTGATGATTGAGCTGGGGAAGGTCAGGTATCAAGTTCTCTTATCTGCTTTCATTTCATCATCTTGTAGCCAATTTAGCTATGTGGCGAACATGTTACAACACAATGTGCAATCCCGCATATCGCATCTCCCTGGCCAAGGGGTTAATGATATTCGTAATCTTGTGAATCCACTTGGGGAAAATAGATGCGCGAGATTCGACAGCAGATCGGGCTGCACTGGTAACTGGTCTGTGAGCCGGTCGTTCAGAAAGCAATGGCAAACTGCTGAACGTAACACTTGCCTAGTACATCAACGGCAGCTGAAAAATGCTGGTGTTGACTGCAACGTCCTGTAAGGGATATGCAACATGAAAAACAAAATTTTTTTAAATCGCATCTGAAACACTGTGGGTGGTTTGAAAGCAGATTCTGCTCTTATCCATTCTGCCATGCTGGCCTCCATATGTAATATATACAGTAATTAAGTTCAAGGATGCCATTTCTAGCCAGTGTATTGGATATATGGTGCTAGCCCCATATTTTTGGACCAATCAGCATTCACTTGGTGATGTGTGGTCAATACCAGGCCCAACAGTGAGGTTTGAACTAAATCACCATCATCATGATGTGCCAGACCGATAAGTGTAGTCGGTCATGATTGGTCATCTTACATGATCACCAGAGTCATGGATCTGGTCCATGTTTTTGTCCCAAGTATGCCACATGACCAAGCCATATGGGTATTGAACTTAAATTTACAGAAAACTTGTTACAATATTGTGGATCAAGGAGAAGAAAGGATGTCAGCATGGCCAAATTGGATGATAAACTCTATGGGCCACTGAGTGAACTGAAAAAGACAGTTAAATTAATACAAGAGACAGCATTGCATTTATAGACAAATTTCATTCGAACGAAATAAGAAGAAGCTTGGCCGAATGGATAAGAGGACTTGCTCTTAAACTTCAAGTGTGCTGATGCTGAGGTCGCTTAAAAAAGTCGCCTAAAAGTCGACAGGGTCGACTTCATTGCACCGGGTTTTATCCCATATGGCTCGCTCTCTTTATCCAGAGCGCGGAAAGCGTCGCACAAAGCACGAACATCGTAGCTCTAGCGACGACCCACGGGAATCTCCGAAAAATTTGACTCCTGAACCGAAAGACACGGCCTGGAATCGAACCCATAACCTTCAGAGCGCGAGTCAAACAGCTTGACCACTTCACCACAGAGACTCCTAGATGCTGAGGTAGCGAGTTCAACCCCTACACCGGTCAGTTGGAATAAATATTGACTTCTCGTCCTTGACTTGGGGGCATAAATTACAAGTACCTCAGAAGTTGGAGCGGGTTTGTCTGATGGCAAGAAACTCTGGTAATAGGGAAAGCTAATCCATGTGAAAAAATCAGTCCAGTGCACTAAAAGTAGTAGCATTTGTATGGACTATGCTTGAATTCAAAGCAAGTGAATTTAAAAAAAAACAAAAAACAATCTTGCACATTTGTACGTAATACATTTATGCTTTTTCATTGTGGAGTACCTGTTTAGGCACCCAGAAAGGATATGTGACCCATAGGAGCACATGGCAAGTTGAGCTTTGAGATCGGCCAAATGGTGGGTGTTAGGGGTCTTAACAGATTGCCTGCCGTAGACCGATTTGTCAGTTTTATGGCACGAATTTGGTACCCAAAAACCGATCCATCGGTTCCGTATATATAGTGCTTTAATTGATACATTTCTCCTTTTCAGTCCACAATTTTTAGTGTCCCATTGAATTAAACTTTACAGCGAAAGATTTCGCTTCCGCTCGTGTGCAAAAACACGCATGGCCAACAAGATTAACACTTGAAAATACGCATGGCATGAGATTCGAAATGATTGTTGTGATTCGAAATTCGAAGTGACAATACTTTCTGGTTCTGGACCTCATATATTTTAATAAAATTACCGTTTTAAACAATTTTATATTATAGTTATTGTGATGTAAAGGACTTTGTGAAAGATTCTAAATGAACCATGTGCAGTAGTCAGTTAATTATTTAGAAGACGGTCATAATATAAAAAGAAATCTAACAGTGAAAGTTCCTCAGAATATGATGGCACATGCCGACTTATGCTTGCGCTAATGGGCCACACTTGTGCCACTAAATTTGCTTTGCCTATCACAAAGTATTTAAGGAGTATATAAATAATTAAATTTAGAATAATAATAATAATAACTAAATAGAAAATAGTGTTATATTGTTTCTCAGTACTCTACTCCTCAGTAATCTGCCTGATGTGTTCCTGACATTTTCCATTTTGTGTGAAAATTATGTGCTTCATAATTTTATGATTTCATTGTGTTTTATTCGTGTTATGGAGCAGTTCTTGTGATATTCTTGAACACAAGTGGTGTGTGTACCATTATTCACTAAATTTAACTGGATTAGCTGCGGCGGATAGAAAATAACACCTTGGTAAGTGAATTTTTTTTCATAATTTTTAACACTTTAATTTCATTTGTTATTACTAAACCTCTCATTATTGTCATAATATTTGTAACTTATCAATTAATTATTAGCACTATCATGTTCCCTGTGCAATCCTCTTTAATTTGATATGTAATACAATACATCTGCTACCATTTTAACCATTTTAAAAGCATTATTATGACACACCCCTACTTCAAATTTTCTGCCTTGAATTTCTTTTTGGTCAGGACCGCTTTTTTGTTTGGCAGGCAATCAGTTAAATTTGTGACAGTAGGCATGGGATGTCTTTAATGACACTGTCTACAAACAGTATGCTAACTGCCAAGAAGAAATGCACTGGCAAACTACCTTCTTTACAGGGTTTAAAGGTGAGAGGCTTGACTTCATTGCACCGGGTTTTATCCATAAGGCTTTATCTCTTTCCACAGTCAAATGTGTCACACAAAACATGAACTCTGCAGCTCCAACAGCACCCTCCAGGAGTCTCCAAGAAAAGTGCACTCATGAACCGAATGATGGAGTCTTGAATTGAACCCACAACCTTCGGAGCACTAGGCAGGCAGCTTCACCACCAGGACCCCTTTCTTTACAAATATCTTTAAAAAAACTACAATAGTCGAAGTAATTACAGAGAAATTTTAATAGACTGTTATCAGGGGAAAGTTCTGAACGGGACAAGCCACTGTACGATACTTTTTTATTGTGAGTGATGTCCTTCTTTAACATCTGCTGTGAACTCTTTGGAATTGAAGGAGTTAAAGCATCAACTTCCTCAAACAGAAAATGTTACAAATTATGACCATTTTAAACTCATCACAGCCTGCATTCATCCCATTTATTCTTGCATTTATTTGTGCAAATTGATATTTGTAATTTGTTGCAGTGGGAGAGAGCACTTGCACTGGCTCCCTCAGTGTCATTGAGTTATTGGCAGCAGCTGAATCAGAGGTCAGTCATGACTGAAAAGATTAACAACAATGTTTATCTTCTTCTTCTTTTTCTTCTTCTTCTTCTTCTTCTTCTTCTTCATCTTCTTCTTCTTCTTCTTCTTCTTCTTCTTCTTCTTCTTCTTCTTCTTCTTCTTCTTCTTCTTCTTCTTCTTTCTTCTTCTTCTTCTTCTTCTTCCTCTTCTTCTCCAGTCTTACTTTGTCATGTACTGTCTTATCTAGTCTTGTTTTGGCATGCACTGTCTTATCTAGTCTTACTTTGTCATGTACTGTCTTATCTAGTCTTACTTTGTCATGTACTGTCTTATCTAGTCTTGTTTTGTCATGTAGTCATATCTAGTCTAATTTGTCATGTACTGTCTTATCTAGTCTTGTTTTGTCATGCACTATCTTATCCATTCTTACTTTGTCATGTACTGTATTATCTAGTCTTGTTTTGTCTTGTAGTCGTTTCTAGTCTAATTTGTCATGTACTGTCTTGTCTAGTATTGTTTTGTCATGTACTGTCTTATCCAGTCTTACTTTGTCATGTACTGTTTTATCTCGTCTTGTTTTGTCAATTAGTCATTTCTAGTCTAATTTGTCATGTACTGTCTTGTCTAGTCTTGTTTTGTCATGCACTGTCTTATCCAGTCTTACTTTGTCATGTACTGTCTTATCTAGTCTTGTTTTGTCATGTACTCATATCTAGTCTAATTTGTCATGTACTGTCTTATCTAATCTTGTTTTGTCATGAACTGTCTTATCCAGTCTTACTTTGTCATGTACTGTCTTATCTAGTCTAATTTGTCATGTACTGTCTTATCTAGTCTTGTTTTGCCATGCACTGTCTTATCCAGTCTTACTTTGTCATGTACTGTCTTATCTAGTCTTGTTTTGTCATGTAGTCATATCTAGTCTAATTTGTCATGTACTGTCTTATGTAGTCTTGTTTTGTCATGTACTGTCTTATCCAGTTTTACTTTGTCATGTACTGTCTTATCTAGTCTTGTTTTGTCATGTAGTCATATCTAGTCTAATTTGTCGTGTACTGTCTTATCTAGTCTTGTTTTGTCATGCACTGTCATATCCAGTCTTAATTTGTCATGTACTGTCTTATCTAGTCTTACTTTGTCATGTACTGTCTTATCTAGTCTTGTTTTGTCATGTACTGTCTTATCCAGTCTTACTTTGTCATGTACTGTCTTATCTAGCCTTGTTTTGTCATGTAGTCATATCTAGTCTAATTTGTCATGTAGTCTTATCTAGCCTAATTTGTCATGTATTGCCTTATCTAGCCTAATTTGTCATGTATTATCTTCTCTAGCCTAATTTGTCATGTACTGTCTTATCTAGCCTAATGTGTCATGTATTGCCTTATCTAGCCTAATTTGTCATGTATTGCCTTCTCTAGCCTAATTTGTCATGTACTGTCTTATCTAGCCTAATGTGTCATGTACTGTCTTATCAAGCCTAATTTGTCATGTACTGTCTCATCTAGCCTAATTTGTCATGTACTGTCTTATCTAGCCTAATGTGTCATGTACTGTCTTATCAAGCCTAATTTGTCATGTACTGTCTCATCTAGCCTAATTTGTCATGTACTGTCTTGTCTAGCCTAATTTGTCATGTACTGTTTTATCTAGTCTAATTTGTCATGTACTGGCCTATCTAGCCTAATTTGTCATGTACTGTCTTATCTAGCCTAATTTGTCATGTACTGTCTTATCTAGCCTAATTTGTCATCTACTGTCTTATCTAGCTAATTTGTCATGTACTGTCTTATCTAGCCTAATTTGTCATGTATTGCCTTATCTAGCCTAATTTGTCATGTATTGCCTTCTCTAGCCTAATTTGTCATGTACTGTCTTATCTAGCCTAATGTGTCATGTATTGCCTTCTCTAGCCTAATTTGTCATGTACTGTCTTATCTAGCTAATTTGTCATGTACTGTCTTATCTAGCCTAATTTGTCATGTATTGCCTTATCTAGCCTAATTTGTCATGTATTGCCTTCTCTAGCCTAATTTGTCATGTACTGTCTTATCTAGCCTAATGTGTCATGTATTGCCTTCTCTAGCCTAATTTGTCATGTACTGTCTTATCTAGCTAATTTGGCATTTACTGTCTTATCTAGCCTAATTTGTCATGTATTGCCTTATCTAGCCTAATTTGTCATGTATTGCCTTCTCTAGCCTAATTTGTCATGTACTGTCTTATCTAGCCTAATGTGTCATGTACTGTCTTATCAAGCCTAATTTGTCATGTACTGTCTCATCTAGCCTAATTTGTCATGTACTGTCTTGTCTAGCCTAATTTGTCATGTACTGTTTTATCTAGTCTAATTTTTCATGTACTGTCTTATCTAGCCTAATTTGTCATGTACTGTCTTATATAGCCTAATTTGTCATGTACTGTCTTATTTAGCCTAATTTGTCATGTACTGTCTTATCTAGCCTAGTATGTCATATTCTGTCTAATCTAGTCTAATTTGTCATGTACTGTCTTATCTAGCCTAGTATGTCATATTCTGTCTAATCTAGCCTAATTTGTCATGTACTGTCTTATCTAGCCTAGTATGTCATATTCTGTCTAATCTAGCCTAATTTGTCATGTACTGTCATCATCATCAAGTGCCGTGCCGGCTGGCGTAGGCGTTCATGGCTCTCCACAGATCTCGGTTTTTGGTGTTCTGGATCAACTCTGCTGATGATATTCCTCCATGCCACCATCTCAATCCATCCAGCATCATTTCTCTTGGTCTGCCTCTGCCTCTCTTTCCCTCGATCTTTCCAGTTGTCATGATGTTCTCCGATGCCTCTCTTCTCATCACATGACCAAAGAAAGCTGTTTGTCTCTTTCTTATTGTTGTATATAGTGTTCTAGTTTCATTAGCTTCTTTCAGGCAATCGTTGTTAGTTACTCTGGCAGTCCAAGGAATTGCCAGAGTAACTAACAACGTACTGTCATATCTAGCCTAATTTGTTATGTACTGTTTTATTTAGCCTAATTTGTCATGTACTGTTTTATCTAGCCTAATTTGTCATGTACTGTTTTATCTAGCCTAATTTGTCATGTACTGTTTTATCTAGCCTAATTTGTCATGTACTGTTTTATTTAGCCTAATTTGTCATGTACTGTTTTATCTAGCCTAATTTGCCATGTACTGTTTTATCTAGCCTAATTTGTCATGTACTGTTTTATCTAGCCTAATTTGTCATGTACTGTTTTATCTAGCCTAATTTGTCATGTACTGTTTTATTTAGCCTAATTTGTCATGTACTGTTTTATCTAGCCTAATTTGTCATGTACTGTTTTATCTAGCCTAATTTGTCATGTACTGTTTTATCTAGCCTAATTTGTCATGTACTGTCTTATCTAGCCTAATTTGTCATGTACTGTCTTATCTAGCCTAATTTGTCATGTACTGTTTTATCTAGCCTAATTTGTCATGTACTGTCTTATCTAGCCTAATTTGTCATGTACTGTTTTATCTAGCCTAATTTGTCATATACTGTCTTCTAGTCTTGTTTGTCATGTGTTGTATGTAGGAACAGATAAGTTGGAGGGACTGGTGCGCCAGGAAGTGGCCAGAAGATCTGGTCAACACTCGTACTCGGAGGAAAGACCTGACGTAGTTTGTAAAATGGAGTTATACCTCCCCATAACAGCCGGGCTGAATTTAGAGACCATGTGTTGCCCATGCCACATGATCCCTCTCTTGGCCTACCTTGTTTACTCCAGAGGACAGGTAACACCAATACGTCTGGAACAAGGGCTTAGGGCCTGGTCTGCCCTGCCATAGCATTAAGTCTTTAGGTTGCATTTCCTCACACCAGAATAAGGCTTGTACCCTCCCAGTTGCACTCCTCCACCTGAAGCTGTTGGCACAATGTGGGGTGTCGGGTTTAGTGATCGCCGTCCATCATTCAGCGCTGACAGGAAGCAGGTAGTACCATCTACTGTCATACGGTAGCACAGTCATATCTAAGACCTAACACAGAGACTGCAGCTAGGACTATAAGTACTGGGACTCTTTGCTGGTTGTTGAAGATGAGGACAAAGCACATATGGGAATGTACTGAATGCTGTGATGTCGACTAATTTCAACTCATTCATTCATTCATTCAGTAGCATATCCTTTGCAGAACCTAGCTCCCACAACCTTCCGGAAAACTTCTTGATCACAAGCAAGATGTCCCGCATCTGATACACCCATCTGGAGATCATCCACTACATCCTGCACCCATCTTCTCTTTGGCCTTCACCTTCCTCTCTTCCCCCTCCATTAATGTTCTCTCCTTTTGTTCATATACCCCTGAATTATTGTTCTCTCCAAACTCTCATGACGTTTCAAGTGACCAAAATATTTCAATTTTCTTAGTTTTATCGTCTTTAATAGCCAACCGTCTTCAATATTCAACTCTTGAAGTATGGGTGCATTTGTTCTTTTCTTCACCGAAGATATTAGAACCCGTCTATAACATTTATATTCAAAGGCACTGTTCAGCTTGTTTAGTAAGTGTCCAGGTCTCACAGGTGTATGTTGCAATGGGAAAGATGCATGCTCTTAAAAATCAAATTTTTGTAGTTATATCTGTCCCACTCCATAATTTATTCAGTTTTTTTAGTCTTTGAAGAACAATTGAAATTCGTCGTTTAATTTCTTTCATTGTGTCACCATTGTTGGTAATCTATGACCCAAGATATTCAAAGTTTTCCACCACCTCCAATCTTTCCTCATTAACATATATTTCTTTCTCCATAGTAGTTTTATCTGTAATTTCAGCTCAACTGTCTTATATTATTGTATTCCCTGGCTAAATTCAGCTCAAGTGCCTTATATTATTGTATTCCCTGGCTAAACTCAGCTCAACAGTCTTGTATTATTGTATTCTTCGACCAAACTCAGCTCAACTGCCTTATATTATTGTATTCCTTGACTAAACTCAGCTTAACTGCCTTATATTATTGTATTCCTTGACTAAACTCAGCTCAACTGCCTTATATTATTGTATTCCTTGACTAAACTCAGCTCAACTGTCTTATATTATTGTATTCCATGACTAAACTCAGCTCAAGTGTCTTATATTATTGTATTCCTTGACTAAACTCAGCTCAACTGTCTTATATTATTGTATTCCTCAGCTAAACTCAGCTCAAGTGTCTTATATTATTGTATTCCTTGACTAAACTCAGCTCAACTGTCTTATATTATTGTATTCCTCAGCTAAACTCAGCTCAAGTGTCTTATATTATTGTATTCCTTGACTAAACTCAGCTCAACTGCCTTATATTATTGTATTCCTTGACTAAACTCAGCTCAAGTGTCTTATATTATTGTATTCCTTGACTAAACTCAGCTCAACTGTCTTATATTATTGTATTCCTTGACTAAACTCAGCTCAACTGCCTTATATTATTGTATTCCATGACTAAACTCAGTTCAAGTGTCTTATATTATTGTATTCCTTGACTAAACTCAGCTCAACTGTCTTATATTATTGTATTCCATGACTAAACTCAGCTCAAGTGTCTTATATTATTGTATTCCTTGACTAAACTCAGCTCAACTGTCTTATATTATTGTATTCCTTGACTAAACTCAGCTCAACTGTCTTATATTATTGTATTCCCCGATTAAAATCAGCTCAACTGCCTTATATTATTGTATTCCTTGACTAAACTCAGCTCAACTGCCTTATATTATTGTATTCCTTGACTAAACTCAGCTCAACTGCCATATATTATTGTATTCCTCAGCTAAACTCAGCTCAAGTGTCTTATAATATTGTATTCCTTGACTAAACTCAGCTCAACTGCCTTATATTATTGTATTCTTTGACTAAACTCAGCTCAACTGCCTTATATTATTGTATTCCTTGACTAAACTCAGCTCAACTGTCTTATATTATTGTATTCCTTGACTAAACTCAGCGCAACTGCCTTATATTATTGTATTCCATGGCTAAACTCAGCTCAAGTGTCTTATATTATTGTATTCCTTGACTAAACTCAGCTCAACTGTCTTATATTATTGTATTCCTCAGCTAAACTCAGCTCAAGTGTCTTATATTATTGTATTCCTTGACTAAACTCAGCTCAACTGTCTTATATTATTGTATTCACTGACTAAACTCAGCTCAAGTGTGTTATATTATTGTATTCCTTGACTAAACTCAGCTCAAGTGTCTTATATTATTGTATTCACTGACTAAACTCAGCTCAAGTGTCTTATATTATTGTATTCCTTGACTAAACTCAGCTCAACTGTCTTATATTATTGTATTCCATGACTAAACTCAGCTCAAATGTCTTATATTATTGTATTCCTTGACTAAACTCAGCTCAAGTGTCTTATATTATTGTATTCCTCAGCTAAACTCACCTCAAGTGTCTTATATTATTGTATTCCTTGACTAAACTCAGCTCAACTGTCTTATATTATTGTATTCCCCGATTAAAATCAGCTTAATTCTCTTATATTATTGTATTCCTCAGCTAAACTCAGCTCAAGTGTCTTATATTATTGTATTCCTTGACTAAACTCAGCTCAACTGCCTTGTATTATTGTATTCCTTGACTAAACTCAGCTCAAGTGTCTTATATTATTGTATTCCTTGACTAAACTCAGCTCAACTGTCTTATATTATTGTATTCCTCAGCTAAACTCAGCTCAACTGTCTTATATTATTGTATTCCATGACTAAACTCAGCTCAAGTGTCTTATATTATTGTATTCCTTGACTAAACTCAGCTCAACTGTCTTATATTATTGTATTCCTCAGCTACACTCAGCTCAAGTGTCTTATATTATTGTATTCCTTGACTAAACTCAGCTCAACTGTCTTATATTATTGTATTCCTCAGCTAAACTCAGCTCAAGTGTCTTATATTATTGTATTCCTTAACTAAACTCAGCTCAACTGCCTTATATTATTGTATTCCTCAGCTAAACTCAGCTCAACTGTCTTATATTATTGTATTCCATGACTAAACTCAGCTCAAGTGTCTTATATTATTGTATTCCTTGACTAAACTCAGCTCAACTGTCTTATATTATTGTATTCCCCGATTAAAATCAGCTTAACTCTCTTATATTATTGTATTCCTTGACTAAACTCATCTCAACTGCCTTATATTATTGTATTCCTCAGCTAAACTCAGCTCAACTGTCTTATATTATTGTAATCCTTGACTAAACTCAGCTCAACTGTCTTATATTATTGTATTCTCAGATTGAAATCAGCTTAATCTTATATTATTGTATTCCTTGACTAAACTCAGCTCAACTGCCTTATATTATTGTATTTCTTGACTAAATTCAGCTCAACTGCCTTATTGTATTCTCCGACTAAACTCAGCTCAACTGCCTTATATTAATGTATTCACCATTCAGGTATTGTGCAGCAATGGCAGCCGAGGACAGCGACAAGATGGTGCCATTTTGTATTGCTGGTGGTGACGTGGGCCGCATCGTGTCATTCTTCACCTCCAGAGGCCAGCTGGCTGATGCCATGTTAGTTGCTCAGAGTGCTTTTGAAGGATCCATCCCTAAAGCTAACATTGAAGATCAGCAGACAAGCACTTCTAAAGGTCAAGGTGATGAGGCAGGAGATTTCAATAGGTTAAAGTTCTTTTGTGTTGATTGGTTAGTTTTTTAGGAATCATTTTTTTCTTAAGTATTTGTTTGGTAGACAAATTGGTTTGTCTTCTTACTGTCTGGGTTCAAATGTTGCAAGGAGAAGATTAGGGAGAGGAAAGAGGAGGAGAAAACTGTCAGAATGATTACTAATAAACTACAAACATTCATTAGTTAGTCATCATCATCATCATTGTCTTCCACTTTTGTCATCAAGTGACGTGAGGAGGAATAGTTGACATTCCTGACATTCCAATGCCAGATGGGTTGGCACTAGGTAGTGTCATTCCATGTACAATGTCTTTGATGATGTCAGTCCATTTTCTTTTTGGGCATCCTCTTGCTCTCATATCAGATCTTCTTTGATGTAATGCCAGTGCTGTTAGTTGATGTTGTTGCATTCTTATCAATCAATCAATCATGTGCCATGCCGGAAAGCGTGGGCGGTCATGACTCGCCATTTCACTCGATCACCAGTGTCGTGGATCAGCTCAGTGTTCCTGTCTCGTCCATGCCATGTGGCCAAGCCATCCAGGTATTTTCCTCTCTGTCTTCCTCTTGGTCTGTTCCCCTCGATCTTGCCAGTTGTCACTAAGTTCTCCAATCCATTTCTTCTCATAACATGATTTTTTGCCTTTCAATATATGTGGCACGATGTGTTGATCCCACTGTCTTTCTGATAACATGATTTCTTACTCAGTCTTAGTTAAGTTGGCAGCTCTCCTCAAGCATCTCATCTCTCAGGTGTTGATTTTGTGTAAGTGTGATTTGGATAATGTCCAAGTTTGACATTGGTAGCATAGGGTTGGTGTAAATATGCTATTTATTATCTGTCATTTTGCAGACATAGTTATATTTGGATGTTTCAGTATGGGTGTATTAACTGATGTCTGCGTAAAATATAAGGACTATAATGGTATGACAGAATCACCAATGGGATGCTTGTCGAAAGAAATAAACAAATACCAGTGAATCATGAAGCGAGGACAAAACGCTGGCCCTGGATGCAACCTACATGGAGAAAACCTGATAACAGCATAGCTAGAAAGTTCTTTGTCTGGAACCTACAGAAGAGAATTCAAGATAGAAATGAATAATATGGGGAGGACATGCATGGAGCTGGATGAGATAGCAAACGATAGGTTGGCTTGGGGTCAGTTAGTTAAGAGTCTATGCCACAATAGGGAACAAAGGGTGAAAGCAGAAGTAGTGTAGAAGAAGAAGGAAGGAGGCAGCTGCAACATCAAGACTGTTAGGGGCTACAGAGTTCATGCACTTTGCTGAGATTCTCCTTGTATTTCTCAGGACATGCTGGTGGGGTGGGAAATAAGCAGTTGACCAGTTTGGCTGGGTCAAGATGGTAAGGCAGATGTGGTCAGGGTCTTTTGGAATTGGGTGTACAATGGAGAATAACTTATAGATCATCATGGCTTGGAGAGACTGGCAGTGCAGGGAATGACCAGACGATCTGGCTGAGACTAAGGATTCTGAGGAAAGGCCAGACGGACACATAATCAAACTGCTCCTGGTACCATTAGTATTGGGACTCTTTGCTGGCTGTTGAAGTTTAGAATGGAGCGTGTCTTTCTTTGTCATGGGAGTGTCCTGAGCGCTGTGATGTTGGTTCTTGACTCAAACTCATCTCCTTGTGTGATCTATGGGGAAGAAACTGGGGCACTTGCTTAAAAATAAATATCCAACAAAAACTATCCAAGCCCAAAAGCAAAAAAAAACATTTATGTAGATGTAGAAGGGCAACGTGAAGCCATCTCATTCATTTCCCAATGATAATTTTGATGAGAATATACAAAGCTAGATGTTTGGTCAAGACATATTCATGACTGTTCTTTAAACTGAATTATCATCATCACACAGAACAGTCTCCCCTGCGAAGGTTGGCAGGGATGAAATTCTTATCTTGGAACAGTCATAACATTGGATGAATATGATAATGAAATTGCAGTCAAGAGCTTTCTTAAATGTTATAATATTTGTTTTGTTTTTCAGGCTGGCGGTGAACGTTTTAGAAAAGTTATCAGACTTCTACTTTGTTAATGGATCTCCAACATTGGCCGCTTGTTGTCATCTAGCGTCTGATGACCAGAAAGTAATACACTCATGATTTCTAATTGGTTTATGCACCAGATTATTGTATTGATAAAAATACATTTCTTTATGTTTTCTGTTTCTCTTGCTTCTTCTTCATGATTGTCATGATCATCTTCTTATTATTCCTCTCCTCCGTCTTCTCTCTTCCTCATCACCTCTCAGAATCAGGTTATTGAGACATTTCTGAAACATTATGTGTCTCATACACAGTGGTGTTCAGTGTCTCACACACAGTGGTGTTCAGTGTCTCATACACAGTGGTGTTTCTGAAACATGTCTCATACACAGTGGTGTTTCTGAAATATGATGTCTCATACACAGTGGTGTTTCTTAAATATGGTGTCTCATACACAGTGGTGTTTCTGAAACATGTGTCTCACACACAGTGGTGTTTCTGAAACATGTGTCTCACACACGGTGGTGTTTCTGAAACATGTGTCTCACACACGGTGGTGTTTCTGAAACATGTGTCTCACACACAGTGGTGTTTCTGAAACATGTGTCTCACACACTGTGGTGTTTCTGAAACATGTGTCTCACACACGGTGGTGTTTCTGACATATGTGTCTCACACACAGTGGTGTTTCTCAAACATGTGTCTCACACACGGTGGTGTTTCTGAAACATGTGTCTCCCACACAGAGGTGTTTCTGACATATGTGTCTCACCCACAGAAGTGTTTCTGAAACATGTGTCTCACACACAGTGGTGTTTCTGAAACGTGTCTCATACACAGAAGTGTTTCTGAAACAGTATGTGTCTCATACACAGTGGTGTTTCTGAAACGTGTCTCATACACAGAAGTGTTTCTGAAACAGTATGTGTCCCATACACAGTGGTGTTTCTGAAACATGTGTCTCATACACAGTAGTGTTTCTTAAATATGGTGTCTCATACACAGAAGTGTTTCTGAAACATGTGTCTCATACATTGTGGTGTTTCTGAAACAGTATGTTTCCTTATTGTGGTGTTTTTGAAACATTATGTGCTTCATACACAGTGGTGTTTCTGATATATGTGTCTCATATACAGTGGTGTTTCTAAAATAGTATGTATCTCATACATTGTGGTGTTTCTGAAACAGTATTCATTGTGGTGTTTCTGAAACATATCTCATATACAGTGGTCTTTCTTATACATTGTGTGTCTCAAATTGAGTGGTGTTTCTGAAACGTGTCTCATACACGTTGGTGTTTCTTAAATGTGCATCTCATATACAGTGATGTTTCTTAAATGTGTGTTTCATATAGAGAGATGTTTTTTAAATGTGTGTTTCAAGCACAGTGGTATTTCTGAAATGCATCTCATTCAGAGTAGTGTTTCTTATATGCGTGTCTCATACACAGTGGTGTTTCAGAAAGTGTCTCATATACAGTGGTGTTTCTTAAATGTGTGTCTCATACATTGTGTTGTTCCTGAAATGTATGTGTCAAACCCAATGGTGCTTCTCATTCATTATATGTCTCATACACACTGGGTATGCAGGACAACGACACACAGATGATTTAGCTGCAACTTCCCCTATAGACAGAGAACTACTTTACAATAAGGGTAAAATGGTGAAAACCCTCTAGGACCAGGTGGACAGTTCAGTTTAACAGACGGAGTGTCCATATCTGGAGAGACTGGTTCATAAGAGAGTGGTTAGAGAGTCTGGATGATAATCAACACATAATGAAAAGATAGTTGGACTTTTAATCAAACCGCTACTGGAACTTTCAGCTTGGAAATTATTTAGGTGGATTTTGAAAAGGGGGACAGGTCACTTGGGAATGTCCTGAGAGCAGTGATGTCAGTTCGAACAATGTCAGCGACTATATACTTAGTTATTAAAGATGATAAAACAAAGACAATTGAAATATTTTGGTCACTTTAAACGTCACGAAAGTTTGGAGAGAACAATAATGGAGGGGTATATGCCTGAGAAGAGAGGAAGAGGAAGACCAAAGAGAAGATTGGTGTAGGATGTGGCGGATGATCTCCAGATGGGTGTATCGGACGTGGGACATCATGCTTATGATCGAGAGGTATTCCGGAAAGTTGTTATGAGAGCGAGGTTCTGCAAAGGACATGCTACTGAATGAATGAATGAATATACTTAGTATTTCAATCAAAATATTATTTGTTTATTCACTTCATATTGATATATAACTCTGCAGTATGCACCCGACGAGATGCTGCGAAATATGTCAGGCAATACATTGTGCAATATTTTGTTTGTGGCTTCTGTGTTTACATTCACCTAGAGTATACTTTGTTTTGGATGTCAGTTCTGTAACCAAATGTAAGAAAGTGTAACCAAATGTAACCAAGTGTAACCAAATGTAACTGTAAACAAGTATTACCAAATGTAACTGTAACCAAGTGTAACCAAATGTAACTAACCAACTGTTACTAAATGTAACCAAGTATTATCAAATATCACCAAATGTAACCAAGTGTTACCAAATGTAACCAAGTGTTATCAGATATCACCAAGTGCAACTAAATGTAACCAAGTGTTACCAAATGTAACCAATTGTAACTAAAAGTAACAGTAACCAAAATAATCAAGTGTAACCAAATGTAACTGTAACCAAATGTAACCATAACCAAGTGTTACCTAATGTAACCAAGTGTAACCAATTGTAACTAAATGTAGCTGTAACCAAGTATTACCAAATGTAACTGTAACTAAGTGTTACCAAATGTAACCAAGTGTTAACTGAGTGTAACCAAATGTAACCAAGTGTTACCAAATGTAATCAAATGCAACCAAGTGTAATCAAATGTAACCAAGTGGTATCAAATATCACCAAGTGTTACCAAACGTAACCAAGAGCAACCAAGTGTTCTAAATGTAACCAAGTGTTACCAAATGTAACCAAGTGGTGGAGTAAGATGACTTTCAGGTTTGATTTCACTTCCAGAGAGCTATGTCCAAGCTAATCAGAGGTCATGAGCTGGAACTGGCAGCCTATGTGGGTCGTGCACTGGGTGGAGCTCCCCAGGAGACTGACTTAGTTCTGGAGCTTCTGTCCAGACGATGTGAAGCTTTAGGGAAGTGGTGAGTCTTTGAGTCTGTATGTGCTGTTATAACATTTTGTGAATGTGGCAGAGAACTAATATAAAAGAGTATCAAATGTATGTGAGATATTCTTTTATGTTTTTTTTTAAAATTGTTTATACATAAATGTTTTTTTTTTAAATTTCTTTATGTTAAGACCTAAAGAGTTAAGATGGTTATACAACAGTTTAATTTTTCTGTTTTTGAAGGATGTGAACTTTCTTCTTTATTGTTTTGTTGGAAATACATAAAGTGTTTTCTGTTATTAGAATATGGCTGCATATGGATAAATATTGTATGTATTTTCTGTTATTGAAGAATGATTGTAGTAAGTGAATACAGCAATATTTCTACAATGACACAACACTCATATTTCTACAGCAACACACTATTCTCAACACTATCAGCCAACGTCCCACATCATAAGACTATTCTCAAGTGACATTATGTTAGTATTCTGAGAATATGAGTGTGTAAGTGCAAACCAGAATGAGTGATGGAAAGTTCCAATAGTTAACTGAAGTCAGTGTTGATCAACAATTGTCAGCAGCAGTACGGTATAGAAACTACTGAGCGTAATCTTGCCAAGAAATCAACATACAGCTGAAAGATGCTGGTGTTGACAGCGATGTCCTGTAAAGGATATGCACACCAAAAAAAAAAAAGTACGGTATAGAGTGAGTTCTAGTTTATTGTACATGAGATCAGTTTATTGTCCATGAAATCAAATAATAACTTGCTGGGCTGTGCCAAGTAGTGACAGGGTGAGAGCAGTGTGTGATAAAGTATTGATCAACAATCAGTATAGAGTGTGTTCTAGTTTATTGTCCATGAAATCAAATAATAACTTGCTGGGCTGTACCAAGTAGTGACAGGGTGAGAGCAGTGTGTGATAAAGCTTGCCACGATCGGACTGAGTGTATCAAGTATCCGGCCCACAATGCAAGGGTGCATGAGTTACGTTCTAACTATTGTTGTAATAAGAGTCTCAGCCTGTTGTGGAAATGTATGCGATGTGTATCCTTCACCTGGGAAGATAACCCAGTCAACAAATGCCTGAAGAAGCCGGATATGTCGACTAAAAGGTGCCAATACCGCAGCTCTGCTGTAAACAGGCACAATGCAATTACATCAAAAACAACATTCTGGACGAACGCAGAAGAAGAAAAATAAGTATCCTTTGGGAATAAATGTTATACCTGCTGCAACTGTGAGTTCATCTTGGTCCATTCGTCTGAGCGTCTGCCACATACTTGTGCGAACGAGCCACTGTTTTGAACGTGATTATCGGCTTCAGTGTTATCTTCAAGTCAAACTCTCACACTAGCATGTTGGCAGTAGGCAATGAGCATATGAATGTATTGTTCAATGTTTCAGTTTAATTCAGTTAATTTAATTAGTTAAAAATAGATGCTGAAGATGGAGTTGAGTAATACTGCATGTGAATGTATATTCTACATGTGTGGCAGGGAACTGGGCCTTGATCTCCTGCAGCTGCAAACAAAGCCGTCTCTACAAAAAGCAAAATTATGCGCTAGGTGTTCGTCCAGCATGGCAGAAATTAATGCCTTGCAATACAAGGTAAATATTGGTTGCAGAGGTTTATTTTTGTTATGTCTTCTCATTGGCTATCAGAATCTGTCATTGCTCTATAAGCAAAGCTCTAAATGCTCAGTGTCTCCCAGCATACACCATAGTCTATGTTTGTTAATTGTCACCGTCGTGAGAGAAGTATACAGGTATATTATACCCTGACCTGACCTCAAAGACAACATAAATTATCAGACAAGGAAGGGTCAGAACACAGATTTCAACTTTGAACTCTAGACATTTCATTTAACTGATTAAGTGCCATGCCATGATTATTTGTCTTAAACGACTTCCCGTATCTTCCATGAGCTTATATATCGCTGAAATGTTGTCATTGTGTTATAATACAACATGTCTGTTACCATATTAACAACGTTTAAGTCATAACTGTGACACATTTCTACTTCCCATTTTCTGCCATCCATTTTTGTTTGGTCCAATCCCACTTTTGTTTGGCACAGAATCTGTTAACAAACATTTCAACAGAATTCAACCACAGTTCACACCTGAATGTCTGCTTTGTATGTATTCTATTGAGACAGTCGATCATCGCCTCTATGAGTATCCAGCTCCTACGGATGTAATGAAAATGTTACTCGCACAAAGCCAGACACAAGGAACACGTTATTATCAAACAACACAACTGATGAATACTTGCAAGTAATGCTGCATGACATTTGGCTGAAGTATAGAAGCTCTGGTACTGCTGGATTAAGAACAGCAACAAATATCACTGGATTCATCTTGTTGGAGACCATGGTCCGTGCTCTTCCCTTCATTAGCCAGACTTGTAGCTTCCCAGAATGCCCTGCTTGAAGGTCAAGAGAAACCTTTATCTGTATGAACCTTAACCCTTACATGTCAGTATTTTTTTAATCCCTCCCTGGCATGGAGTGTTTCAGTCATGGCTTTTGCTTTCTATTTCACCAAGAACATTCAAACTAAGACAACATTAACAATATACTGCACAATTTCTTGCTTGGCATGTTTTGCTGCAACTAGTCATACTACAGAGTTATATATCATTTTACATCTGTCCGCAGTTGTTTGTATCATGAAAAATGTTCAGAAAAATGGCGGCTACCCTGGTTACTGTACTAACCGGGTTTGCCTTATGCAGTAATGTGTGGCTACTGGTTTTCTAGTGACTGTCACTTCCATTAACGATGAACTGCATTTTTTGTAGCGAACTTTTGTGTTGGCATTCTGGCAGTGGCCTCATGTATAGTATACCTGTACAGGCTGTTGGTTTGTCGAGACTCTTGTCTGTTCCATTGTTTACATTCGGCAGTGAGTAACATTTTGTGTGATATTTACTAGCACAGGAACGGAGCATTATGGGGATGACCCTTAGCCGTGAAGTTGGAACTTCGACTAACTAACTATATCATATGAAGTGAATAAATGAATCATACTTTGGCTGAAATATGCCAAGCAAGAAATCATGCAATATATTATTTATGTCTTTGTGTAAATTCACTAAGGGAATACATCGATTTGAATGTTAAACAACATTTGTTGATCTGGGTTTCAGCCAGTATTGAGGGACTGATACCCAAAACGACTCTGCCCTATGCTCTTGCACCATATACCTAGTACACCTAATGGCGTGAGAAAAGGGTGTGTTATTTCTCTCTACGTTTTTTTTAACCATACATTGCACACTACTCATAAATTAGTTTGACCCATTTGGTTGTTACATTCACTTATTTTGTCCAGTGAAATTTTTCATTAACCCGATCTCATTGTGTTAACAATTAGCCTGAACATTTAATTCTATAAAGCAGCAGTACTTTATTTTGATAGAAAGAGTTAACTATTATGTGCCTGGGATAGAGAGAGTTAAAGTAATGTCTTTTTGAGACAGAGAGGGTTAAAGTAATATATGTCTCAGATGGATAGAATTAAAGTAATGTCTCTCTGAAATAAGAAATAATCTCTTACTGAGACAGAAAGAGTTAAAATAATGTACACCTCAAACAGAAATACATCAAAAATAGTTCTTGTTTGTCTCAGACATATACTACTTTACCCCTTTCTGTGTCAAACATACATGTATTACTTTAACCCTCTCTGTCTCAGACATACATTACTTTAACCCTTTCTGTCTCAGACATACATTACTTTAACCCTCTCTGTCTCAGACATATACTACTTTAACCCTCTCTGTCTCAGACATACATTACATTAACCCTCTCTGTCTCAGAAATATATTACTTTAACACTCTCCGTCTCAGACATATATTTCTTTATCACTCTCTGCCCCAGACATATATTACTTTAACCCTCCCTGTCTCAGATATACCTTACTTTAACCCTCTATGTCTCAGACATACCTTATTTTAACCCTCTCTGTCTCAGACATACCTTACTTTAACCATCTCTGTCTCAGACATATATTACTTTAACCCTCTCTGTCTCAGACATATATTGTAAACCTCTTTTTCTGAGACATACATTACTTTAATCCTCTCTGTCTCAGACATACATTACATTAACCCTCTCTATCTCAGTAATATATTACTTTAACACTCTCTGTCTCAGACATATATTACTTTAACCCTCTATGTCTCAGACATACCTTACATTAACCTTCTCTGTCTCAGACATACCTTACTTTAACCCTCTATGTTTCAGACATACATTACATTAACCCTCTCTGTCTCAGACATACCTTACTTTAATCCTCTATGTCTCAGACATATATTGTAAACCTCTTTTTCTGAGACATACATTACTTTAACCCTCTCTGTCTCAGACATACATTACTTTAACCCTGTCTGTCTCAGACACATATTATTTTAACCCTCTGTGAATGCCATGAAAGACAGGGTTTTGATTCTTAAGTTCGATTTTTTCTTGTTCGTGTGTGTGGGTGGGTGGGGTTTTAAATTACCATCTCATTTTAATTTATGTGTTGGTCAGTTTTGACAACTACTTTTCTCTAGGCTGGCCTTCCATCTATGGAAGAGTGTGAAAATAAGGGGAAAGCACTCCAAAGCTCTCCTGCAGAAGTGATGAATTGCGTCATGTTTTTTTTACTGTCTCCTGCTTGTGAAAAAGGTTTAAATATTGGACTGCAGCATGTCAGAGGTAATTGTGTGTGTGTGTGTGTGTGGTACTCACGATCATGTAGCAGATCCTTTGCAGAATCTGGCTCTCATCACAGCCCACCAAAAAAAAATCTTGATCTCTTGCCGTTTTCCTTCCTCATATGCCATCTTGCTCACTGTGTCTGCAATGTCGTGTATTTTATCAACCTCCATTTTTAGGTTTTTTGGGGGGAGATGGATAATGTGGTAGTTTCCCTTTTACTTTCAACATGCACATGGCTATGGATTTCTCAGTCTTTTGCAACCTTTTAAGTTGTCAGGGTTAGTGTCCTGTTCTGTGGGACTCACGCTAGCAGCAAAGAACACCCCAGAGGTGTCCACTTATCCTGGTGGATACTCAGTTCTCAGAGCTGTTTGCCACAAAGTGGCATGTCTCTCAACCCTAAGTGGGGGAATCGCTATGGTGAAGTGGTTAAACCACCTGCCTTGCACTGCAAAGGTTGTGGGTTTGTCATTTGGTTCTCTGGAAAGGGAGGAGGAGGTCAGTCAATCCTCTTGCCTTGAATAGCACACTTCCCTCTCTTCTTTTCTCCAGATCCAGATTCCCTGGCCACACTCTCTCCAAGCATCGATGATCCACTCACTCTTCTGCACAACTCCAAAGTGCCCCGACCACATCTGTCCTACCATGCACCAACCCCACCGCCCACCACCAAAGGGTGCTGATTCAGCCTCCCATCTGCCTGCCCACTTAAAGGACAATGAACCATTTAGAGGACAATAATAGTGCATGATACTATATGAGAAATAATTGCTTGACTCTGGATTTCTGTTTCCAGCCTTAGTATATCTATTCTGTTTAACCTATGAACTGATTCTCTGTGCAATATCTAATATAATTATAAATAAACACACATGTATTGTTTGGCACTCATAGAAGAAAGAATTTGAGACTAGAGGACGCACTAGACAACATAAAAATTGAAAGTTATAGTTACCGACCAGCATTCGAACCTGTCACCTCCAAATGACCACATTAATATCATTAGACTCACTAGCAGTTCAATTCTGCCATAACATCTAGTTTAGTTTTGTTGCTATTTCTCCCAGCACACTTTTACATACCTACCAGCATGTATGGTTAGACTGGAAGTAAATCATTTTGTTAAGCACTAGTACATGAGCTTTTTGTGCATGAGCTTTGTTTGTGTACATGAGCTTTGTCTGTGTGCATGAGCTTTGTTTGTGTACATGAGCTTTGTTTGTGTGCATGAGCTTTGTTTGTGTGCATGAGCTTTGTTTGTGTACATGAGCTTTGTTTGTGTACATGAGCTTTGTTTGTGTACATGAGCTTTGTCTGTGTGCATGAGCTTTGTCTGTGTGCATGAGCTTTGTTTGTGTACATGAGCTTTGTTTGTGTGCATGAGCTTTGTTTGTGTACATGAGCTTTGTTTGTGTACATGAGCTTTGTTTGTGTGCATGAGCTTTGTGTGCATGAGCTTTGTGTACATGAGCTTTGTGTGCATGAGCTTTGTTTGTGTACATGAGCTAACTTTGTGTACATGAGCTTTGTTTGTGTACATGAGCTTTGTTTGTGTGCATGAGCTTTGTGTGCATGAGCTTTGTGTACATGAGCTTTGTGTACATGAGCTTTGTTTGTGTACATGAGCTAACTTTGTGTACATGAGCTTTGTTTGTGTGCATGAGCTTTGTTTGTGTACATGAGCTTTGTTTGTGTGCATGAGCTTTGTGTGCATGAGCTTTGTGTACATGAGCTTTGTGTACATGAGCTTTGTTTGTGTACATGAGCTAACTTTGTGTACATGAGCTTTGTTTGTGTACATGAGCTTTGTTTGTGTACATGAGCTTTGTTTGTGTACATGAGCTTTGTTTGTGTACATGAGCTTTGTTTGTGTGCATGAGCTTTGTGTGCATGAGCTTTGTGTGCATGAGCTTTGTGTACATGAGCTTTGTGTACATGAGCTTTGTTTGTGTACATGAGCTAACTTTGTGTACATGAGCTTTGTTTGTGTGCATGAGCTTTGTTTGTGTACATGAGCTTTGTTTGTGTACATGAGCTTTGTTTGTGTACATGAGCTAACTTTGTATGCATGAGCTTTGTTTTTGTATGTGAGCTAACTTTGTGTGCATGAGCTTTGTTTGTGTGCATGAGCTTTGTTTGTGTACATGAGCTTTGTTTGTGTGCATGAGCTTTGTGTGCATGAGCTTTGTGTACATGAGCTTTGTGTACATGAGCTTGTTTGTGTACATGAGCTAACTTTGTGTACATGAGCTTTGTTTGTGTGCATGAGCTTTGTTTGTGTACATGAGCTTTGTTTGTGTGCATGAGCTTTGTGTGCATGAGCTTTGTGTACATGAGCTTTGTGTACATGAGCTTTGTTTGTGTACATGAGCTAACTTTGTGTACATGAGCTTTGTTTGTGTACATGAGCTTTGTTTGTGTACATGAGCTTTGTTTGTGTACATGAGCTTTGTTTGTGTACATGAGCTTTGTTTGTGTGCATGAGCTTTGTGTGCATGAGCTTTGTGTACATGAGCTTTGTGTACATGAGCTTTGTTTGTGTACATGAGCTAACTTTGTGTACATGAGCTTTGTTTGTGTGCATGAGTTTTGTTTGTGTACATGAGCTTTGTTTGTGTACATGAGCTTTGTTTGTGTATATGAGCTAACTTTGTATGCATGAGCTTTGTTTGTGTATGTGAGCTAACTTTGTGTGCATGAGCTTTGTTTGTGTGCATGAGCTTTGTTTGTGTACATGAGCTTTGTTTGTGTGCATGAGCTTTGTTTGTGTATGTGAGCTAACTTTGTGTACATGAGCTTTGTTTGTGTATGTGAGCTAACTTTGTGTGCATGAGCTTTGTTTGTGTATGTGAGCTAACTTTGTGTGCATGAGCTTTGTTTTTGTGCATGAGCTTTGTTTGTGTACATGAGCTTTGTTTGTGTGCATGAGCTTTGTTTGTGTACATGAGCTAACTTTGTATGCATGAGCTTTGTTTGTGTATGTGAGCTAACTTTGTGTGCATGAGCTTTGTTTGTGTGCATGAGCTTTGTTTGTGTACATGAGCTTTGTTTGTGTACATGAGCTTTGTTTGTGTGCATGAGCTTTGTTTGTGTATGTGAGCTAACTTTGTGTACATGAGCTTTGTTTGTGTACATGAGCTAACTTTGTGTGCATGAGCTTTGTTTGTGTATGTGAGCTAACTTTGTGTGCATGAGCTTTGTTTTTGTGCATGAGCTTTGTTTGTGTACATGAGCTTTGTTTGTGTGCATGAGCTTTGTTTGTGTACATGAGCTTTGTTTGTGTGCATGAGCTTTGTTTGTGTACATGAGCTTTGTTTGTGTGCATGAGCTTTGTTTGTGTGCATGAGCTTTGTTTGTGTACATGAGCTTTGTTTGTGTACATGAGCTTTGTTTGTGTACATGAGCTTTGTTTGTGTGCATGAGCTTTGTTTGTGTGCATGAGCTTTGTTTGTGTACATGAGCTTTGTTTGTGTACATGAGCTTTGTTTGTGTACATGAGCTTTGTTTGTGTGCATAAGCTTTGTGTGCATGAGCTTTGTTTGTGTGCATGAGCTTTGTTTGTGTGCATGAGCTTTGTTTGTGTACACGAGCTTTGTTTGTGTACATGAGCTTTGTTTGTGTACATGAGCTTTGTTTGTGTACATGAGCTTTGTTTGTGTACATGAGCTTTGTTTGTGTACATGGGCTTTGTTTGTGTACATGAGCTTTGTTTGTGTGCATGAGCTTTGTTTGTGTGCATGAGCTTTGTTTGTGTACATGAGCTTTGTGTACATGAGCTTTGTTTGTGTACATGACTTTGTTTGTGTACATGAGCTTTGTTTGTGTACATGAGCTTTGTTTGTGTACATGAGCTTTGTTTGTGTGCATAAGCTTTGTGTGCATGAGCTTTGTTTGTGTACATGAGCTTTGTTTGTGTGCATAAGCTTTGTGTGCATGAGCTTTGTTTGTGTACATGAGCTTTGTTTGTGTACATGAGCTAACTTTGTGTACATGAGCTTTGTTTGTGTGCATGAGCTTTGTTTGTGTGCATGAGCTTTGTTGTGTACATGAGCTTTGTTTGTGTACATGAGCTTTGTTTGTGTGCAGTGTGCTTTGTTTGTGTGCAGTGTGCTTTGTTTGTGTGCAATATGCTTTTGAGAACAAAACATTGGTCAAAATTTGGCAAGTAGGAGTGGTTTAATTTTGATAGCTTGTGATCATCTATTCACTGGAGAAACTAGTGAATGGTTAGTTAAAAGAAAAGTTTCTGAAAGTGACTTTAGTAATAATTCATTTTCAATAAGTTTCAACTGTTTTTACAATGTCAAATAATGATTTGAAAAGTCAAGCTAAAGAATTCCATTACGCACTGGGCATATGGTGCTTAACCCAAATATTTGTTGTGGTCAGTATCCTGCTGCCGGCCTCCATGACTAAGGGCTAACGGACGCAATTTGTGAGCCCGCTTACACAGCTGCGACCGATTTGGCAGCAGACTGCGTCACGCTGGGTTTCAACGTGTTGGTATGGGAGCCGGTTGTTCAGAAAGCAATGGCAAACTACTGAATGTAAACTTGCCAAGACATCAACAACAGCAGTAAAATGCTGGTGTTGACAGCGATGTCCTGTAAATAGGGTATGCCAAAAAAAAGTATCCTGTCGGCCACTTTTACTTCCCAGAACATGTTCTAGTACCCCTTTTAAGCTGGGACAATGTGAGAGTACAAGTCAGTTTCTAATTTCTGATATGGCGTGAATCTGAACCAGTGACCAGCAGGCCGGCAGGTGAGTATCTGGCCTCTACGCCACCATTTGTATATAGTAGTTAAAGATAAGTGTTTGTTTCTGTAATATTTGATACATAGGATACTTATGGACATCTTTTATATTTTTTGCTGCTTTTTTGCATTTTCAGTTGTCTTGTTCTTCTAGATGTTAGCAACTCTTTATCCTTTCTGGCAGATAAAATGCAGCTTCCTGATTGGTCGGTTGATGATGTGTTTCCCATGCTGCAGTTGCTGGGGTGTATCAAGACAGAGAAACTGCAGCATGCCAGATGCTCATCGTGAGTTGATGTCAATCAGTTGTTTTCATTATACTATGCCTAGGTTTTGTTCTGAATAATGTTGCCTTATTAAATCTACTTCTTCTTCACTTACCTTGCTGGGGTGTGGACAGTGAGATCTCTCCACTACCCTCATTCTCTGGTTCAGTTCTTCTTCTTATAGTCCACGCTGTTTTGCGTTGGTCATCATGTCTGTCCATAGTCTTCTGTCTCATATACTGCCTGTCATTTCTTATTCTGAGTGCCATGATGTCAAAGTGCCCAACATCTCTCAGTCTCTATATTTCCATATGTTGGGGGGGGGGGGGGGGGGGGGGGGGGGATTTTTGGATTTGAACTCTTTCAGCCTGCTTCTGCAGTATCGGTTATATGTGTTGTATTTTTAATGAATTTTGATATTCTTTCCTTTTTTTTTTTTTTTTGGTTCTCTTTCAAGACTGGTTGATCGGAGTATTACTTTCAAAGAGGCCAAAGACACAGATTGCATGCCCACTGAGGAAACCTAAATTCCTTAGTCATGTGAAAAAAAAGGTTTAAAAGGAAAGAGGATCGACCTCATTGCACTGAGATTTATCCTATTTGGCTCGGGCTCTTTCCAAAAGTGTCGCACAAAGCACAAATTCTGTAGCTTCAGTGACGACTCCCAGGAGTCTCCAAGAAAATTGCACTCGTGAATCGAACGGCGTGGGCTGGAATCATACCCACAACCTTCGGAGCGCGAGGCATAACCACTTCGCCACGGAGACTTCCACTAAATGTGAAAAGTCAAAGAGCACACTATCTGATGTATGGGACTCATGGGGGAGGCCACTCACAATTGTTTTGCTTGAAGATGAAAGAGTTATCTTCCTTGAACATTTTAGTGTGCATTTTTGTGAAGGGTTTGAATCCATATGTAGGCGGATTTTTTTTTAATTGACCTGCACTCCCAGGTCAACCCAGTCTAACATGTGTACCAGAACATGTCATGGGAAATAAAAGCGACCATTGTGATACTGCCCACATCACATCATATCTGATGTATGGGACTCATGGGGGAGGCCACTCACAATTGTTTTGCTTGAAGATGAAAGAGTTATCTTCCTTGAACATTTTAGTGTGCATTTTTATGAAGGGTTTGAATCCATATGTAGGCGGATTTTTTTTTAATTGACCTGCACTCCCAGGTCAACCCAGTCTAACATGGGTACCAGAACATGTCATGGGAAATAAAAGCGACCATTGTGATACTGCCCACATCACCCACTGAGTGCCGATTGGTCTATACAAATATAAGTCAAGCACTGTATGCCCAATGCACATTAAGTCGCCTGAACTTGTCCTTTCCCTTTATTTTTAATCAGCATAATTTCACTTTGTGCAGACTTGTAAGTGTTCAGTCTTGTATGTGTGACTCTTTTACTTCCCAGAATGATTTTTGAGCTTCTGGGTGTGTCTGCATACATTGGAGCTCTTGTGGCCATGAAGACACAATACAACCTCATTGTGGGCCCTTTACTCGCACACGCCAGGTAGGATGTGAGCTCAGAATGGGCCTACAGATTTCATATAAAGCCCTTGGTGTTTGGTTACGGTATGAAGTGGTTAAAGTTACAGTTACTTGCTTATCCTTTACATGATACAGCAAACAACTCCAGCATTTGTTGGCTGTTTGTGAT
Organism: Cepaea nemoralis; assembly: GCA_014155875.1. Lineage (NCBI taxonomy): Eukaryota > Metazoa > Mollusca > Gastropoda > Stylommatophora > Helicidae > Cepaea > Cepaea nemoralis. The sequence goes on along the minus strand of JACEFZ010023013.1, from coordinate 217,237 downwards.
TCCTGCACAAGTTTACGTTCAGTTGTTTGCCATTGCTTTCTGAACGACTGGCACTCATACCATTGTATGGAAACCAACACAAGACGGTCTGTTTCCAAACCACCCTCAGCTGTGCTTTGAACACGATATGCGGGATTACGAATTGCATTTGTAACCCCTTCACCACAAAGCCTGTGTGCGGTACATAAATTACTGAGCCTCCTTCGTATTCCTTTGGTGTAAGTTACGTGACTAACCTTATGTGGATAACTTCCTATATGACCATATGTACATTACTTACTCCCTATATGACCATATGTAATGGGATGTAATTGTGACCAGGAAATGTCTTGGGATGTAATGGTGACTAGAAAATGTCTTGGGATGTAATGGTGACTACAAAATTTCTTAGGATATAATGGTGACCAGGAAATGTCTTGGGATGTAATGGTGACCAGAAAATGTCTCAGGGACATAATGGTGATCAGGAAATGTCTTGGGGTGTAATGGTGACCAGGAAATGTCTCGGGACATAATGGTGACCACGAAATGTCTGGGGACATAATGGTGACCAGGAAATGTCTCTGGAAAGTAATGGTGACCAGGAAATGTCTCGGGAACATAATGGTGACCATGAAATGTCTTGGGGTGTAATGGTGACCACAAAATGTCTCAGGAACATAATGGTGACCAGGAAAGTCTCAGGGACATAATGGTGACCAGGAAGTGTCTCAGGGACATAATGGTGACCAGGAAATGTCTTGAGGTGTAATGGTGACTAGGAAATGTCTCAGGGCATAATGGTGACCAGGAAATGTCTCAGGGCATAATGGTGACCAGGAAATGTCTCAGGGCATAATGGTGACCAGGAAATGTCTCAGGGCATAATGGTGACCAGGAAATGTCTCAAGGAGGTAATGGTAACCAGGAACTGTCTGGGGACATAATGGTGACCAAGAAATGTCTCAGGAATGTAATGGTAACCAGGAAATGTCTCGGGAACGTAATGGTGACCAGGAAATGTCTCGGGAATGTAATAGTGACCAGGAAATGTATGGGATGTAATGGTGACCAGGAAGTGTCTGGGGACATAATGGTGACCAGGAAATGTCTCGGGAACGTAATGGTGACCAGGAAATGTCTTGGGAACGTAATAGTGACCAGGAAATGTCATGGGATGTAATGATGACCAGGAAGTGTCTTGTGATGTAATGGTGACCAAGAAATGTCTTAGGGTGTAATGGTGACCAGCTTGAAACTGACCACATCACCTATGGAGTTGTAATAGGTCTATAAAAAGTGTGGGGCTAGCACCATATACCAAATCTACCTGAAGGTGCATAAAAGGGTTCTTTACTCACTCCTTCACTCTTTATTACTGGGACGTGGGGAGAGGTGGTTGTCGTGAACAAAACGAATGAATTTATTTGGGGGCACTCGCTAGCTTTGAACTCATTTGTAGTCCATACACACTACTTATAGGTAGTGATGGACTGAATTCTGCGTGTGGGTTAGCTTTCCCTATTAACAGTGTCCCTCGCCATTAGGCGAACCCACTCCAACTTCAGAGGTACTTGTAATTTATGTCCCCAAGTCAAGGACGACAGGTCAACATTTTAGTCCAACTGTCTGGTGTAGGGGTTGAACCGCTAACCTCGGCATCAGCACACCGTATGTTTAAGAACACTTTATCTTACCCATTCGCCCATGCGGACCTGCAACTTTGTTTTTTGAGAAAAGCACAAAATTTGACAAGGAAGATTTAATGAAAATTGTATCCTTTTTGGGTGTTTCATTTGTTTTTTTTTTTTTTTTTTTTTTTTTTTGTCAATGCAGGGTGATGATGCAAAAAGGTGATGCTAAGATGAGTGTTTCGGCAGATCAAATAGATGAAACAATCTCAGTCTTCACAGCTGCAGTGGAGAACAGGTGAGCTGCTCAAGTGAGAGGTGAGAAGGGTGAGGTGAGAGGGTACAAGGATCAAGAGGTGAGAAGGATGGAGTGAGGAAAAGATGTTCATGCTGGATAGGACATACATTGAGAAAACCTGTTAAAAGTAAAGCTAGAAAGGTCTTTGTATGGAACCAGCAGGGTAAAAGAAATAGAGGGAAACCTGAAAACATACAGAGATGAGAATTTGAGACAGATGTGTGATATGGGGAGGACATGAAAGAAGGTCTAGGAGATAGGAAAGGACAAGAGGGCTTGGGGTGAGGTGGTTGAAGGTTCACTGGGAAGTTGCAGGACTGCTATGACTAGCAGACTGGCCGCCCGGTCCAGAAGTCTGGGGTTTTAATCTCAATTGATTTGTTTGTAATTGACCTGGACTCTCAGATAGTGGGGGAAATAGGGCAAAAGAAGTCTTGTGGCTGTTTCATCATCAAGTGCTCTGCCGGCTGGCGTAGGCATTCATGACTCTCCATAGATCTTGGTCTTTGGTTTTCTGGATCAACTCTGCTGATGATATTCCTCCATGCCACTGTCTCAGTCCATCCAGCATAATTTCTCTGGGTCTGTCTCTGTCCCCCTCGATCCTTCCAGTTGTCACGATGTTCTCCAATGCCCCTCTTCTCATCACATGACCAAAGAAAGCTGTATGTAATGCCTTATTTTTATTAGCCTCTTTGGCAGTCCAAGGAATGTTCAACATTTGTCTTAGGAACCACATCTCTGTTGCTTCCAAGTTCTTCCTAATTTGTTCATTTACATTCCAAGATTCACTGCCATACAGCAATGCGGGTTCTATATAGCACTTTAGCACTCTCTTTCTAACATTCAATGATAGTGACTTATTGCATAGGATACTCTTCATTTCTGAAATGCAGCCTTTGCTTGCCCTATTCTGCTCTTAATCTCTGTTGTGCATTTTCCATCTGATGTTATAAATGCCCCTAGGTATTTAAACCTATCCGCTTGGTTAAGAATTTTTGCCTTCTATTCTATTTTACATTTTGGTCACCTTTTTCCTTGTTATTACCATTGTTTAGACACACCTAATATTATTAATTGTAATTCAGTTATTACGCTTACTGCAACTGATGAGTGCAAAATCATAGTAACAGAGATGAGATGCCTTAGAAGGGCTGCAAGTGTAATCGTGAGAGATAGAATTGGGAATGAGGAAATTAGAAGAAAACTAGATCTGAAATCAGACATGTACTTCATTAAAGAACAACAGGTTAAATGATTTAGCCACCTTGCAAGAATGCCTCGGTGCCATCTGCCGCAAAGAGCCGGGTTAAAGACAAATATAGGATGTAGAGCAAGGGGAAGACCATGTAAATGATGGAGTGAGGGTATCAAGAACAATCCGAGAGAAATGAATACCAACTTACAAACACCATTTGAAAGAGCACATGAAAGATCTTTACATCTCTCCCAACGCTTCTCTGAGGTAAATGGAGGAAGAGAAGAAGAATTTGAATTCAAATTTTAGGAGCACTGTTGAGCAGTTAGTGCTCTCACTATATAAAGACTAATAGAATTCTGACTTTGCTAGCAGTGGTACAGATCTTATTACAGTAATGTTCCTTGTCTGGTCATTGATGTTATTCCAGATTGATATTAGAGATGGAGCTGTAATGTTTCTTTAAATATTTCTTGTCATTGATGTTATTCCAGATTAACATTAGAGATGGAGCCAGCATATAAATCTCTAATGCAGCGTTGTGGTAGTCTCCAGGACTGGGCTTTAGAGCTGGGACCAGACTGTGCGGGCAGCTCCAATCTTCCATCACATTCTGATATCCAGATATCGGTACTTTCAGGGGACAGAATCAAGGTATTAACGCACACACAAATAATTAATCAAACAGAGTAGCCTGTCCTGATTAGCTGGGTTACAGAAATATGTTTGCTATTTCATTGTGTAATTGAAACCACCTGATTGTTCTATAAATATATGCTGGAGCTGGTATGTTGTGCTTGTCCCTTATTTTTACATACCAGAAGACAATGGGTGATGTGGTCAATACCATGTCAGCTGCCTTTATCTGCCAAAACATTTCCTCATACCCATGTTAGGCTGGGTCAACCTGGGAGACCACATCAATTTTATTTTAATTCTCATGAAATTTACTACAATCATCATCATCATGTGATGTGCCGATAAGCAATGGTCTTGGTCATGTTTCTGACTGTATACGTCTAATTTCTCTGATCAGTTCTTTTTTTTTTTTTCCCGTTCGCTCGCTCTGAACTCACGCATAGTCCATACACACTACTTCTAGTAGTGTTGGACTGAATTTTGCATGTGGATTAGCTTTCTCTATTAACAATATCCCTTGCCATCAGGCGAATCCACTCTGACTTCAGAGGCACTTGTAATTTACGTCCCCAGGTCAAGGACAATAGGTCAACATTTTAGTCCAACTGTCCAGTGTAGGGGTTGAACCCCTTACCTCAGCATCAGCACACCAGATGTTTAAGAATACATTCTTATCCATTCAGCCATGGTGACCTACAGTTTATGATTTTCATTTGTTTCTTGTTGGGTTTTTCTATCTGTTCATATATATATATATATATATATATATATATATATATATATATATATATATATATATATATATATATATATATATTACAATATATGCATTGGATGATCACAATCAAATTGTTTCATTGATCTCTTTCCAGGGGCAAGCTTTCTTTCTTGAAGACGGACAGTCGGCAATTTCATTGAACGAAGCTTTGATGTGGGCCAAGGTCAACCCCTTCTCCCCATTAGGGTCTGGTATCAGAATTAACCCTTTTTAACGTAAAGATGTTCTTGTGAAGTATTGTACCAGTCAGTTGGATGTGTTTGTGGCAGCACTCACTGGAAGCTTCTCTAGTTGGGCATATGTACACCCACCTATTGGCTTCACAGTTTGGTATTTGATTCACTTTGAGGCCTCACTGACCTTGGTTGGACAAATGAAAACTGTGTGTGTGTGTGATATGCCAAAACAAAACAAAACTGAGTCAAACATCCTACGAAACACCCGGGAAGGTAACCAGGCTAACAAATGCCTGAAGAAGTTGAATGTGTTAGCCGAAAGGTTCAAATATCGCAGCTCTGTTGTAAACAGGCACAACGCAATTAGTCTAAAACAACATTCTGGACAAACACAGAAGAAGAAGAAGAAAACAACTGAAAACTTCAGGTTAAAAGCGTGAAGACTGATTAAGTGAATGAGAATACTCTTCTATTAAGGAACATTTATTAATTGGCATTTGTTCAGAAGAGAAGGACAAAAATAGCATGACAGAATCACTCAAGTGAAGCTCACGGACTCAACTAAATAAATCCCACAAGAGGTGAGAAAAATATGATGGCACTGGATAGTACATTGGGAAAACCTGTTAATAGTGTAGATACAATGTCCTTTCCCTGAACCCACAGGACAAAGGAAATTGAAGGAGATCTATAAGCACATGGTATGGAGTATTAGAGACACAGATGAATAATATGGGGAGGACGTGGAATGGGGTGCAGAAGATGGCAAAGGACAGGAGGGTGTGCATGAGTTGGTTGGGGGACTTTGCACCAATGGAAGCAGAAGATGAAGAAGTCTTTAGGTTGTGTTTCCTCACACCAGGTTAATGCATGTACCCTCCCAATTGTGCACCTTCACACAAAGCCGTTGGCACAATGTGAGGTGTAAGATTTGGTGAGCCCCGCCCAGCATTTGGCGCTAACAGAAAGGAGGTACTACCGTCTACTGTCATACGGTAGCTCAGTCGTATCTGACTAAGACTTGACTATAGGATTCAACATAACAAACTGAATAAACACATTCATACACTTCATATGGTACTTCACCACTGTACATATGTAAACTACTCAAGTAAATTGTTGAATGTTTTCTGTAGAATTGTCCTCTGTACAGCAAGCTCAGAAAGATATACTGGTCCACTAAATAAACACTAAACTGGAGGGCTGTCTGCAACAGATTCTTCAAGCTGCCTGCCTCGTGTTGTAAATATCAAGGGTTCATTTTTTAAGTCAACCATTCGGTTCATGTATGCAATTTTTTGGAGACCTCTAGGGGGCTTCGCTGAAGCTGCTGAGTTTGTGCTCTGTGCCTCCTTTCTGCAGGTTAAACTGTGGAAGGGAAGAGGCCTAACCAAATGGGGTAAAACCCAGTGCAATGAAGTTGAACCTCTGGTCTGTAAACCAGCTCTTACTGTTTACTCAATCATTAAACTCCATGCTGTATAGAGTTAAAGAAGAACTCCAAGAAAACGGTCCAATTCATCAAGAGAACTCGTCTAATGGTGGTATCATCATATAAGACAGTAATTGCAAGAGCAGAGGAAGATGATGCTACTGGTCTGCATCACCACAACCTTGTAACTATAACGGTAGAAAATGTCCTTCAAGACCATTCCCTGGATGACAACCTGAGAATTGATGATGTAGCCTACATCTACCATCTTAGAATAGAGTGGGAGCAAAACTGAAAAAGGCAGCACACTTTGTCAGATAATCTGAATTCTCAGTTAAAATTGTCTATTAAATAATGTATGAATGAAATAATGTTTGAAAGGAGAATGACAAGAAGGGCAGAATGGCTGTTGGGCCTGTGTGCCTTGTTCTTAAGCCATTGAAATTAAAGTTTTCTCGTTCGTCTATAAATGGGAGATGATCTCAAAAGGAGAATACTCAAGGGAATAAAGAATATTTACTTTAAATCAGTGTTTCCCAACGTGGGGCCCACGCCCCACAGGGGGGCAATTCGATTGTTAAGGGGGGCAATTTGAAAATGGAAGAAATCGGCTGGATATAACAAAACGGGGAGACTTGAGACTGCAGTTAACTAAATTGGAACCTGACATAAAATCTCTTTGCAGCAAGCATCAAGCGCAAGGATCTCACTAAATTTAAATAATTACTAATAATTAAAATAATATAGAAAAATCTTTCATTAAAATTATTTTGTACTTGAATTTCAGTTCTCCATTATATGTTTTGAAAATTTACTTACTGTGTTTGCTCAATAATTTCCTAGTGATTATCGGTCCTTTGGCTAGGATCGGGTGCATTTGCTGCTCTCCCCCCCCCCCCCAGTAGTGCGCCTGGTCTGGTCGGGGGCTGGGATGATCAAATAAAAACCCATCACATATCTTCACCTTAGACGTGAGCCTGGTGGACAACTGTGGGCAATAGCTCACAGTGAGACTAAGGGCCCATACAAAAAAAAAAGGGGGAGGCGGGGAACCAGCTTGTCTGGGGTAACCACCAAAAAAATTCACCCAACACAACCGACACACAGCTCTGGCTCCTTTGGGAACCGTGAGCCCTTCTAAAAAAAAGAGAATTAAAGTTTCTTTGGTGAAAATTTCAATTTTTGAATATTTAAAATGATGCATATGTTGGGGGGGGGGGGGGGGGGGGGGTGAAGAGGGGGACATAAGAATTTTAGAAAAGCTTAGGTGGGGCATAGCACAAAAAAGGTTTGGAAACACTGCTTTAAATTAAACAACCCTGAGACTAAGGGGAAATCACTACTGTTGATTTGGGATAACTCTGCATTATTGTACTTTAGAAGTTAGTTGTCTCCTCCTTCTGTCAGAAGCGTATTAAGTGTAAAGATACCAGATGACAGTTGTCTGAAATGTCACCGCATATACTGACTATGTCATAACTAAGAGGTCAGGTGTTCAGTTCTGTACTCTCTTGTGTTTTCCTTCCTATGTCTCTTATAAGTGTAACTTGGTCACCATTACAATAGGGTTCTCTCTTTACCTCGCCATCACTAACTGATGGATTTACAATACTCACAAAAGTTAGATTCACATAATTAAACTACAGCTTAACTAAACTGTCTTCTTCTGCCTCTTCCTCCTCCTCCTCCTCTCTTTTTCTACCTTCCTCTCCTTCTCCTCTTCCTCCTACTACTACTCCTTCTCTCTCCTTCTTTTCCTCTTCCTCCTCCTCCTCTCTCATCTTCTCTTCTCTTCTTTTTCTCTCTTCTTATCTCTTTTCTTCTCTCTTCTTTATATCTTTTCTTCTCTCTTTTTCTCTCTCTTCTTCTGCAACTTCTGGTGCTGCTGCTGCTGCTATTTTTCATCTTCTTCTTCTTCTCCTTTTTTCTTATGCCTGATTTGTGGCAGACATCAGTGATCATGTGTCTCTGCGGCACTCTGCCTCTCTCTGTCATATGATATTTTGATGAACTTTTATTTATAATATTTTTCTTACACATTGTTTAATATTTCCAGATACATCTTTCTCTGTCTTCCTCAACCTCTCTTAACGAGCATTGTCCTCATTTCTCTATTCCACTCCTCTTGTGGTTGTGCCTCATCAATCTCATTTGTCTTTTCCTCATGGTTTTGATGCGTGATCTTGTAGCACCTGCAGCTCTCTATGTACCTCAATTTGTGTTGTCTTCTATATCACGATATTCTCTACATTCTTCTCGAACACTACATCTCCACTATAGTAACATTCACTAAACAATAGATTTCTTCTTCTTCTTCTTCTTCTTCTTCTTCTTCTTCTTCCTCTTCTTCTTCCTCTTCTTCTTCTTCTTCTTCTTCCTCTTCTTGTTCTTCTTCTTCTTCTGTTTTTTTTTCTTCTTCTTCTTCTTCTCTTCCGTTCTCCTATGTCACCTTCTTTTTCTTTTCTTCTCCACCTCATCCGCCTCCTACTTCTCCTTCTACTCCTCCTCCTCCTTCCTTTTCGTCGCCACCTCATCCGCCTCCTACTTCTCCTTCTACTCCTCCTCCTCCTTCCTTTTCATCTACTATTTCTGCTTTTTAAATAGTTTCACTACAGATTACACGCCAGCTCAAAAACAACAGAAAACATCCTTTTATAAGAAACAGCATTGTTCTACACTATTTCCCCCTAGACTTGCAATAATTACCATGATAATAATTAGTATCAGTGATGTAGTAGTTAGACCTGCACATTCCCGTGTGTTTACAATGTTTATATTATTGCCTTATTTAAGATAAATATAATAATTGATGTTTGAATGAAATAATTTATGTGAGAGAGATCAGATGAGCTGATTGTTAGATGGGCACGCACGCCCAGCTCTTTATCCTTTGAAAATAAAGTTTGTTTGTTCATTGTTCATTCGTTGTTCTTTTGGCTTGAAAGGAATTTACGTTAGTTGAGGTTTTTCCATGGACAGGAAAATTGTCAAATGTGTGGCCGAGACATCCAACATCAACATGACATTTTTTGGAGACCACAATTGCCTCTCTTCATCCATTCCTAAAGTTCTTTAGAGCTTTGTTGAGCCAATCCTGATGTATGGAAGTGAATCATGGACAATTAGCGGACAAGTGAGGAATCATGTGGAAGCTGTAGAGATATGGTTTTATAGAAGAATGTTAAGAACTCCGTGTAGGGATAAAAAGAGGAATGAAGGTATCTTTAAATAAGTTAACTCACAGAGAAGCGCCGTAGTATTTTGTCATAAAAGAAAGGTTGGAGTGGAAGAGAGGCAGGGGAAGACTAAAAGAGAAGATGCTGGGAAGTTTGACATCATGGCATGGAGGAACATCATTACCAGAAATTATATTCAGTACAAGAGACAGAAGGCTGTGGACAGATTGATCACCAATGCCACACGGTATGGACTATAAGAAGATTGGCAGTACCAGAAATAGAAGGCTGTAAACAGACAAGATCACCAAGTCACATGGCATGGACTATAAGAAGATTGACAGTATCAGAAATAGAGGGCTGTGATCACCAAGTCACACGGCATGGACTATAAGAAGAAGAAAATTATACAGCCTGTCATCATGCCTAGTACTTGGAAGTGGAGTAGGGTCGTAGTCTACTCTGTGTTGCTGTCCCTGAAACAAGCAGTCAAGCTATCGGTCGCCAACTGCAAACTCTCCTGTGGTAAGACTTTGGTACCTAACTAATCTGCATACGTTTGCAGCAATGATGATGTATCTTGCCTTAGATTGGTGGGTGGGTTGGTTGGTTGGCAAGTTGTGAATCCCCTTGAACACTTAGGTTTCATACTAAAATCTGACTCATTGACATCCATATACATCATCGACATCATCGTCTTCGTCTTTTGAAGTTAAGCGTCGTGGGGAAGAATAATTGATGTTTCAGCACCCGATGGGTGGCTACGTTTGTGTCATTCCATGTGATTGTAATGTCCATGATTTCTTCAATCCATTTTCTTCTCGGGCACCCTCTTGCTCTTGTAGCAGATGTTCTTTAGTGTAGGACCAGTAATGGTAGTTGATAGTGTTGTATTCTAACAATATGACCGAAACATTTGATCTTCTGCCTTTCAGTATAATGTGGCATAAGGAGTTGATCGCATTGTCTGTTTTATAACATCATTTCTTACTCAGTCGCAGATAGTTAACTTGGCAACTCTCTCAAGCACTCATCTCGCAGGTGTTGATTTTGTGTAACTGTCATTTGGATAATGTCCAAATTTGACACTGGTAGCGTATGGTTGGTATGAATTGCTATTTATTATATGTCGCTTTGCGGACATATGTATATTTGAATGTTTATATATAAACAAAGTTATAAAAAAAGTTTATATATAAGTATATCAGTTTGTATGAGTAATGAAGCGGGCTTAAGTGTAAAAGATGAAGGTTGGTTTTGTCAGTCTAAATTTTGTCTGCTTTTTCATAGGAATTAAATCGGAGACATTATTTACAATAGACAAATGTGCTATTAAAAAAACATTGATAGATTTATTTCAAGCATGATTAATTTATTGGAACAAAACGTGACCATTCAAAGAAGCAATTTGAAATATTGCTGACTAAGTAATTAGAAAATATGACTTAAATAAATATGTGTCTAAACATGTTTCAACGTGATAAGAACAGAAGAAGTATGTGAGAAAACAAAAATGTTAACTTATTCTGTACAAGACAAAGGCTCACAAAGTATCACGAGAAAGGTGAAGACGGGCATGGTTCGAGCAAAGTGGCAGGCTTCCATTCAACAATCAAAAATAGAGAGCAGCTGTTGGTTTTTCTTTACCCAGGACATGCTGGTGTGTGGGAAACGAGCAGGCGGACAGATTGGCTGGGTCTGCACCGTTTCTTGGGGTACTGGTGCATGATAAGGTAGATGTGGTCGGGCCCCTTTGGGATCGCGCGTATAGTGCTGAAGAACAGATAGGTCAACACGGTCTCCAGAGAGTGGTGCTACAGGGAGTAGCCAAAGGATCTGGCCGATACTCAGGACTCCGAGGAAAGGCCAGATGGACATATTAATCAGACTGCTAATGGTAACATTTGTATTGGGACTCTTTGCTGGACGGAGCACGTATGAGATTGTCCCGAGTGCTTAATGCCGATTCTTGACTCAACTTAAGAGATGGGGAGTTTTTTGGTTGCCTGATGCATAACATATTTGTCTTAGAGCAATCACTTTCTCTTTCTTAACTCTCTCCCTCTCTCTCTCTTAACTATCTCTCTTTGTCTCTCGTCTTAAATCTCAATCTCTCTCTCTCTCTCTCTCTCTCTCAATCTCTCTCTCTCTCTCTCTCTCTCTCTCTCTCTCTCTCTCTCTCTCTCTCTCTCTCTCTCTCTCTCTCTCTCTGGCCCAACCAATTGTCACTTAGATGTAGTGATAGTAAATGTCCGGATGTAAAGCAGCTAACATAATTCACAGTAATATGTTCCCGTTGTAAATTTAAATAACGAAGACACAGACAATATATTGCACAATATATTGCCCAACATATTTCGCTATATCTCGTCAGGGGTGTATGGTAGAAATAAATCAACATAGTATAAAGCAACAAACACAATGAATCCAAATAGCTGAAATACACAACATACAGTCCAGTGTTTCACATTAAGTGGTACCACTGTAATTTGCAATTCTGATTGTCCCGTCTTGTATTGTCAAAACATGCGTTCAACGTGCTGCATTCTCCACACAATCGACGCGTGGTGACATTTTCAGAAGCGGCAGCGATATACATGTGTACCCTAAACTATGTCAATAACGAGACATATTCTTCTTCTTCTTCGGCCCTTTATCTCCCATTGGGGTATAGGCAACACATGCCGTTGACAAAGACCCTCAACCAAACCACACCAATCCATTGACATAGGCCCTCAACCAAACCACACCAATCCATTGACATAGGCCCTCAACTAAACCACGCCAATCCATTGACAAAGACCCTCAACCAAACCACACCAATCCATTGACATAGGCCCTCAACTAAACCACGCCAATCCATTGACATAGGCCCTCAACTAAACCACGCCAATCCATTGACATAGGCCCTCAACCAAACCACACCAATCCATTGACATAGGCCCTCAACTAACCCACGCCAATCCATTGACAAAGACCCTCAACCAAACCACACCAATCCATTGACATAGGCCCTCAACTAAACCACGCCAATCCATTGACATAGGCCCTCAACTAAACCACGCCAATCCATTGACATAGGCCCTCAACTAAACCACGCCAATCCATTGACATAGGCCCTCAACTAAACCACGCCAATCCATTGACATAGGCCCTCAACCAAACCACACCAATCCATTGACATAGGCCCTCAACTAAACCACGCCAATCCATTGACAAAGACCCTCAACCAAACCACACCAATCCATTGACATAGGCCCTCAACCAAACCACACCAATCCATTGACATAGGCCCTCAACTAAACCACGCCAATCCATTGACAAAGACCCTCAACCAAACCACACCAATCCATTGACATAGGCCCTCAACTAAACCACGCCAATCCATTGACATAGGCCCTCAACTAAACCACGCCAATCCATTGACATAGGCCCTCAACCAAACCACACCAATCCATTGACATAGGCCCTCAACCAAACCACACCAATCCATTGACATAGGCCCTCAACTAAACCACGCCAATCCATTGACATAGGCCCTCAACTAAACCACACCAATCCATTGACATAGGCCCTCAACTAAACCACGCCAATCCATTGACATAGGCCCTCAACCAAACCACGCCAATCCATTGACATAGGCCCTCAACCAAACCACACCAATCCATTGACATAGGCCCTCAACCAAACCACACCAATCCATTGACATAGGCCCTCAACCAAACCACACCAATCCATTGACATAGGCCCTCAACTAAACCACGCCAATCCATTGACATAGGCCCTCAACTAAACCACACCAATCCATTGACATAGGCCCTCAACTAAACCACACCAATCCATTGACATAGGCCCTCAACCAAACCACACCAATCCATTGACATAGGCCCTCAACTAAACCACGCCAATCCATTGACATAGGCCCTCAACTAAACCACACCAATCCATTGACATAGGCCCTCAACCAAACCACACCAATCCATTGACATAGGCCCTCAACCAAACCACACCAATCCATTGACATAGGCCCTCAACTAAACCACGCCAATCCATTGACATAGGCCCTCAACCAAACCACACCAATCCATTGACATAGGCCCTCAACCAAACCACACCAATCCATTGACATAGGGCCCTCAACCAAACCACACCAATCCATTGACATAGGCCCTCAACCAAACCACACCAATCCATTGACATAGGCCCTCAACTAAACCACGCCAATCCATTGACAAAGACCCTCAACCAAACCACACCAATCCATTGACATAGGCCCTCAACTAAACCACGCCAATCCATTGACATAGGCCCTCAACTAAACCACGCCAATCCATTGACATAGGCCCTCAACTAAACCACACCAATCCATTGACATAGGCCCTCAACTAAACCACGCCAATCCATTGACATAGGCCCTCAACTAAACCACACCAATCCATTGACATAGGCCCTCAGCTAAACCACACCAATCCATTGACATAGGCCCTCAACTAAACCACGCCAATCCATTGACATAGGCCCTCAACCAAACCACACCAATCCATTGACATAGGCCCTCAACTAAACCACGCCAATCCATTGACAAAGACCCTCAACCAAACCACACCAATCCATTGACATAGGCCCTCAACTAAACCACGCCAATCCATTGACATAGGCCCTCAACTAAACCACGCCAATCCATTGACATAGGCCCTCAACCAAACCACGCCAATCCGTCCTTTCTTCTACTATCTCCTGCAGCTCCCTCCATGTCCTCTTAGTATCATTCATCTATATCTGTCATTCTCTTCACCACGTGTTTTAGGTCTAGACGCGCTTCCATTCCGCTTGGTTGACTGAGTAATTCTGTTTTTTTTTTTTTAATATGACTTGTTCATGGTCGGTAGGATTTTGTGGCTACATTTTTCTACGTGCTGGGGCAGCCTGCCCTTAAGCACAACCCTTTCTTGGTGGCCTTTTACCACACGTTTTATTTATTTTATTTTATTTCTTTTTGTTTGCGTTGGCTTGCTTTGAACTCTACTGTAGTCCACACACGGGCTACAACTGCCAGTAGTTGCTACTATTACTACTAGTGTGTGCACTGGGTTGAGTTTTTGCACGTGGGTTAGCTCCCCCTATTACTAGTGTCCCTTGCCATCAGGCGAACCCACTCCAACTTCAGAGGTACTTGTAATTTACGTCCCCAAGTCAAGAACGAGAGGTCAACATTTTAGTCCAACTGACCGGTGTAACGGTAGTTGAACCCGCACCCCTCCTTCAGCTAACCAGAAGATTAAGAGTGAGCGTTCTTATCCGTTCGGCCGTACTCACCTCATAAGGTGTAGTGTTACTGTTCTGTGCTTGCCTTGTAACATGCGGACGGAGAAGACATTAGTCATTAGTTATTTTAAAATTACCGTCGTAACAAACTGAGTTCTGAGTTCTGCAGTATGAATGCACCTGACGAGAAACAGCGAAATGTTCCGGGCAATAAACTGTACAATATGATAATTTATTAATTATTTATCACATACAGAAAGATTTAGTAACAGGTTTTCCGAGTCATGTGTGAAATTAACTAATTAAGCGTCGAGGGATAATATATCGCCAAATGTGACATCCCGTCTGTACAGAACTACGATATATCGCCATATTAGAGTCGTCGGGTTATTTGTTTTGTTTCGCAGTAGTTTCCGCAATTTCAGTGTTCGATGAAAGGAAATTTCATGATAATAATTAATACTTCTTCATTTGATTGTGTACCATGTTTTGGTCAAAACTTACTTTGTAATTGGTACTGAATCAGTTAATAACTTAAAGGGTTAACAAAACAGTTGTCGGGGGACTTAAAGAGTTCGAGTCGCGAGAATTACGCGACCAGCTGTAAAAAGGCTTCACCTTTGCTCCTCTCTGAATTCATATGGACGTTTTGCCCAGATTTCTTTCCAATCTGGGGAAAACATAAATATAGAAATCTGTATTCAAGAATGTTGTTGTTGTTGGTGGTGTTGTTGTTGTTGTTGTTGTTGTTGTTGTTCTCTTCCACTTGTGCGTTAGGCGTCGTGGGGAGGAGCTATTGAAGTTCCAGCGCCTGTGACTAGCGCCTTTCCTCCAATTTCCTCCATGATTTATGAGCATGTTTCTTAGATCAAGTAAATTCCCTACCAGTTTGCTAGACGTGTCATAGGTTCCTTGCTACTTGAAAAGAATATAGTAATTATCTAAATGATATAACACTACCGTATGTGTCAGTTAAAGTAGGTAAATTAAAGTAGTGTAGTCATTAATATTTCCGGTCTCTCTGGCTGTGGGGTTACAACACTTTCTCTCTGTAATCCCGTTTATCACGCAGAGTCTCGTAGCAGGGCGAGAGCTGGGAGCGGTTCGACCCCCGCTGGTGACTTGCGGGATACTGAGCCGGCCGCTCAAAAAGCAATGGCAAACTACTGAGCGTAATCTTGCCAAGAGATCAACATACAGCTGAAAGATGCTGGTGTTGACAGCTAAGTCCTGTAAAAGGATATGCTAAAAAAAAAAAAAAGTCATTAATGTTAGGATTCTTATTTTTGGTCCATATTTTTGGTAAACAAACAGGCCGTAAGCGTCATTGCCTTGCCAGCCAAATTTTATTTCTCAGACAATTTTCAGGTAATAATGTGTGAGACACTTCCCACAAGGCTTAAAAAGAGATTTAAAAGCGAGAGACTTGAATTATACGTCATCATCGTCATCAAATAGACATCCAAAATATTTTGGGCCCGTTATGAGAAGAAATAAATGGGAGAACTTGGTGACAACTGGCAAGATTGGGAAGGGGGGGGGGGGGGGGGGAAGGAGGAACAAAGGGAAGGCAGAGAAGTTTATTATCTGGATGGCTTGACTGCGTGGTATAGTCGAGACACGAACACGGAGCTGATCCACGACATTAAGTTGACTACAGTATAGCAACTAAAGACAAGAAGTTGACTACAGTATAGCAACTAAAGGCATGAAGTTGACTACAGTATAGCAAGTAAAGACAACAAATTGACTACAGTATAGCAACTAAAGACAACAAGTTGACTACAGTATAGTAACTAAAGACAAGAAGTTGACTACAGTATAGCAAGAAAAGGCATGAAGTTGACTACAGTATAGCAACTAAAGGCATGAAGTTGACTACAGTACAGCAACTAAAGAGAAGAAGATGGCTACAATATAGCAACTAAAGACAAGAAGATGGCTACAATATAGCAACTAAAGACAAGAAGATGGCTACAGTATAGCAACTGAAGACAACAAGTTGACTACAGTATAGCAACTAAAGGCATGAAGTTGACTACAGTATAGCAACTAAAGGCATGAAGTTGACTACAGTATAGCAACTAAAGACAAGTTGACTACAGTATAGCAACTAAAGGCATGAAGTTGACTACAGTATAGCAACTAAAGACAAGTTGACTACAGTATAGCAACTAAAGGCATGAAGTTGACTACAGTATAGCAACTAAAGACAAGTTGACTACAGTATAGCAACTAAAGACAAGTTGACTACAGTATAGCAACTAAAGGCATGAAGTTGACTACAGTATAGCAACTAAAGACAAGTAGAAAACATTATAGCAACTAAAGACAAGTTGACTACAGTATAGCAACTAAAGGCATGAAGTTGACTACAGTATAGCAACTAAAGACATGAAGTTGACTACAGTATAGCAACTAAAGACAAGTAGACTACATTATAGCAACTAAAGACAAGTTGACTACAGTATAGCAACTAAAGGCATGAAGTTGACTACAGTATAGCAACTAAAGGCATGAAGTTTACTACAGTATAGCAACTAAAGACATGAAGTTGACTACAGTATAGCAACTAAAGACAAGTAGACTACATTATAGCAACTAAAGACAAGTTGACTACAGTATAGCAACTAAAGACAAGTTTACTACATTATAGCAAATAAAGACAAGTTGACTACAGTATAGCAACTAAAGGCATGAAGTTGAATACAGTATAGCAACTAAAGACAAGTAGACTACATTATAGCAACTAAAGACAAGTTGACTACGGTATAGCAACTAAAGACAAGTTGACTACAGTATAGCAACTAAAGACAAGTAGACTACAGTATAGCAACTAAAGACAACATGTTGACTACAGTATAGCAACTAAAGACAAGTTGACTACAGTATAGCAACTAAAGTCATGAAGTTGACTACAGTATAGCAACTAAAGGCATGAAGTTGACTACAGTATAGCAACTAAAGGCATGAAGTTGACTACAGTATAGCAACTAAAGACAAGAAGATGGCTACAATATAGCAACTAAAGACAAGTAGACTACAGTATAGCAACTAAAGACAAGTTGACTACAGTATAGCAACTAAAGGCATGAAGTTGACTACAGTATAGCAACTAAAGGCATGAAGTTGACTACAGTATAGCAACTAAAGACAAGAAGTTGACTACAGTATAGCAAGTAAAGGCATGAAGTTGACTACAGTATAGCAACTAAAGGCATGAAGTTGACTACAGTATAGCAACTAAAGAGAAGAAGATGGCTACAATATAGCAACTAAAGACAAGAAGATGGCTACAATATAGCAACTAAAGACAAGAAGATGGCTACAATATAGCAACTAAAGACAAGAAGATGGCTACAGTATAGCAACTGAAGACAACAAGTTGACTACAGTATAGCAACTAAAGGCATGAAGTTGACTACAGTATAGCAACTAAAGGCATGAAGTTGACTACAGTATAGCAACTAAAGACAAGTTGACTACAGTATAGCAACTAAAGGCATGAAGTTGACTACAGTATAGCAACTAAAGACATGAAGTTGACTACAGTATAGCAACTAAAGACAAGTAGACTACATTATAGCAACTAAAGACAAGTTGACTACAGTATAGCAACTAAAGGCATGAAGTTGACTACAGTATAGCAACTAAAGGCATGAAGTTTACTACAGTATAGCAACTAAAGACAAGTTGACTACGGTATAGCAACTAAAGACAAGTTGACTACAGTATAGCAACTAAAGACAAGTAGACTACAGTATAGCAACTAAGACAAGTTGACTACAGTATAGCAACTAAAGACAAGTTGACTACAGTATAGCAACTAAAGTCATGAGTTGACTACAGTATAGCAACTAAAGGCATGAAGTTGACTACAGTATAGCAACTAAAGGCATGAAGTTGACTACAGTATAGCAACTAAAGACAAGAAGATGGCTACAATATAGCAACTAAAGACAAGTAGACTACAGTATAGCAACTAAAGACAAGTTGACTACAGTATAGCAACTAAAGGCATGAAGTTGACTACAGTATAGCAACTAAAGGCATGAAGTTGACTACAGTATAGCAACTAAAGACAAGAAGTTGACTACAGTATAGCAACTAAAGACAAGAAGTTGACTACAGTATAGCAAGTAAAGGCATGAAGTTGACTACAGTATAGCAACTAAAGGCATGAAGTTGACTACAGTATAGCAACTAAAGAGAAGAAGATGGCTACAATATAGCAACTAAAGACAAGAAGATGGCTACAATATAGCAACTAAAGACAAGAAGATGGCTACAATATAGCAACTAAAGACAAGAAGATGGCTACAGTATAGCAACTGAAGACAACAAGTTGACTACAGTATAGCAACTAAAGGCATGAAGTTGACTACAGTATAGCAACTAAAGACAAGTAGAAAACATTATAGCAACTAAAGACAAGTTGACTACAGTATAGCAACTAAAGGCATGAAGTTGACTACAGTATAGCAACTAAAGACATGAAGTTGACTACAGTATAGCAACTAAAGACAAGTAGACTACATTATAGCAACTAAAGACAAGTTGACTACAGTATAGCAACTAAAGGCATGAAGTTGACTACAGTATAGCAACTAAAGGCATGAAGTTTACTACAGTATAGCAACTAAAGACAAGTAGACTACATTATAGCAACTAAAGACAAGTTGACTACAGTATAGCAACTAAAGACAAGTAGACTACAGTATAGCAACTAAAGACAAGTTGACTACAGTATAGCAACTAAAGACAAGTTGACTACAGTATAGCAACTAAAGTCATGAAGTTGACTACAGTATAGCAACTAAAGGCATGAAGTTGACTACAGTATAGCAACTAAAGGCATGAAGTTGACTACAGTATAGCAACTAAAGACAAGAAGATGGCTACAATATAGCAACTAAAGACCAGTACTACAAGTATAGCAACTAAAGACAAGTTGACTACAGTATAGCAACTAAAGGCATGAAGTTGACTACAGTATAGCAACTAAAGGCATGAAGTTGACTACAGTATAGCAACTAAAGACAAGAAGTTGACTACAGTATAGCAACTAAAGACAAGAAGTTGACTACAGTATAGCAACTAAAGACAAGTTGACTTTTGTATGGCATCATATATGACATCTTGCCTTACCGCGAGCAGTGGTGTAAACTCCTTATCGGGGTAAGCACGACAGATCATCAGGAGCAGTCCCTTCCCCTAACTGAATGCTTCCACCCTTTACCTTCTTGACGCTCTCAAGAGGTGGGCCAATCCGGGTCATTACTCCCAGACGTTTTTTCTCCTGTCGTGCCTATTCACCTTTGAGACTTCTGCCGCGGCTTAAAGAAGTACCTAAAGTGCATTGATGTGCAGTACTCACAGAGTTCAGTCGACTTGTCTGCATCTCCGGAAAAATGGCTGGGCACTGGACACAGTCTCCTAAGTGGTCCCCGAGACCTCACGCAGCAGTCGCCCAGTGTTGGCTTCATCCCGAATCTGTTGGGGTCCGAGAATCGCTCCATTCGGCGATGCTCCAGGTGATCGTTGATCACTGTTTGTGCCTGAATCGCAGTAAGAAAACAAGGTGAAAGTCGTTGATAACTGTGCCTGAATCGCAGTAAGACACTGCTTCTCAACCAGTGGGGGAATTTAGGGTTTCCATGGGGGGGGGGGGGAGAGAATAAGATTATTTCAAGATCGTGTTAATACAAGAACCAATTTTCCCTCCATACTTTACAGTTCTGTACTTCCCGCCCGTCTGAAATTCATTTTATAACGTAATTAGGCCCGCATATCACGTTTTATGTAGACGTCTAGACTTGTTCTAGTATGTGTTATTACATTTAAGATTTAGCTTCCATTTTTACGTATACTGTGTAGGGGGGGGGAGAGATTTATAGGGACAAAATACGAAAAAGGGGGGGGGGGTGTTGGTGATATTCTGAACATATGGTGAAGGGGTGCATAGGCCAAAAAGGTTGAGAACCACGGCAGTAAGAAAACAAAGTGAAGGTAGTGCTATGTGGGTACTGTCGCTGGGGTGTGTAGTGATAGTTTGTTGCATGTCTTTTACAGGAAATTGCAATCAATCCCAGCATTTATTGGCTAGTTGTGATTTACTAGGCAATGTTGGTTCAGTTCGCCGCGACTGCACTAGCCAGGCGGCCTTAAATTCTCAGACTCAAAACCCTCTAGTCCTACACCGCAATGTACTATAGGCAGTGGATGACATGTTTTTTCCAATTGGTTCAGTAGTAGTGCTATATGTGGGCACTGTCGTTGTGGTGTGTAGTGTTAGTTGCATGTCCTTTTCAGGAGGTTGCAATCAATCCCAGCATTTATTGGTTATTTATGATTTACTAGGCAATGTTAGTTCGTAGTTTGCAATTATTTTCTGAACGGCCGACGCAGCTTACCTTCAAAATCAACGCAAAGCGGTCTGATTCCAAATCGCCCGCGTTGCTTTCAAACCCTCCACTCGGTGTGGCGGGGTATTAGGAAACTGTTCGTTTCGCTATCACCTAAGCAACAGGGTCGGCTGTGTAGTGATTAATCAATTAGTCAATTAGGTACCGTCTCCACAACGAAGCTTGGCTGCATTGGATCTCCAACATTGTCTGTCTCTCGCCCTGACTGTACTTTCTGTCAGATAGCTGTTCGTCCATCTCTTGATGTTCCCACTTGCATCGTTGTCTACCTCTTGCTCGCTTGCCTTCAACTTAAGTGTAGTGATAGACTTGCGTATATTCTAGACCGCAATATAATGATGTAGAGTGATCAGTTCTCTTCCTCTTCACGCTTTGTTTTCCAAACAATTCTAAGAAAACTCTGACAATTATAAATATCATCATTATCATCATCATTATCATCGTTGTTAGTTACTCTGGCGGTCTAAGGAATTTTAACCTGGCCGAGATATTTTCATTTGCCTCGTTTTATTTTTCTAGAACCTCGGTATCTGATTGTTCCCTGAGAATCTATAATTAATATATGTATGACATGTTTATTTCCAATTCTGCCCTCCGATCGCTTCATACTATGCACCCTCTGCCATGTGTGACGATTACCTGATGGTAGTTCCACCTGTTGCTACCACCATACATCCATTCATCCACCCTTCCCTCCCCACCCCATCAGTATACGTTATATCATGCTAATCCTACTAACCGTGCCGGCTCCGCGGTGAAGGTTTTATAGACGCAGTTCGTAATCCCGCATACCGCTTTCGAAACACATGTGCTGGCGATTTGGCAGCAGACGGCATTGCATTTTGTTTTTGTTTTTTTACAAAATCGTGTGTGTGTTGGTCTTTCAGAAAGCAGTGGCAAACTACTGAACGTAAACTTGCCAAGTGATCACGAATAGACAAAATAGCCTCGGGTTGACTGCGACATCCTGTAAAGGATATGCATCTAACTTGTTTTAATCTGCTAAACATAAACCTGCGGGTGCCACTCACGGCATCTAGAATAATGAACATAATAATAGCCACCATTTTTTTTTTAAAGTCAGGTCTTAGATATGATTGAGGTACCGTATGAAAGTAGACTTGACTACCATTTTTCTGTTAACGCCGAATGTTGGGCCACTCTCACCAAACCCGACACCCTACATTGTGCCAACGGCTTCGGGCTGAGGAGCGCAATTGGGAGGGTATAAACCTTATACAGGATCGAGGAAATGCAACCTAAAGACTAAATGTCATGAAATGGCAAATTAGGTCCTAAGCTTTGGTCGACAACTTGTCTGGGATCGAAGCTCCGACAGGTGGACAATAAGAACATTGCTTTGCTGACCCGGCAGTTTCTGCAGCTTGTCTTATTCAAGGTTTATTGGTGTTATGTTTTCCTGTGGAGTAAACTAGACTGGCCGAGAGAGGGATCATACTGCATGGGGAAAACATGGTCTCTACAATTCAGCCAAGGCGTTTTGATATATAGAGGTATAACTGCATTTAACAAACTATCGTCTATCAATACGGTAAGGTACTAGTCAATAGCCACAAGTGTTTTTCTTTTTTTTAAATATAAACTTACCCGTAATGCAGATCTGCCACCCAACCAGTCTGTCTGCGAGAGTATATTGGGAAACATTTGTTAGAATGTCATGTCACATTATTCGTTAATCTTATTCTACTACTATAAATACTACTTGTTCTTCTTCTTCCTCCACTTCTAATGCTGCTGCTGCTGCTGCTGCTACTACTGCTGCTGCTGCTACTACTACTACTACTGCTACTACTTTTTTTTTTTAGCATATCCTTTACAGGACTTAGCTGCCAACATCAGCATCTTTCAGCTGTATGTTGATCTCTTGGCAAGATTACGCTCAGTAGTTTGCCATTGCTTTCTGAGCGGCCGGCTCAGTATCCCGCAAGTCACGAGCGGGGGTCGAACCGCCTCAGCTCTCGCTCCGCTAAGAGACTCTGCGTGATAAACGGGATTACAGAGAGAAAGTGTTGTAACCCCACAGCCACAGAGACCGGCCTGCTACTACTACTACTACTACTACTACTACTATTATTCATACCGCCTTACAATGATATCAGCGTCGGTCAGTCATAAAGCAATGGCAAACTACTGAAAGTAATAAACGCATACGTACTGTTTGGCGCTAAAAGAATTGGCGGACTCACTAGATAACATAAAAATTGAAAGCCATAGTTACTGACCAGTATTCGTACCTGTCACCTCCAAATAACGACAGTGTCTCTCTAGACACCCCTACAACAACGACAGCTTTCATTTTGTATGTTGTCTAGTGCCTCCTATAATCTCTACTTCTTTCTTCTACTACTATGAGCGTCAAATAATACCTGTGTCTTTATTTATGAATTGTCATAGGAGGGTCTCAAAGTGTTCCCCAATTGATAATTCAGAACGTAAAGTTGCCCTAGAAAATCACAAACAGCCAACAAATGCTGGGGTTGATTGTGACGTCCTGTTAAGGACATGCAATAAACTGCCTTCTTCTCGTCCTCATCCATCCTCATTAAACCCCAGACCTCCAAGAAAGTGTCTCAATTAAAGCAGCAGCCATCTTCAGATCATGACATTCCTCTTCATGTTTTCTGTTTTGTTTTGCTTGTGTAATTTGAAATGAAGTTTGTCGAAGCTACGCCAGTTTACGATTCATGTCTTTAAAACAGTCTTAACAGTCGAGAGGATCGACTTCACTGCACCATGTTTTATCCCATATGGCCTCGGTCTCCAAAAGCGTTGCACAAAGCACAAACTCCGTAGTTCCAGCGTCGAACCCGGGAGTCTCCGAGAAAATGCACTCGTGAACCGAAAGAAGTAGCCCGGTATTGATCCCACAACTTTCAGAGCGTGTACGATGCATGTTGTACACACAAGTCGATATCATAGTTTGGATGCATTTCACGCGGATAAGTAACCGTTATTTATGTTTAACACACAAAATGGACGAATTTTAATGGTGGCAGAAGCCATTGAAATTCATTTAGAATAAATAGCCAACTTTGTGTAAACAAAAACACTCGATAGTCAGTTTTAATTTACCGTGGTGGACAATGTAAATTACCATATGAATATTGAATATGTGTTGGATATTTCAGCTTGAAGGATTTATCTCATTGGTGATGATGGTGTAGTTTAAATAAATTTGTCTGGAAGTCAATAGCAAGCTCAACAGGTGATTCAATCTAAGCCAGTCTTACTCTCTGCGTATAGTCCATCAAGCCTTCATCTGCCAGTATTTCAGTTAATCGGAGGTTACAATCCACTGCTCTAGATGCTGTTGTCCTCTGATATGCCGGCAAGCGTCTTTGATACAGAAAGTATGGCGTATTTTTGTCAAAAACTGGCAGCACCCGCCTTAACCTTCAGAAATGGAATCAGAAAGAAATGTTTGTTACACACTGGTTGTCGTTATCAGGATGGCGTTTGTGTGTGCGTGTGTGTGTTTGTGTGTGTCTATGTTTGTGTGTGTATGTCTGTGTTTATGTCTGACTTTGTGTGTGTCTGTGTATCTCTGTGTGTCTGTGTGTGTGTGTTTAAACGGACTTAAGGGCAATAGGACCAATTTCATTGCACAAGGTGTTATCCCATACGGCTCGGTCTCTTTCCGCAGGGTGGCCTATCGAACGCGTCGCACAAAGCACGAACTCCGTAGTTACAGTAACAACTTCCAGGAGAATCCGAGAAAACTGCACTCATGAACCGAATGGCGGGGTCCGGAATCGAACCCACAACCTTCGGATCGTGAGGCAGGCGGTTTGACCACTGGGCCACGGAGCACCCCCCCCCCCCCTCCTCCATTTGCGTGTGTGTTTTTGTGTGGGTGTGGGAGTATAGAAAGTCGCTTTGTGTTATTTAAATTAGAAAGCGCTTTGAAGTAAGGGAGATATGGTTTCTGAATTCCTGGGACTGCCAGCGTAACTACCAAAGCATGCCTGCCTGGAAGAAGTAGAACTTGATACACAACTGTAAGAAAGAGACAGACAGCGTTCTTAAGTTACACAATGAGAAGAGAGGCAATGGAGAACATTGTGGCGACTGAAAATATTAGCGTTAGAAGAGAGAGAGGTAGAGACAGATTTAAACAAATGATGTTGGATCGCTCAAGGTGGTGGCATGGAGGTTGAGGTATGTATCATATCATCAACATAATTGATTTAGAGCACCAAGAACTCAGATCTGCGGATAGACATGGACTTCATGGCCATTATGTAGGACACATCGAATACAACATACGAAATGCTCAATAATATGTTGCTCACATAATCGAAGCATTATCTATTAGGCTATTCCAGCCGTTGCTATGCAAACAGAAAGAATTCCTGTTACATGTTAGACTTCCGTGGGGATAGTGTTTCTCCACATTCGAACAATATCAGTGACTATTTACTTAGTATTGCAGCCAAAGTATCATTTGTTTGTCCATTTCATTTGATATATAAATCTTAAGTATGCCCCTTACGAGATGCAACGAAATATGCCAGGCAGAAAATCGTGCAATGTTTTGTTTATGACGTCGGTGTTAAAAGTCAGAGGTAGTCAGAGCCCTTTGGAATCATGTGAATATTGTGGAAGAACAGATAAATCATTATGTCTGGACAAAATGGTGCGACGGGGAATAACCACGGGATCTGGTCGACACTCCGTACTCAGAGAAAAGGCCAGACGGGAACATAATCAAACTGCAGCTGGTACCAATGATATTGGGACTCTTCGCTGTTTGGTGAAGAAGCGGAGTGTGGGGGTGTCCAGAGTGCTGTGCTGATGCCGAGATAGTGGGTCCAACCCATACACCGGTCAGTTGAACTAAAATGCCGACTTCTAGTCCTTGACTTGGGGAGTAAATTACAAACCCTCCAGAAGTTGGCGTCGGTTCGCCTGATGGCGAGGGACACTGGTAATAGAGAAATCTAATCCACACACAAAATCAGCCCCTCAGAAGTAGTACTACATGTATGGAGTAAGCTTGAGTTTAAAGTGACCGAACACACACACACAAAACAAACGAAACCTCAACTCACATTAAGTGTACGTTGGGTAAGTTGAGCTCAGCTGAGCTGAGCTTAGAACCGACATCACTGCACTCAGAACATTCCCATACGTGCTCCGTCCCCTCGTTCAACCGCCAGCGAAGAGTCATACTGCTAATCGATCCCACACGACCTGATTAAAAGCTATCCTAGCCTTCCCTCTCAATTTTGAGATTCTACCAGAACCCCTGCCAATCCCTCGCGATATTATTTTTTTTTCCAAATAGGGATCTCAATCTGTTCCCCCACTTTCTCCACCTGGTCCAAACGGCATACATTGGGTATATACCCCATGTGTGTGTGTGTGTGTGTGTGTGTGTGTGTGTGTGTGTGTGCGCGCGTGCGTGCGTGCGTGCGTGCGTGCGTGTGTTTTTTTTTTTTTTTAGTTTTATACATTGGGTATATGGTTAAGAGATAAGTAACTAATGGGCCCTTTGTACGTCTTAAGACGCATTGTGCTTATGGTGCCAGAACTGTATCTTTATAGATTAGTCAGCACTGGGTGGTTGCTGTGGTCAATATTAGGCCAGCCGCTTTTACCACCCAACACCATTTATAATCATTTTAGTCTAGACTGACCTAAAAGGTCTTATGGCTAGATTGACCTAAGAGGTCATATGGCTAGATTGACCTAGGAGGTCATATGGCTAGACCTAGGAGGCCATATGGCTAGATTGACCTAAGAGGTCATATGGCTAGATTGATCTATAGGAGGTCATATGAAGCCAGCCCCAAAGAAATCAATCGGTACCCGAGGGGTGGTCTTATCAATATCACGCCGGCCGCCTTTAATTTCCTAGACATTTCTATTTGTAATAACTGCAGTGTTTGAAAATATAGCCGGGCCAATTTGTGTATACACCCTCTGTAAAGTTCATGCAACATAATAGGTAAATACAAAACTTGAACCGGAAATATTTTCAAACACTGCACAGTTAATAAACATACATCCTGTACCAGAGAGCTTAAGAATTCAAGCTCAGTCTTCACCAGGACTCACCAACCATCTAGTCTAAATCCCAGCTCAAACAAACAGACAGTGTTTAAAAGGCTTGATAATCGACTTTGTTTCACTATATTTTATCACACAGGGCTCGATATCCCAAATGCGTCACACAGTGCACGAACTCGATTGCTCCAGTTGCTCCAGCGACGACCCCCCCCCCCCCCCCCCCCCCCCCCAACGAGTCTCCTAGAAAACTGCACTTGTTAGTCCAACGACGTAGCCCAGAATCGAACCCGTGACCTTCGGAGCGTGAAGCAGAAACACACAGAATGATTCAAGAAATGAGCTTTTAAAGGTTAAAAGAGAAGCCGTATCTAACCTTCTGCTGGTTAAGGCTTCGTACATTGTCTCAAGAAGCTTGATTGCCGAGCCTTCTCTACAGTGGATTGTTCCGTCTATTACTTCCATCTCAATTTCAAGTTCATGCTTTAGAAAGAACTGCAAAGAGATGACGTCATCTATTAACAGATTCAGTGCCAAACAACAATAGGTTTGAATCAAACAAAAACGGATGGCGGAAAATGGGAAGTAGGGGTGTGCCACACTTATGACTTAAAAGTTGTTAATATGTTATCAGACGTCTTGTATTATATATCAAATTAAAGGACAACTAATGTATATAAGCCCATGGCAGTTACGGGAAGTCGCCTAAGACGATTAATTATTCCTTGGCACTTAATCATTTAAACACCCAGATGGTTAAAATGGTACTAGTTCAAGTTAGTTTCATGTCCTTTACATGACGTCGCATTCAACACCAGCATTGTTTTTGTGTGTGTGTTTGTGCTTTAAAACAAAGAAGATATAAACAATACGTTGCACGATTTATTGCCTGGCATATTTCGCTGCATCTCGTCAGGTGTATACTGCATCGTTACATATCATAGGAAGTGAATAACTTAATAATACGTTGGCTGAAACAATTAAAACACATTGTCACGGAATTGTTCGAGTGCTGAACAACAATGCCTGTGATTACATGTTCCACATTCGAACAATACTTGTGACTGTTTTAACTGTTTCATCTATCCATCATGTACCATCCTGATAAGCGTGGACGGTCATGTTTTGCCATCTCACTCGATCACCAGAGTCGTGGATCAGCTCAGTGTTTCTGTATCGACCATGCCACGTGGCCAAGCCATCCAGGTATTTAATTCTTGGTCGTCCCTTTGGTCTTCTCCATTCGATCTTGCCAGTTGTCATCAAGTTCTCTAATGCATTTCTTCTCATAAAATGCCCAAAAAATATTGACTGTCTAATGTCTCTAATCAGTTTACGATCTTCATTTGTTTCTTGTAGGACTTGTTCATTGATTTTTCTGTCTGTCCATGGTATTCTTTGCATTTTCCTCAGAAAACACATTTCCACAGCCATCAGATGTTTTTCAGCTTGTCTGCTCATTGTCCACGCTTCACATCCATATAGAAGTACAGGTTCTATGTAGCACTTCAACACTCTTTTTCTCGTTTCATTGGCATCTTTTTACTGGTCAGTATGTTTTTCATCTTGCAAAATGCCACCTTCGCCATGGCAATTCTTGTTCTAATCTCTTCAAGGCATCTCCCACCGGATGTTATGACTGTTCCGAGATAGTTGTACCGATTCACTTGTTTAAGAATATTCCCATTTACCTGTATATTACATTGTGGTATTTCTTCCTTCCTAGTGACGACCATAATCTGTTTCTTCTTACAATTCAATTCTAATCCTAGTTTTTCACTGTGTGCAATAACCGCATCTACTAAATTTTGCAGGTCCTGTTCGTTGTTTGCAATCAAGACTGTAACATCTGCATATCTAAATTTATTGATGTACCGTCCCCCAATATTAATTCCTTCCATATTTTCTATATTTCTTAAAATATTTTCACTGTACAGGGAAAACAAATCTGGAGAAATTACACATCCCTGTCTCACACCTCTTTTAATAGGCTGATATTGACCTACTTCATTATCCATTCTTATGGCAGCTTGTTGTTTCCAGTATATGTTGTTTTACAAGTCTAAGGTCTTTTCCATCAATGTGTAGATCTTCAAGCATCCTTTTCATGTCGACATGTCTCACTTTATCGAAAGCCTTTGTGTAGTCAATAAAGCGGTGTAATTGTTTCAGCTCAAGTATTATTCATTTATTCACTTCATATGATCTATATAACTTTGCAGTATGCACGTGACTAGATGCAACGTAATAAGCCAGGCAATAAATCGCAAAACATATTGTTTGTGGCTTCTGTGTTTAAATTCACTACATTATTTGTGATTTAGTAAGCATTTTTTTTAACCTTCGGGGTTATGGAGAGCACTAAACAAGCTTCATAGAATCAAGAGGTGTGGAAATGACGCTGGCGCTACATAGAACACATGAGAAAATGTGTTAATGTGTAACCTATGGGTTCCAGATCACGACTCTGGTGATCTGGAACACATAGGACAGGTCACACGAGTACATCGGGAACAAGTGAAGATGCAGAAGCTGTCGGCAAAAGCAATGCTCTAGTTATCCACCTGTCGGAGCTTCCATCCTAGACCAGCTGCTGACCAAGGCTTAAGGCCTGATATGCCTATGTCATGTAGTCATTAGGTTGCATTTCCTCGCACTAGGATCAGACTTGTGCCCTCCCAATTGCACCCCTGTACCCGAAGCCGTTGGCACAATATGGGGTGTCGATTCGACGCTAACAAAAAGCAGGCAGTACCGTCTACTGTCATGTAGTTGCTCAATCGTACAAGAATAAGAGAGGATAATAAATGAATAATACTTGAGCTGAAACAATTACACTGCTTTATTGACTATCCTCTCAGTAACTGATTATGGATTAGGTCTGCTCACTGTCTCAGAGAGTCAGCTGGTGAAGTTAGAGCGCATACAGAACGAAGCTATGCGGGTCATTCTGGGATGCACTAGAGACACCCCAGTAGTGTGTATGCGTTACATCCTTGGTCTGCCGACTGTTGCTGGTAGGCACAAGGTGATGCAGGCGAAGGCATACCTCAGAGTAGCTGCAGACACAGACCACCCACTGCATGAGGCGCTGGACGCAGTTAAGGGTCAGCGACTGATAAGAGGGAAATCATGGATGGCTCAGGCAGAGGATACGATCAGACAGGTGTGCCCCTTGGAGAACATTAGGCGTGGAGAGGAGTGGGTCAGAGTGCCAGCGGAGCAGTCAGAATTGTGCAGAGTTATAATCACATTGAGCCGGGAGTGCAGGGAGTGGCCAGCAGGGGCCACGGAAGTGGAAATCCAGCAACTAATTCAGGACAATGCTCACTCGGGTGATGTGATTATCTACACAGATGGTTCGGTGTCAAGAGATGATAAAAGTGGCTGGGGGTTCATAGCCAAAGCCAATGGTCGACGTTTGGGGCAGGAGAGCCTGGCATATAATACCACAACATCCAGCTTAAAAATGGAGGTGGAGGCGGTCACTGCGGCTCTCCGCTGGATGGAGAATACGACACATACACACACATCGTGATTGTAACTGACTCAGAAAGCATGCTGACGAGGGTGAGGACGGGCAGGCTTCGTGCGGAGTGGCTTGCTTCGCTTCGGAGGTCACGAGTGACCAGCATCGCCTGGATCTTTTCTCCGGGGCATGCCGGTGTGCTGGGAAATGAACAGGCGGACAGATTGGCTGGCTCTGCAGAACGTGGTGGAGTATTGATACATGACAAGGCAGACGTGGTTGCGGCCTTGTGGGAGCACGTGCACACCTCGGAGGAGCAAATGGATTACCATGGTCTGGCAAGAATGAGACAGCGGGGAGTGACGAGGGGATCTGGCCGACGCTCAACGCCCAGAGGAAAGGCGAGACGGAAATATAATCAGATTGCTACTGGTACTATTAGTGTTGGAACTCTTCGCTGGCTGCTGAGGATGGGGACGGAGCGCTTATGGGAATGCCCCGAATGCGTGATGTTGATTCCTAAATCAATGAATCAATCAATCAATCAATCGTACAAGAATAAGACCTTAAAACAAACTAACAGACAAAAGCAACATGTATAAACTTACGTTTTTCAAAACGAACCAATTTTTCTTCTTCACGGCAAAGGAAGCTCCTTTGTAAAACGAATGCATCAGGATCTGTTGTGGGAAGTACCGAGTAAGAATTTCTGCAACAAGGTAACCATTTGAAAGATCCCTGAAAGAAAATAGTCGCTTTATAAAAACATTAAGCAACAAGTTCTGCAACAATGCTTTCAAACATATTATTTTAAAAAGGGTTTTGCCAGGCGCTTTCTAGCACATTAGTAGTTAGTCGCTGTTCCAACTTCATGACAAAAAGTCACTACAAAATGGTTACATTCCCCTTCATCATCATCATCATCATCATCATCATCATCATCATCATCATCAAGTGTCATGCCGAATGACGTAGGCGTTCCTTGACTCCCCACAGATCTCGGTCTTTGGTTTTCTGGATCAATTCTACCGTTGGTATTCCTCCATGCCACCGTCGCAGTCCATCCAGCATAATTTCTCTTGGTCTGCCTCTTCCCCTCTTCCCCTCGATCTTTCCAGTTGTCACCGTGTTCTCACATGCCTTTCTTCTCATCACATGACCAAATAATGTTGTTTGTTTCTTTCTTATAGTATATAATTTGGCGAACTATCACCACTCACGCTTATGGGCATTGTAGTTGAAATTATGAGAGCACAGTATATGTAAATACACATCACACTGGACAATTACCATTTTGGATTTTTTATTTGACAGTCTAGATCTAGACTTTGCAGCCATTTGAACACATCTCTGGATAAACCAGTCATTTCGCGGTGAGAAATGTTTTCTCCCACACGTAAAACAGCTTTTGTGAAATCGTCAGTGAGCAGTTTACACAATTGCCATAACAACGAAAATATCAAAACAAGGTATATTAAAAACTGTGAGGAATATATTGCATTTTAAATGTACAGATTAGTGATTTGTGAGATTCATAATCATCACACTCCAGATTGGTCCGTGTGTGCTTTGATCTCCTGCTTAACACCTCCGCTAGCGTAAATCGACTGATCGCACAAGTTATGCTTTGAGCAACCTAACGCCCTGTGTTCTTGATAACATGCTAATGCCCGGTGGGTTACTTCTCACTCCTTCTCTCCAACTCCGGACAAGAGAGCGGATTCTTTAAGTATTAATTTTTATATACGTATATCGTATAATTTTAAACAGACACGAATCAGTAGATCATCATCATCAAGTGCCGTGCCGACTGGCGTAGGATTTCATGGCTCTCCATAGATCTCGGTCTTTGGTGTTCTGGATCAACTCTGCTGATGATATTCCTCCATGCCACCGTCTCAGTCCATCCAACATCATTTCTCTTTGTCTGCCTCTGCCTCTCTTCTCCTCGATCTTTCCAGTTGTCACGATGTTCTCTAATGCCTCTCTTCTCGTCACATGGTCAAAGAAAGATGTTTGTCTCTTTCTTATTGTTGTATATAGTGTTCTAGTTTCATTAGCTTCTGAGAACTTCCTAATTTGTTCATTTACATTCCAAGATTCGCTGCCATACAGCAAAACTGGTTCTATATAGCATTTTAGCACTCTCTTTCTTACATTCCTTGATAGCGACTTATTGCATAAGATACTCTTCATTTTCTGAAATGCTGTCTTTGCCTGCCCTTTTCTGCTCTTATTCTCTTTTGTACATCTTCCATCTGATGTTATACGTGCCCCTAGGTATTTAAAATTATCCACTTGGTTGAGAATTTTCCCTTCTATTTCTATGTCACATTTTGGTGTCCCCATTTTCTTTGATATCACCATTGTTACTGTTTTCTTGACATTCAAGGACAGTCCTTTCTGTGCACTCTCTGTTACTACACTGTCCAACAATTGTTGTAGGTCTGTTGCATTATCCGCCACCAATACTGTGTCATCTGCATAGCGTATATTGACTATATTATATCCTCCGATTAGTATTCCTGGCTTCTCTTTGATCTCTCTCATTATTACTTCGCTATACAGGGATAAGAGATCGGGTGACAAGACACACCCCTGTCGCACTCCTAGCTTTATCTGTTCGTAACTACCCTCTTTATTTCCCATTTTAATTGCTGCTACTTGGTTCCAGTATATATTCTTTATTATTCTTAAATCTTTTCCATCAATGTTGATATCTTCCAACATTTTAATCAGCTCATCATGTTTTACTTTATCAAATGCCTTAGTATAATCTATGAAGCATAAATATATGTCTCTCTGTTTCTCTATTGATCTTTCTATTAGTGTTCGTAATATATATATTGCATTGTTTGTACCCTTTCCTTCCATAAAACCGTACTGTTCTTCACTAATTTCCATTTTTATTTTCTTTCTTGTTCTTCTCATTATAATTCTGAGTAGAAGCTTAGTGACATGGTTTATGAGGTTAATTGTACGAAAATCTTCGCATTCAAGTGCTCCTGGTCTCTTTGGTATTGCTATAAATACAGATTTATAGATACAGGTAAATATCCACTATTGTAAATATCATTCAGCATTTTGGTTAATATATCTACCCCAAATTCTCCCAATACTTGTAATTCTTCTAGTGTGATTTCATCTGGCCCAGCTGTTTTTCCTTTCTTCATATGTTTCATAGCGTCAGCGACTTCTTCTTTTAGATTAGGTGGGCCTTCTAAGTTACTTTCTTCTGTTAATTCTTCCCTTTCTCCATTATATAATTCTCTTATATACTCATTCCACCTCTTCATTATAGCACCTTCCTCCAATAAAATCTTTCCTGTTTTTAATTTCAAACACCCTGTATTTATTCTTATTTTTCTTCCTGTGAGCTCGCTGATTTGTCGGCACTCTTCCGAATTCCGGTCCCAAATAGATCCGCAGTGAATAGGTCAGGGGTAAGGGTTAGGGTCAGTGTTTAGTTAACAACTAACCCTAACCCTTAACCCCTGACCTATTCACTGCGGATCTATTTGGGACCGGAATTCGGAAGAGTGCCGATTTGTCTGTGCATACTTTTTTATCTTTAATGGAATTTAATTCAATTTTTCTGCATTGCTCGTTTAACCAACTTTCTTTTGCCTTCACACATTTATCTCTTATTTCTTTATTTATCTTAGCATACTCTTGTTTGTCATTTTTATTCTGTTTCCTTTTGTCCATCAGCCTTAAGATTTCTTCCTTCATCCATTTTTTCTTAGCTTTTTGGTTTCTCACCGGTATTAATTCTTTGTTAGTTTGATGAATGGAGTAACTTAACATTTCCCATTGTTCATCTATACTCTGTATTTTAGCTATTGCATTGTACCTATTTTTCACAGTCACTCTGTATTGTTCTTGAATTTCTTTATCTACTTTCAGAACCTCTTTATTAAGTCTCAAGTTTTTAACCATTTTTTCCCCTCTCTTTAATCTTACTTTTATTTGTCCATACAGTGGCACATGATCACTGTTACCGTCAGCACCAGGCATAGTCTTTACATTAATTAATGCATTTCTAAATCTTTTATTAATAAGTATGTAGTCAATTTGGTTGCTTATTTTCATATCAGGGCTTTTCCATGTGTATAGTCGTCTTTTATGATATTTAAACCATGCGTTTCCAATTATCATATCATTAATATTTGCCCATTCTATAAGTTTCTCTCCTCTTTCATTTCTTGTACCTAAACCGTAATTCCCCACTATATCCTCTATTTTCCCCTTTCCTACTTTTGCATTAAAATCCCCCAGTATTATTTTTATGCTGTCGCTTAAAAAAAAAAGTCGCTTAAAAGTTGACAGGGTCGACTTAATTGCACCGGGTTTTATCCCATATGGCTCGGTCTCTTTCCGCAGCACGGAAAGCGTCGCACAAAGCACGAACTCCGTAGCTTTTAGCGACGGCCCACAGGAGTCTCCGAAACATTTAACTCGTAAACCGAAGGACACGGCCCGAAATTGAACCCACAACCTTTGGAGCACGAGTCAAACGGCTTGACCACTTCGCCACAGAGACTCCCAGATTTGGCTTGGGAGATTTGGGAGATTTGGCTGCATTTTCATCAAATATTATTCCTACACCTTTTTCATGTGTGTCCCCTCCAGAATAAATTATTGTGTGATTGTCGGTTATAATTTTGCCAGATCCCTTCCATCTCATCTCACTTATGCCTAGTATAGTATATTCATTTTCATGTTTTCCATTTCTCTTAGAACATTGTTTAACTTTCCTAGCTCATTTAATGTCCTAACATTCCATGCTCCTACTCTAAATTTATCTAGTTGTGTTATTGTTTTAGTTTTGCCATCAGTAGCTGGATGATGGTCTGGTGTCACCTGTGGCTCATGACTGTCCCTACCGGACGAGGATGTCCTAAGACAGCCATTAACGTCGTTCACTATTTCTGAAATGTGTGTCGCCATGAAATCTTGGGAAGATAATGTGGTGGTTTCCCCTTGCCTTCCACATTCACATGGTGGTCTTTTAACTCTGCCTTTGACAGCCATTTCCGACTGTCAGGACAAGTGAGTGCCCTGCTCTGCTCAGCTGCAGAGTTGTCCACTTATTCCGGTGGATACTCGGTCCCCAGAGCTGTGTTAGCCACACCGTGGTGTGTTTCCATCCTCTACCACGTGGAGGTGCAGTTGGGATTTTCCCTTCCTAATGTTATGGTCTATGACCAAAACTCTCCAGTACTTTTTAGAGGACAATCAGTAGATACTAAAATTTAAAAAAAAAAAAATACTCTACAACTCTATGCTACAAATGTCAAACCTCGACTGGACAGTGACAGGAAAAGGGGGGTTGGGGTTGGGGGGGGGGGGGGGAGAACAATGGAGTTGAGATTCCTTAGAAGAAGACTCAAGGTTTCAAGAAGAAAGAAATCACAAGTGATGAAATCGGGACTAAAGCGGGGATTGTAGTTGCGCTAGATTTCATTAGAAAACAGCAAGTGCTTATGGTTGGGCCACATAACTAGGCTATCAAATAGCAATGATGTGCAGACCAAATGGAACCGGAAGAAAAGGCCGTAAATGATGGACAGGGGGAATTACCGTGTTCATGGCAATCTCGATATATGAAGCCCATAAACTGGCACTCTCCCACTGTTTATGCTCCACCTCGACACCGCAAGGTACAAGAGGAACAAGATAAGATGAGATCATCAGATGATATGAGATGATGAGATCGTTTGTTTTTTTCAACATTATGTTATAATCTTGTACAGTACAGTGCGGTGGATTTTCTCAGTATGATGCAAGTTGCATGTGTTCGAAACGCCACCCTTTTTATGTTGTTTTCTTTCAAAATGCCGCCCCCTTATGAAGCCCCATTACGGTGCCACCTCTCTATATCATAGCACGACACGGCCCTGATCTTGTATAACGTATGATGGAAGTTATGTGTATCATATAGTTGTGAACGTGTATCATCGTCATCATGTGCCATGCCGATAAGAATGGGCGGTCATGTTTCGCCTTCTCACACGTTCAGTCGTGGATCAACTCTATGTTTTTGTCTCGACCTTACCATGTGGCCAAGCTATCCAGGTATTTACTTCTCTGCCTACCCTTTGTTCTCTTCTCTCCATCTTGCCAATTGTTACCAAGTTTTCCAACTTATTTCTTCTCATAACGTGCTATGACAATAACATCAGATGGAAGATGTGCAATAGAGATTAAGAGCAGAATAGGGCAAGCAAAAGCCGAGTTTCAGAAAATGATGTGTATCTTATGCAATAAGTCACTATCACTGAATGTAAGACAGAGAGCGCTGAAATGCTATATAGAACCAGTTTTGCTGTATGGCAGTGAATTTTGGAATGTAAATGAACAAATTAAGAAGAAATTAATTAGCAGCAACAGAGATGTGGTCCTGAGACAAATGTTGCGAATTCCTTGGACTGCCATAGTAACTAACAACGATTGCCTGAAACGGGCTAATTAAACTAGAACATTATATACAACAATAAGAAAGAGACAAACAGCTTTCTTCGGTCATGTGATGAGAAGAGAAGCATTGCAGAACACCGTGACAACTGGAAAGGAAAGATTGAGGGGAAGAGAGGCAGAGGCAGGCCAAGAGAAATGATGCTGGGTGGATCAAAGCAGTGGCATGGAGGAATATCATCTGCAGAATTGATCTAGAACACCAAAAGACCGAGATCTGTGGAGAGACATGAACGCCTACGCCAACTGGCATGGCACTTGATGATGAATTGTCAAAAGGATATTGTTATATTTTATAAAAACACTAGCTGACCCGGCCCGGCTTCGCCCAGACCCTGGTGGGGAGCATCTCATTTAATTCATATAAGTAGTCATATAAGTTCTCGTTCCCGTTACCGACAATCTGTCTGTCTGTCTGTCTATCTGTCTGTCTGTCTGTCTGTCTGTCTGTCTGTCTGACCCGGCCCGGCATCGCCCAACTCCTGAACATGAACGCCTACGCCAACTGATGCTGGGTGGATCAAAGCAGTGGCATGGAGGAATATCATCTGCAGAATTGATCTAGAACACCAAAAGACCGAGATCTGTGGAGAGACATGAACGCCTACGCCAACTGGCATGGCACTTGATGATGAATTGTCAAAAGGATATTGTTATATTTTATAAAAACACTAGCTGACCCGGCCCGGCTTCGCCCAGACCCTGATGGGGAGCATCTCATTTAATTCATATAAGTAGTCATATAAGTTCCCGTTCCCGACTATCTATCTGTCTGTCTGTCTGACCCGGCCCGGCATCGCCCAACTCCTGGTGGGGAGCATCTCATTTAATTCATATAAGTAGTCATATAAGTTCCCGTTCCCGACTGTCTGTCTGTCTGTCTATCTATCTATCTGTCTGTCTGTCTGTCTGACCCGGCCCAGCCCATGGTGGAGAGCATCTCATTTAAATCATATAAGTATTCATATAAGATCCCGTTCCCGACTATCTGTCTGTCTGTCTGTCTTGGGTAAATGGAGGAGGGAGGAGGAAGAGGGACGTGGAGGACGGAAGAGGAGGGAGGAGGAGACAGGAGACAGGAGGAATAGGGAGGAATAGGAGGGAGGAGGAGGGATTAGGAAGAGGAGGGAGGAGTAGGGTGGAGGAGGAGGGGGAGGAGGAGGGAAGAGGGAGAAGGAGGGAGGAGGAGAACGCAGGAGGAGGAGGGAGGAGGAGGAGGAGAGGGAGGAGGAGGGAGAGGGAGGAGGAGGAGAGAGTAGGAGGAGGGAGGAGGCGGAGGGAGCAGGAAGAGGGAGGAAGAGGGAGAAGGAGGAGGGAGGAAGGAGGAGGGAGGAGGAAGAGGGAGGACGAGGGTAGGAGGAGAACGCAGGAGGAGGAGGAGGAGGAGGAGGAGGGAAAGGGAGGAGGAGGAGGAGGAGGAGAGAGTGGGAGGAGGGAGGAGGCGGAGGGAGAAGGAAGAGGGAGGAAGAGGGAGAAGGATGTACGGGAGGAGAAGGATGGAAGAGGATGAGGGGGAGGAGGAGGAAGAGGGAGGAGGAGGAAGTGAAGGGAGGAGGAGGGAGTGAGGTAGAGGGAGGAGGAGGAGAGAAGAGGAGGAGAGAGGAGGGATGAGGAGGAGGGAGGAGGAGAAAGAGGGAGGAGGAGGAATGTGAAGGGAGGAGGAGGGAGGAGGAGAATGGAGGAGGAGGGATGAGGAGGAGAGGGAGGAGGAGGAAGGAGGAGGGGGAGGAGGGGGAGGAAGACGGAGGAGGGAGGAGGGGGAGGAGGGAGGGGGAGGAGGAGAAGGGAGGAGGAGGGCGAAGGGGGACGGAAGAGGAGGGCGAGGAGGTAGGAGGAGGAGGAGGAAGAGGGAGGAGGAGGGAGGAGGAAGAGAGTAGAGGAGGGAGGAGGAGGGAGGAAGAGATAGGCGGAGAGAGGAGGAGGAGGGAGGAGGAGGAGTAGGGAGGAATAGGAGGGAGGAGGAGGGAGGAGGAGGGATTAAGAGAAGGAGGGGGGAAAGGGGAGAAGGAGGAGGGAGGAGGAGGAGGAAGATGGATGAGGAGGGAGGAGGAGGGAGGAGGAGGGAGGAGGGTGAAGGAGGAGGAGGAGGAAGAGGGAGGAGGAGGAAGAGGGAGGAGGAGGGAGAAGGAGGAGGACGGAGGAGGAGAACGCAGGTGGGGGAGGAGGAGGAGGGAGAGGGAGGAGGAGGAGGAGGGAGGAGGTGGAGGGAGAAGGAGGAGGAGGAAGAGGTAGAAGGAGGAGGGAGGAGGAGGAGGAGGAATGATGAGGAGGAAGAGGGATGTGGAGGAAGAGGGATGTGGAGGAAGGGGGAGGAGGTAGAGGGAGGAGGTAGAGGGAGGAAGGGAGGAGGAGAGAGGAGGAGGAGGAGGAGAAGGGAGTAGGAGGGATGAGGAGAAGGGAGGAGGAGAGGGAGGAGGAGGGAGAAGGGAGGGGAGAAGGAGGAGGAGAGGGAGGAGGGGAGGAGGTAGAGGGAGGAGGAAGAGGAGGAGGGTGGAGGGAGGAGGTAGAGGGAGGAGGAGGGAGGAGGCGGAGGGAGTAGGAGGGAGAGGATGGAGGAGGAGGGAGAGGAAGAGGGAGAAGGAAGAGGGAGAAGGAGGAGGGAGAGGGAGGAGGGGAGGAGGTAGAGGAGGAGGAAGAGGAGGAGGGTGGAGGGAGGAGGTAGAGGGAGGAGGAGGGGAGGAGGTAGAGCAGGAGGAGAAGAGAGGAGGAGGGAGTTCGCCATTCCGAATTCATACTCGTCTAGGTTCTGTGATTTCGGTCCTTCCATTGATTGTTCTTCCCTTCTACACGACTGTAGATAACTTCCTTACACATAAAAAGATGAATTGTTATTGATATTGCCGTGGCATGGAGGCATATATATCAGCAGCAGAGTTGAACGCCTACGCCAGCCGGCACGGCACTTGATGATGATGATGATTGCCGTGTGACGATTCTGTGTAGTCACGTCATTTTCTTCCCTTTCCCTAGCGTTTTGGTTCGGGGATTCTTTCATCATCATCATCATATATTTACGTACGTATTTTGGGAATGGGAGGAGGGAGGAGGAGGAAGAAGAAAAAAAATACGACAGTTGGCAGCGCTGGAATGAAAGGAAGGCGTGTAGAAAATTTCATCTCAATCGGATGGGCCGTTCGCGAACGTATAAAGGACATACAGACATACAGACATACATATCCACACACATCCTAATTTATATATAAGACTAGCTGACCCGGCCCGGCTTCGCCCAGTCCTTGGTGGGGAGCATCTCATTTAATTCATATAAGTAGTCATATAAGTTCCCGTTCCCGTTACCGACTATCTGTCTGTCTGTCTGTCTGTCTGTCTGTCTGTCTGTCTGTCTGTCTGTCTGTCTGTCTGTCTGTCTGTCTGTCTGTATGTCTGTCTGTCTGTAAGTCTGACCCGGCCCGGCATCGCCCAGCTCCTGGTGTGGAGCATC
The DNA here is from genome assembly GCA_014155875.1 of Cepaea nemoralis. NCBI lineage: Eukaryota > Metazoa > Mollusca > Gastropoda > Stylommatophora > Helicidae > Cepaea > Cepaea nemoralis. The sequence continues at coordinate 176,822 of JACEFZ010023013.1, read as the reverse complement.
TCATTTAATTCATATAAGTAGTCATATAAGCTCACGTTCCCGTTCCCGACTATCTATCTGTCTGTCTGTCTATCTGTCTGTCTATCTGTCTGATCCGGACCCGGCTTCGCCCAGCCCCTGATGGGGAGCATCTCATTTAATTCATATGAGTAGTCATATAAGTTCCCGTTCCCTGACTGTCTGTCTGTGTCTGTCTGTCTGTCTGTCTGTCTGTCTGTCTGTCTGTCTGTCTGTCTGTCTGTCTAATCATTTATTGGTTGCAGTTAGAACAACCTTAGATAAACGAAGACCAACTTACAAAAAGCATTAGAAAGAGCACTTGAAAGATCTTTACATCTTCCCCAACAATTAACTTGGGTAAATGGAGCAGCGGCAGCAGCAGCAGAAGAAGAAGAAAAAGGAGGAGTAGGAGCTGGGAGGAGGAAGAGGGAGGAGGAGGGAGGAGGAGGAGAAAGAGAGAAGAGGAGGATGGAGGAGGGAGAGGGAGGAGGGGGAGGAGAAGAGGAAGAGGGTAGGAGGTGGAGGAGGGGGAGAGGAGGAGGAGGAGGAATATAACGCATATGCCTGTAGATTTAATAATGGCTGAAGTTGTTCCATGTCTTCTTAGAGTTGGCGACAGTGTAAAGAAATATAAAATCTTCAAACTTGATAGAGATAAGGTAACTATTTTTTATTTATTCTTTAAGCAAAAAAAAAGATGAGTTACAATGTTATGCATTATGCATTAGTTTTATGAAAACTTTGAAAATGCCTTAAAGATTGTATCATTATTTATTATAACTCATATGCCGGTATATAACTATGGACAAAGAGTTTATAAATCTTTGAAAACGATGCCACAATATGACTATAAGTTATACAGAAAAGTTATGTCCCATTGAAATAACTTTTAAAGAGTTAGGTCCCCTGAAATATATGAAATTATAATGAAAAATGAAAAATGAAATAATATTGGGTAAGCCGCCGATTTCACACTAAAAAAAATATGACAGTTGGCTGCGCTGAAATGAAAGGAAGACGTGTAGAAAATTTCATCTCAATCGGATGGGCCGTTCGCGAGCGCATAAGGGACATATGGACATACAGACAGACAAACAGACAGACGGAGATCGCCTTTTATATATAAGAAAGAAGATAAGCACAAATGTTCCGCCTACTTTCGTTTGTCAAGCAAAGAAGCACTCTCTAGCGTGTGAGTTTACATTCCTCAACAGGTGGAGCAGACGGCGTCAAATGTCGCCTTCAGTCCGTCTCTTGCAGAGATCGTTGCCTCTCTGTCGGGTATTTATCTCGCAAACAACAAGTTCTCCATCTTTACGCAAAATGGTGAGTATATGACAACTTAGTCATTATGTAGGGTTTTGGTTAATAAATACTTTCAAGAGAATGTTACAGTTAAGTCATCATTTCAAGAGAACCTGCAGATAAGTTGTGAACAGTGCAGGTTGATTGATCAGATCATCAGATAGTTGTCAGTTTCTTTTTTTCCCCTTCCCCGACAAAAAAAAAATAAAATAAATAATGGACAAAAATAACTCTGTAGCAAACATATTTTTATGTCCAGAAAAGCAGTGCCTAACTCACAGCTGTATAACGAAGAAATGTTTTGATATTTTATGCAATATCAGCTGTAGTCTGTGTTGATGATGTCAACATTCTTCTCAAAAACCACCTCTCCACTACCCACTATGCCCACATCTTCACTGTTTCATTACTCATTGTGCAGCAGTCACAGTCTCACAGAAGTGCAAGCCACACACAATGTTCACTAAGTAGATTTTTGTACTTGTCAGAATATTTCAGTTTTTCAAGGGGTTGCACATTCTAGTAAACGCTGAGTTTGGACAAGAACTGACATCATGCTTGGAGCAAACCCATACACTCTCCATCCTCGTCATCAACAGCCCACAAAGAGTCCCAATACTAATGATACAAGTTGCAGTCTGATTCATCATTAAGTGCCTTGCTGGCTGGCTTTGGTGATCATGCCTCTCCACAGATTGCAATCTCTGACAGAATCAATGGATGAATTCATGTGTTGACTCCCTTCCATGCCATGACACAAGACTCAAAAATTTTCTCTCATCTTCCTCTATCTCTCTTTCCAAGGTTGACTCATTATATGTTAATAAAAGGTAATAAACCTTGTGAAGTTATATTTTAAACTGCACATATCACACATTGTATTCATTGCGGACTCAGGGAATGTGCTTAATAGGGTGAAGTGAGGACTGTTTCTTGTGGAGTGGCTCGCCTTGCTTCGGAGGTCATGTATTGTGAGAATTGTGTGGATTTTTTGCCCTGGCCATGCGATAGTGTGGGGGAATTAACCTCTTGGTGGTGGATTACCTATGGACAAGGGGGAGGTAGTCGTGCGCCTGTGGGACCAGGTGAAGAAGGTGGGGAACAGATTAGGAGCCTGTATGTGGAAGGGATGAGATTGTGGGGGACTTGCAGAGGTTCTGGTAGAATCTCAACACCGAGAGGAATACTTTCAATCAGATAGCGGTGGGAACAATTAGTAGTGTGACTTTTCACTGGCTGTTGAACAAGGGGACGGAGCGCGTATGGGAATGCCCTGAGTGCAGTGATGTCAGTTCATAGCTCAACTCAATATCTCAACTCATTGCAGCTGCACTTATTTGAGTACAAGATGGTTATTTTATTAAATAGTATTTTAAACTACACATATATATTCTAACATAAGATGATAGACCTTTTGAAGATGTATTTTAAACTGCACATGTTCTAATTAAAGGTGTTAGCACTTATGAAGTTGTACTTTACATTGCACATATTATTTTTTCAAATACAGGCATCCAAGCCCAACAGAGCAAAGCTGTCTGATGATGAGCGCTGCACATTGCTGTCCCCGCTGAAGGACGCCGGCTGGACACAAGTAGACGGCAGAGATGCTATTTACAAAGAGTTTACTTTTAAGAATTTTAATCAGGTACTAATCTTTAAGGGTGGGTGGTGGGATAGGGGTATGGATGTGAAGCGTGGACACTGAACAGACAAGCTGGAAAAAAGATCTATGGCTGTGGAGTTATGATTTTTGAGGCAAATGCTAAGAATACCATGGACAGACAGAAAAACCAATGACCAGATCCTAGAAGAAACAAATTTTCTTTTTGCGCTCGCTCGCTTTGAACTAAAATGAAATCCATACACACTAATTCCAGTAGTGCTGGACTGAATTTTACGTGCGGATTAGCTATCCTTATTAACAGTCCCTTGTCAATCGGGCGAACACAATCCGACTTCAGAGGTACTTGTAATTTACATCCCCAAGTCAAGGACAGCAGGTCAACATTTTAGTCCAGCTGTCGTAGGGGTTTACCCCTTACCTCTGCATCAGCACAACGGATGTTTAAGAACCATGCTGACCTACAAATAAACAAATTAAAACCTTAACTGATTAGAGAAATTAGACGTAGACAGCCATAATGTTTTGAACACGTCATTAGTCATTAGTCACGGTTCCAACATCACAGCAAAGGGTCGTCCCCATTATGCACCGTTCCCATGCCAGTGAATATCACATAAAATGTTCCTCACTGCCCCATGTGAAAAGTGGAAAAGACACGCTATGAGAAGAAATAAATTGGAGAACTTTGGTGACAGCTAGCCAGATTGAGAGGAAGATAACAAGGGGAAGGCAGAGAAGTAAATATCTGGATGGCTTGGCCATATGGCATGGTTGAGACAAGAACACAGAGCTGATCCACGACTTTGGTGATCAGCAAACATCATCATCAGCAAACAACAAGCAAACAACAACATCAGCAAACAACAAGCACACACCGATACCTGTTTGTTTTAATGTGAACAACTGTACATGAAAATATATATAGAAAAGTTACTCATCTGTGGGAGGAGCGGCTGGCTGAGGCCAAGAATGCCGGATTCTCCTTCGGGAGACTCAAGTTCGAATCCTCGGCAAGGTGTGGATTTTTTTATGTCAGGGCAAAGAGAAAACCCTAACCTGCACAGTTCGTTGCGACTGCTTATAAGACAATCCCCCCCCCCCCCCCCCCCCCCCCCCCCCCCCAGCCGCAAGGGACTAAATAGTCAGTAAATGACAGTTGACTCATCTGTTTCCTTGTTGTGGACTTTATTTTATTTTTAACATCAGGTTAATGACTTCATTAATAAAGAAGTGAATTAATCATCTTAATGTTGAGGCTGGTCTCCCTGGCCGAGGGGTTAGCAGCTTTCTCCGTAACCCCGAATACTCTCGTGGTTGACGTGAGCGCACAAGAATTTGAAGCGGTTCGAGTCACGCCAGTGACTTATGAGAGTATGGAGCCGGTCGCTCAGAAAGTCGTGGCGTGCTGATGAGCGTAATCTAGCCTAGGAATCAACATACAGCTATAAGATGCTGATGTTGACCGCAATATCCTGAAACAGGATGGAAACGCGGGGGGGGGGGGGGATGTTGAGACATTTGGTTTTATGACATGGTAGTTAGGATTGTGACGGTGGCATGGAAGACTATCATCAGCAGAGTTGATCCAGAAAACCAAGGACAGAGATCTGTGGAGAGTCAAGAACGCCTATGCCAGCTGGCATGGCACTTGATGATAATGATGAGTTAGGGCGCTTGCCTGCCAAATAATGGTCCAGGTTCAATTCCAAGCAGAGGGTCAGCCCAACCGCATAAAAATCAGGCATCAGTTTTTAAAATATTTGGGGCATTTCTGCAAAGTGTAAATGCTGAGGAAGGGAATTTGCTGGCCATCCCATCTCATATATTGTGGACTATAATGTTTCAAAGACCTAACCTTTCACATCCCAGCCACAATACTATCTGCCATTGGGACTATCTTTTTTTTTTTAAATGACATTTTTACGTATTTGGTTTTATGACTTTTTTGTTTTCAGGTATTAAATTTTATGACATTTTTCCCAGGCGTTTAAGTTGATGACTTTTTATTTTTCAGGCGTTTAATTTTACGACTGTTCTTTCCAGGCATTTAATTTTGTGACTGTTTTTATTTTTCAGGCTTTGAATTTTATGACTTCTTTTCTCCCAGTCATTTAATGATTATTATCTTTTCAGGCATTTGGTTTTATGACTCGGGTGGCACTGAAGGCTGAGAAGATGGACCATCATCCTGAATGGTTTAATGTTTACAATAAGGTAACAGTAGAGGTTTTGTCTTACAAGTGACTGTCTGTGGTTTGATGGTTGTCTTAGAAATGTCTGTCTGTGGCTTGGTGGTTATAGAAATGTCTGTTTATGGCGTAGTGGTTATCATCGGAATGTGGCTTGTCGTTATTGTGGGAGTGTTTGTCTATGTCTTGAGATCATTATAGGAATGCCTGTCTTTTTCTTTGGTTATTGTAGGAGTGTCTGTAGCTTGCTGGTTATCATGGGAATGTCTGTCTGACTATCTAATTATTATGGCAATGTTTGTCTGTGGCTAGCTAGTTGTTATGGCAATGTGTTTCTGTGGCTAGCTAGTTATTATGGCAATGTTTGTCTGTGTTTGTGACTAGCTAGTTATTATGGCAATGTTTGTCTGTGACCAGCTAGTTATTATGGCAATGTCCTGTCTGTGACTAGCTAGTAATTATGGCAATGTTTGTCTGTGACCAGCTAGTTATTATGGCAATGTCTGTCTGTGACTAGCTAGTTATTATGGCAATGTTAGTCTGTGGCTAGCTAGTTATTATGGCAATGTTTGTCTGTGACCAGCTAGTTATTATGGCAATGTTTGTCTGTGGCTAGCTAGTTATTGTGGCAATGTTTGTCTGTGGCTAGCTAGTTATTATGGCAATGTCTGTCTGTGACTAGCTAGTTATTATGGCAATGTCTGTCTGTGACCAGCTAGTTATTATGGCAATGTCTGTCTGTGACTAGCTAGTTATTATGACAATGTCTGTCTGTGACCAGCTAGTTATTATGGCAATGTCTGTCTGTGACTAGCTAGTTATTATGGCAATGTTTGTCTGTGGCTAGCTAGTTATTATGGCAATGTCTGTCTGTGACTAGCTAGTTATTATGGCAATGTCTGTCTGTCTGACTCAGCTAGTTATTATGGCAATGTCTGTCTGTGACTAGCTAGTTATTATGACAATGTCTGTCTGGACCAGCTAGTTATTATGGCAATGTCTGTCTGTGACTAGCTAGTTATTATGGCAATGTTTGTCTGTGACTAGCTAGTTATTGTGGCAATGTTTGTCTGTGACCAGGTAGTTATTATGGCAATGTCTGTCTGTGACTAGCTAGTTATTATGGCAATGTTTGTCTGTGGCTAGCTAGTTATTATGGAAATGTTTGTCTGTGACTAGCTAGTTATTATGGCAATGTCTGTCTGTGACTAGCTAGTTATTATGGCAATGTCTGTCTGTAACCAGCTAGTTATTATGGCAATGTTTGTCTGTGACCAGCTAGTTATTATGGCAATGTCTGTCTGTAACTAGCTAGTTATTATGGCAATGTTTGTCTGTGGCTAGCTAGTTATTATGGCAATGTCTGTCTGTAACTAGCTAGTTATTATGGCAATGTTTGACTGACCAGCTAGTTATTATGGCAATGTTTGTCTGTGACTAGCTAGTTATTATGGCAATGTTTGACTGTGACCAGCTAGCTATTATGGCAATGTTTGCCTGTGATCAGCTAGTTATTATGGCAATGTTTGCCTGTGATCAGCTAGTTATTATGGCAATGTTTGCCTATGACCAGCTAGTTATTATGGCAATGTTTGCCTGTGATCAGCTAGTTATTGTGGCAATGTTTGCCTGTGATCAGCTAGTTATTATGGCAATGTTTGTCTGTGGCTAGCTAGTTATTATGGCAATGTTTGCCTGTGACCAGCTAGTTATTATGGCAATGTCTGTCTGTGACTAGCTAGTTATTATGACAATGTCTGTCTGTGACCAGCTAGTTATTATGGCAATGTTTGCCTGTGACCAGCTAGTTATTATGACAATGTCTGTCTGTGACTAGCTAGTTATTATGGCAATGTTTGTCTGTGACCAGCTAGTTATGGCAATGTCTGTCTGTGACCAGCTAGTTATTATGGCAATGTTTGTCTGTGACTAGCTAGTTATTATGGCAATGTTTGACTGTGACCAGCTAGTTATTATGGCAATGTTTGCCTGTGATCAGCTAGTTATTATGGCAATGTTTGTCTGTGACCAGCTAGTTATTATGGCAATGTCTGTCTGTGACCAGCTAGTTATTATGGCAATGTCTGTCTGTGACCAGCTAGTTATTATGGCAATGTCTGTCTGTGACCAGCTAGTTATTATGGCAATGTCTGTCTGTGACTAGCTAGTTATTATGGCAATGTTTGTCTGTGACTAGCTAGTTATTATGGCAATGTTTGTCTGTGGCTAGCTAGTTATTATGGCAATGTGTTTCTGTGGCTAGCTAGTTATTATGGCAATGTTTGTCTGTGTTTGTGACTAGCTAGTTATTATGGCAATGTTTGTCTGTGACCAGCTAGTTATTATGGCAATGTCTGTCTGTGACTAGCTAGTAATTATGGCAATGTTTGTCTGTGACCAGCTAGTTATTATGGCAATGTCTGTCTGTGACTAGCTAGTTATTATGGCAATGTTAGTCTGTGGCTAGCTAGTTATTATGGCAATGTTTGTCTGTGACCAGCTAGTTATTATGGCAATGTTTGTCTGTGGCTAGCTAGTTATTATGGCAATGTTTGTCTGTGGCTAGCTAGTTATTATGGCAATGTCTGTCTGTGACTAGCTAGTTATTATGGCAATGTCTGTCTGTGACCAGCTAGTTATTATGGCAATGTCTGTCTGTGACTAGCTAGTTATTATGACAATGTCTGTCTGTGACCAGCTAGTTATTATGGCAATGTCTGTCTGTGACTAGCTAGTTATTATGGCAATGTTTGTCTGTGGCTAGCTAGTTATTATGGCAATGTCTGTCTGTGACTAGCTAGTTATTATGGCAATGTCTGTCTGTGACCAGCTAGTTATTATGGCAATGTCTGTCTGTGACTAGCTAGTTATTATGACAATGTCTGTCTGTGACCAGCTAGTTATTATGGCAATGTCTGTCTGTGACTAGCTAGTTATTATGGCAATGTTTGTCTGTGACTAGCTAGTTATTGTGGCAATGTTTGTCTGTGACCAGGTAGTTATTATGGCAATGTCTGTCTGTGACTAGCTAGTTATTATGGCAATGTTTGTCTGTGGCTAGCTAGTTATTATGGAAATGTTTGTCTGTGACTAGCTAGTTATTATGGCAATGTCTGTCTGTGACTAGCTAGTTATTATGGCAATGTCTGTCTGTAACCAGCTAGTTATTATGGCAATGTTTGTCTGTGACCAGCTAGTTATTATGGCAATGTCTGTCTGTAACTAGCTAGTTATTATGGCAATGTTTGTCTGTGGCTAGCTAGTTATTATGGCAATGTCTGTCTGTAACTAGCTAGTTATTATGGCAATGTTTGACTGACCAGCTAGTTATTATGGCAATGTTTGTCTGTGACTAGCTAGTTATTATGGCAATGTTTGACTGTGACCAGCTAGCTATTATGGCAATGTTTGCCTGTGGCTAGCTAGTTATTATGGCAATGTTTGCCCGTGATCAGCTAGTTATTATGGCAATGTTTGCCTGTGATCAGCTAGTTATTATGGCAATGTTTGCCTATGACCAGCTAGTTATTATGGCAATGTTTGCCTGTGATCAGCTAGTTATTATGGCAATGTTTGCCTGTGATCAGCTAGTTATTATGGCAATGTTTGCCTGTGACCAGCTAGTTATTATGACAATGTCTGTCTGTGACCAGCTAGTTATTATGACAATGTCTGTCTGTGACTAGCTAGTTATTATGGCAATGTTTGTCTGTGACCAGCTAGTTATTATGGCAATGTCTGTCTGTGACCAGCTAGTTATTATGGCAATGTTTGTCTGTGACCAGCTAGTTATTATGGCAATGTTTGCCTGTGACCAGCTAGTTATTATGACAATGTCTGTCTGTGACCAGCTAGTTATTATGACAATGTCTGTCTGTGACTAGCTAGTTATTATGGCAATGTTTGTCTGTGACCAGCTAGTTATTATGGCAATGTCTGTCTGTGACCAGCTAGTTATTATGGCAATGTTTGCCTGTGACCAGCTAGTTATTATGACAATGTCTGTCTGTGACCAGCTAGTTATTATGACAATGTCTGTCTGTGACTAGCTAGTTATTATGGCAATGTTTGTCTGTGACCAGCTAGTTATTATGGCAATGTCTGTCTGTGATCAGCTAGTTATTATGGCAATGTTTGTCTGTGACCAGCTAGTTATTATGGTAATGTCTGTCTGTGACCAGCTAGTTATTATGGCAATGTCTGTCTGTGACCAGCTAGTTATTATGGCAATGTCTGTCTGTGACCAGCTAGTTATTATGGCAATGTCTGTCTGTGACTAGCTAGTTATTATGGCAATGTTTGACTGTGACCAGCTAGTTATTATGGCAATGTTTGACTGTGACCAGCTAGTTATTATGGCAATGTCTGTCTGTGACTAGCTAGTTATTATGGCAATGTCTGTCTGTGACCAGCTAGTTATTATGGCAATGTTTGACTGTGACCAGCTAGTTATTATGGCAATGTCTGTCTGTGACTAGCTAGTTATTATGGCAATGTCTGTCTGTGACTAGCTAGTTATTATGGCAATGTTTGACTGTGACCAGCTAGTTATTATGGCAATGTTTGTCTGTGGCTAGCTAGTTATTATGGCAATGTTTGCCTGTGACCAGCTAGTTATTATGGCAATGTTTGTCTGTGACTAGCTAGTTATTATTTCAATGTTTGACTGTGACCAGCTAGTTATTATGGCAATGTCTGTCTGTGACTAGCTAGTTATTATGGCAATGTCTGTCTGTGACCAGCTAGTTATTATGGCAATGTTTGACTGTGACCAGCTAGTTATTATGGCAATGTCTGTCTGTGACTAGCTAGTTATTATGGCAATGTCTGTCTGTGACTAGCTAGTTATTATGGCAATGTTTGACTGTGACCAGCTAGTTATTATGGCAATGTTTGTCTGTGGCTAGCTAGTTATTATGGCAATGTTTGCCTGTGACCAGCTAGTTATTATGGCAATGTTTTTCTGTGACTAGCTAGTTATTATGGCAATGTTTGACTGTGACCAGCTAGTTATTATGGCAATGTCTGTCTGTGGCTAGCTAGTTATTATGGCAATGTTTGACTGTGGCTAGCTAGTTATTATGGCAATGTCTGTCTGTGACCAGCTAGTTATTATGGCAATGTTTGTCTGTGGCTAGCTAGTTATTATGGCAATGTCTGTCTGTGACTAGCTAGTTATTATGGCAATGTCTGTCTGTGACTAGCTAGTTATTATGGCAATGTTTGTCTGTGGCTAGCTAGTTATTATGGCAATGTTTGACTGTGACCAGCTAGTTATTATGGCAATGTTTGCCTGTGGCTAGCTAGTTATTATGGCAATGTTTGCCTGTGATCAGCTAGTTATTATGGCAATGTTTGCCTGTGATCAGCTAGTTATTATGGCAATGTTTGCCTGTGGCTAGCTAGTTATGGCAATTTCTGTCTGTGGCTAGCTAGTTATTATGGGAATATGTCTGTGGCTTATGGCTATTCATAAGAATGTCTGTCTGTGGCATGTGGCTATCACTGAAATGTCTGTCTGTGACTAGCTGGTTATTATCAGAATGTCTGTCTGTGGCTTGTGGTTATCACAGGAATGTCTGTCTGTGGTTTGCATGTTACCATATAAAAATCAGTTTGTGGCCTGCTAGTTGTTATCGAAATAGTTGCATGGTGCAGAAACATGGAGAATGAACAGTGTGGGGTGACTGCTGAGTGTTACACACTGCTCACACAATAAGACTGCAAGAGTGTCACATCATTTCTCCTTATGATGGTAGACATTCATCCCCCATGATTTGCACACCCAGTCGTGCAGAGCATGAGTGTGCTTGTAATGAGAGTATTACTTGCCTACCGGGATGTAACCAAGCCACTATCAGTCCCCATTTCTTAAAGTTCAATAGTAACCAGTGTGCATTGACGGGGTTTCAAACAGTAAGAATAGCATCTTTCTACCGAGGAAGAAAGTTACATTTCTACTGCTGTTATAAACCTGGCTTAAAATACCGACATCCTGTCAGATCTGAACATCATAGAAAGCTGGCTCATAAACTGCGTAATGTCATAAAGATAATCATGTTTGCATCAAGGTAAAAGAAAATTGACTCATCTCTCATCTCATCTCATCATGTTCCTCTTGTACCTTGCGGTGTCGAGGTGAAGTATAAACTTCGTGAGAGTGCCCGGTTATGGGCTTCGTATATCGACATTCCCATGGATTCTGTTATTCCCTCCGTCCAACGTTTACGTGGTCGGCCTCTTCCTCTGTTTCCATCTGGTCTGTACATCATTGCTTGTTGTGGCATGCTGTTGACTGGTAGCCTACTTGCGTGGCCAAACCATTTGACTTGCTGCTTTCTAATAAAATCTAGAGCAGCTTTAACCCCTACTTTAGTCCTGATTTCTTCATTTCTGATCTTATCTCTTCTTGATACGTTGAGTATTCTTCTCAGAAACCTCATTTCTGTTGTTGTGATTTTTCTTTTCTCTTTTTCTGTCATTGTCCAGGTTTGGCATTGGTAGCACAGAGTTGGTAGGAAGATTGTGTTGTAAAGTGCTTTCTTAGTTCTTTAGTATTGGTGCCATTTGTCCAATGAGTTGATTTGCCTTATTGCACCTATTTTCGATCTCGTCTTCTGATCTGCCATTTGATGATATTATACTTCCTAGGTACTTGAAGCTCTTTACTTGTTTCAAGGGATGTTCGTTTAGGTGAATTGTTGCTGTTTGTTCTTCTTTAGTTATAGTCATTACCTCTGTTTTGCTTGTGCTAATTTTCATGTTATGTTCCCTACACATTTCGTTTAGACTATTCATGTGGTCTTGTAATTCAGCTTCTGATTTTGCTATTAGTGCTTGGTCGTCCGCAAACAGGAGTTCTCTAATGGTTAGATTTGCAGATGGTTCTTCTTCTGTGTTCTCGTCATGCGGTATTCTTGCTGTCTCTGCTTGGCTGGTTTCTTTACATATGTTGTCTATATATGTTATGAACAAGAGAGGGGACAGGACACAACCTTGTCGTACTCCAGATCTTATGGTGAAGGGTTCTGAGTGTTCTCCAGTTGCTCTCACTATGCATTCACTGTTGTTGTATAAACTTCTACATAGGTTTGTTGATGCTGGAAACAGAGAGATCCTTTCATGGAAGGAGAAAATTGACTAAATGTTTTATATATAATACAAAAAATTTTCATATTCTGAATCATAAATTTTGTAATTATCATCACCATCATGTTCCACGTCCTTTACAGTAGGTTGCTACCATCACGGCCCACCAAAAAGACTCTTGATCCTCTGCTAGTTCTACTCCCTCATGCTTTATCATGCCCAAGGTGTCTGCATTGTCCTTTGTTCATCTGGTTGACCCCTGCCTCGTCTTCCAGGAACCACGCCTTCCATGACATTTCTCTCCAAGCCACTGTAACGTTTAATATTTAGTTTCTGAGCCAGCTTTTTTCAATGCTTAGATCTGGTAAAATCTCTTCATCTTATTCCACAATATTTTAATAACTTTTCTGTAATATTTAAGTTCAAAAGCCCTGATTTTCTTTGTTGATCGTGAAATGGACTGCAGCTCACTTGATGTAAATATGAATCTCATATTTAGAATCAGAAATCTTTTATGTATAGAACTGTAAATTTTCTTTGTTGATAGTGAAATGGCCTGTAGCTCACTTACTGTAAATATGAATCTCATATTTAGAATCAGGAATATTTTAGAGTCAGTATATTTCATGTATAGAATTGTAAATTTGTCATATAAAAGTGTGCATTTTTAAAATAATTATACAAATTTAAAAATATTTCATAAATTGAAATAAAGAATATTTCAGATGTAGAATGAGGAATAAGCAGGAAGGTTAACCCGGTCAACAAATGCCTGCAGAAGTCGGATGTGTCACCCGAAAAGTGCAAACATCGCAGCTCTGTTGTAAGTTTACACAGTGCAGTTATGTCCAAAACAAAGAAATATCTGATGAAGAAGAGGAGTCTTTCATCTGTAGAATCTTACACTTTTTTATTATTGAAATATTTCAGGTGAGAATAACACTCAGCTCACACGACGTTGATGGACTGTCGAAGAGAGATATCACCTTAGCAACTTTCATGGAAGAAGCAGCCAAGTAGACTTAGCCATGCACAGAAATATGTCTGCTGAAACACTTGATGCTGGAAACAGAGAGATCCTTTCATGGAAGGAGAAACGACAAGATGGTGAAAGAGTAAAGAAGGAACAGATCAATGATCACACCTGGAATTGAACCTAGAGGAATGCAGTAGCAGTAATCTGTTATTTGACTCTGTGCAAGATGTCAGAAATACAACCACCATATTGTAGCAACATGTTTCCTATGGGCAGACATTGTCATCACTTTATTGCAGGCAAAATGTTTCTGTGTAAGATGTCAGCTGTGCAGGTGCTAAGAAACATGTGATGTGTATTCTATACACCCATGTGTGTGTCTGTAGGTGTCTAGATCTGCATTTGTATAGGTCTGTGTGTTTTGATCTGTGTGTTTGTTGTGTGTATGTCATATCAACGTATCTAAGTATATTCATAGTATTTGTATGGGTCTGTGTATGTTGCCGGCTCCGTGGTGAAAGGGTTATGGACGCAGTTCCTAATCCCACAATCCTGCATTTGAAACACAGCTGTGGGCGATTTGGCAGCAGACCGCCTTGCGTTGGTTTTTTACAAAACGGTATGAGTGCCGGTCGTTCAGAAAGCAATGGCAAACTACTGAATGTAAACTTGCCAAGAAATCACAAACAGCCAAAAACGCTGGGGTTGACTGCCACATCCTGTAAAGGATATGCAACTAACTATAAAAATGTATAATGGCTTATTAATGTAACATCCATCATACGCAATATACACTGTGAAAGATGAGTAGTTGGATGGCCTGGCTAGTTCTGGAATAGTGTGAATATGTTGCCACTACTATCAGAGGGGGGCCACTGTAACGTAGTGGCTACATGCTGGCCCGGTGATAATGCATTTGAATACTCATCAAGGCTGATTTTTACAGTTGAACTGGGCTAATAATTCACCCCATAATAAAGGGAGTAGCAAGATATGTATTGGAGAGTAAAGGCGGCCGGCATTATATTCACCACATCTATTGAGCACTTATTGGTGTGTACAAACTATGAGGCTAGCACCATGTACCCACAGGCCTCAAGGCCTGTAAAAGGGTCCTTTGTTTTTTTTAAATTTTAACTTTAGTCCAGGATCTGTTTTTTTTTTAAATTTTAACTTTAGTCCAGGATCCAGAGGACAGATTAACCAACACTGGATATTAAAATAAAAACACTGGTTAAGATTACAAAAGTGTCATTTACTTTATATTGTAATGAGTGAAGTGAGAAAGTAACACAAATAGGTTAAACTAACAACTGAACTTATTTTACAATTTGTCATAACATGTGGTCTTCTGAGCCAGCTATGGGATTTAGAGCATTCTGTGAATAAACCACATCTCCTTGGATTCCAGGAACTGCAGTGGCTAGCATGCTTGCCCGGTAGTCAAGTGGCTAGACATGTCTTATCCTGTACACTGCAAGGCAACTCTTTGAGCAAGTAGTCTTTATTCCTCACCTGATCAACTCTTCCAAAAGACAACAGCTGATGGTACAGACACTGTAATTATAGTTTATATTTCTGCTATTTTGGGGCAAGTGCATAAATTCAAATATCTAGGCATATGAATAACATCATATGGAAGATGTAATACAGAGATAAAGAATAATAGGACAAGCAAAAACTGCATTATATCAAATGATGAACAGTTTATACAATAAGTCCTTCCCGTTGAAAGTTGAAAAAAGGAATTCTTGCTTGTTACATAGAACCAGTTCTAACATACCGCTGTGAATCCTGGACAATTAATAAACCAGCAAAAAAATCCCTGGAGGCTTTGCAGATGAGGTTTTATAGAAGATAGCTGGAAATTCCTTGGACAGCCAAAATGAGCAATTTAGACATTTTGGGGGAGGCTAAGCTGCAAAGGCAACTTATCACAAACATCAGAAAGAGGCAGTCATAATTTTTTGGCCACATAAAGAGAAGAAAAATACTGGAACATTTTGTGACAACTGGAAAGATTTGTGGAAAGACAGTGATAGAAAATTATTGAGTCTTGTGTCATGGCATGGAAGAGAGTCAGCACACAACTTGATACATGTCATTGAATACCACAAGCTGTGAAGTATGATCACCCATGACTCGCTTCCATCTGTCTCTCCACAGATCTCGGTCTTTGGTGTTCTGGATTAACTGCTGCCGATATTCCTCCACTCCATGCTAGTCTCAATCCATCCAGCATCATTTCTCTTGGTCGGCCTCTGACTCTCTTCCTCTTGATGTAACTCATTGTCACCATGTTCTCCAATGCCTCTCTTCTCATCACATGACCAAAGAAAGCTGTTTGTCTCTTTCTTATTGTTATATATAATATTCTAGTTTCATTAGCCTCTTTCAGGCAATTATCGTTAGTGAATGAGTTACAAGGAAATAAATAAATGAACAAATATTTCATCAAAACTATACCATCATCATCATCATCGTGCCCTTTACAGAACATGACTCTCATCAAGGCCCACTGAAAAATGTCTGGATCCCTATGACAGTTCCTCTGCCTCATGTGCCCTCATACCCAAGATGTCTGCCATGTCCTGTGCCCCACCCTCGTGCTAGTCGACCCCTGCTTCTAATTCCAGGAACCCATGCCCTCCATCACTGTCCTGTCTAAACTACTATTGTGTTTAACATGGCCAAAGTATTTCCATGTCTGAGACACCATGTTGTTTATGGGCCAGTTTTATTCCATGTTCAGATCTTGTGGATCAATATTTTTCTTTCTCTTGGTCCACGATGTTCTAAGAACTGTTTTGTAATCCATCCATCCATCATGTGCCATGTCGATAAATGTAGGCGGTCATGATTCGCTATCTCACTCAATCACCAGAGTCATGGATCAGCTCTGGTATTCTTGTCTCAACCATACCACGTGGCCAAGCCATCTAGGTATTTACGTCTCTGTCTTCCCCTTATTCTCTTCCCCTCGATCTTGCCAGTTGTCACCAAATTTTGTAACACTCAAGTTTAAAAGCCTAATTTTTCTTCTTTGGTAAAAGAAAAACATGAAGAATACCGAGGAAAAAGTCAAAGGCTCACAAGCAAAGGGTATGTAGCCTTCAAATGGACGGATATCACCATGAGATAATGAACAGCAGTCTGTCTTAATACTGCCAGGAGCTAGACAGTGTTCACAATCCAATTTAGCCAACATTCAGTGTGGAGATGGCACTTGACTGATTGCTATATAATTCTCTAGTAACTCTCATGTCTCCATCGCCTGCAGTCTCTTCTCAATGTATCTGTGGAAGACAAGGAGACATATTACACTTATAACAACACAATAGTTCGTCCCTAGGCAGTTTGCTACTATGGGTCAGTGATGTCATAGGGTCATCACATATTGTAGGACTGAATGCACAGAGGAATAGATGCCCAACTGTTTTCCTTCAATTAGCAGGCGAGCTCAGGTCTCAAACCCTTCTCCAACAGTGCTCATGGCATGATTCATGCAGCTCCCTATCAACTTCACTAGCATGCCTGCTGTGACATTTATGGTGCTTAATTTGTTTTAGCTGGACAGGCTATTTATAGCATTCTTGAGTAAATCTGTTTTATTTCATCATCATCATGTGCCCTGCCAGCTGCCATAGACCTTCGTGTCTCTTTACAGATTTCAGTCTTTGGTGTTCTGGATCAACTCTACTGACGATATTCCTCCATTCCTCCTCCGTCTCATTCCATCAAGCATCATTTCTCTTGGTCTGCCTCTGCCTCTTTTTCCACTAATCTTTCCAGTTGTCACGATATACACTTCTCATCACATAAAATGGTCATGCAAGGTTGTAAATGTGTTCTCTCACTGGCTTTACACCACACTCATCAACATGTAGCAGGTCCTTTGCAGCATGTTGCTTGGATCATGGCCCTCCTAAAAGAGTCTCCGTCCTTTGCCATTTTTCCATGTATAATGCATGTTCATGCCCAGATGTCTGCAATGACCTGTGTCCATCTTCATGCTGGTCAACACCTGTTATCTCCATCCAGGACCCACAGCCTTCCATCACTGTTCTCTCCCAGCCACTGCGACATTTAAACACTTCACATGCCCAAGGTAGTTTCCCAGATATGATATTGTTATGAGCTGGCTTTCTTCATGTTTCAGATCTTGTAGAATGTCAGAATTTGTCTTCTCTAGGTCCATGATATTCTGAGAATGTTTATCATTTAAGTCCACAAGCCCAGTTTTCTTCTTTACTCTTTTACTGATTGCATAGATTAGGGGTCTGTGAAGTGATTAAGCCGTCTGCCTCATGTTCTGAAGGTTGTGGATTCGTTCCCCAGACTGTCTCATTCAGAGCATGAGTGCAATCTTTCCAAAGATTTCTGGGGATAATAACTGAAGCTACAGAGTTTGTGCCTTGTGTGTGATGCTCTCGACCAGGAGGTCATTGCTGAAGCTACAGAGTTTGTGCCTTGTATAATGCTCTCGACCTGGAGGTCATTGCTGAAGCTACAGAGTTTGTGCCTTGTATGATGCTCTCGACCTGGAGGTTAAGTCCGAAGCTACAGAGTTTGTGCCTTATGTGATGCTCTCGACCTGGAGGTCAAGTCCGAAGCTACAGAGTTTGTGCCTTGTATGTGATGCTCTCAACCTGGAGGTCATTGCTGAAGCTATAGAGTTTGTGCCTTATATGATGCAAGCGACTTGCCGTCCTGCGGAGAGACCAAGCCAGACTGGATAATGCCCAGTGCAATAAAATCAACCCTCTTGACTTTAGTCCTGACAAGGAGAACTTACCTGGAACCCCAGAAATAGTTCTTATCAGAAATTCCTCTTTAAAGAGCCTAAGCATACAATAATGCATTTACAAGGTACAATCTTCACAACAGAAATATGTCCACATCCGAGGTCACCTTTATACAGTTTTCACTGTAGTAAGTAGCATTGCAAACATTATTATGTATCTGCTGTGGGATTTCATTGCCTCATTAGTGTCTGTTTGGAATGTAGCTAAAAATGTCCCCAAATTGACCAAACTTCACACAGAGTGGTTCCAGTAGTTGAAACTCCACAAGTCAAGAATACATAAATATATAGCTGATATTTCATTCCAGCATTTCTACAAATTAATTGAGCTTTAGTACTTTATTGTAATTATGTATGACAATAATAATTTAGGGTTAAACTGTCAGAAAACAAGAGATCATGGTCATCTCCAGGAAGAAAGAAATACCTCACAGTAAAATATGCATAATTGGGGAAATTCTTGAACAAGAGATTTGATGTAACTATCTTGGAAGTCATAACATCTGATGAGAGGTACCTTGAAGGGATTAGAAACATAATCGTTAAGGCAAAGGTCACCTTTTGCAAGAAGGAAAATATACTGACCAATAAAAAATATGTCAGTTGTAACGAAAAAGAGTGTTGAAGTGCTACACAGAACCTGTACTTTTGTATGAATGTGAAGTATGGACAATGAGCAGACAAGATGAAAAACATCTGATGGCAGTGGAAATGTGGTTTCTGAGAATAATGCAAAAAATACCATGGACATACAGAAAAACCAATGAGCAAGTCCTAAAAGAAACAAATGAAAACCATGAACTGATTACAGAAATTCAATATAGTCAAGATATTTTGGGTACGTAATGGGAAGAAATAAACTGGCAATCTTGAGTGACAACTGGCACTACTGAGGGGAAAAGAACAAGGGGAGGGCAGAGAATTGGATGGTCTGACCATATGGCATGGTCGAGACAACACACAACTGATCTACAATTGTGTTTATGTGAGAAGGCAAAACATGACCGTCCACGCTTATCAGCGTGCCACAAGATGAATTAATTATCAAAATCATGGAAATAAAAACACAACACACGTGCGCACACACACACACAACACCCTCCCTCTCTCTCTCTCTCTCTCTCTCTCTCTATATATATATATATATATATATATATATATATATATAAACTCAGAGAAACAAACATCCAGGACCAGACAAGGGAAAATAAGAGTTAATTGGGTGTTGATAAGTGGTGGAAATATATGAGAGCAACATTTGGCAAAGAACCTGCTACATTATGATCATATGGCGCGTCCTATGAAGTACCATGTATCCCATGGATCATGCTAATGCCATTAACACCCTTAGAGAGATGTTGAGTGGAGGACTTTGATGAGAGTGAATGCACATCGCTGTCTAGAATGAGAGACTTGGAAGTTAGAATTGGTATGGCCAGACTTGAGAGGCATATTGAGAGACTGAAGGTCCTTGTCAACCACCACACAACTGGCACTATTAGCCGCCAGACACTGATGCATATGGTGGGTGGTGGGGGGGGGGGGGGGGGGGGGGATGAACACATTTGAACTTATAAATAACTAAAGTTAAGCGGTGTTTTAGGAGGGAAGTTAATGTTAGTGTGGATTAGTTTGGGGACCAATGACTTACATTAGCTGCTGTAGAAAGTGGTCTCTCTGTTGCCTCAATATCTGAAGGAGTGGATCCTCAGGAAACTCTCCATCAGAAGTATATTCATCATCACCACCAGCTGAAACAGAAATAATGAAACAAGTCAATAAACCACGCTGAAATAATGTCCAAGAATGAGACACGTCAGCAGGCCACACTGAAATAATGTCCAAGAATGAGACACGTCAGCAGACCATGCTGAAATAATGTCCAAGAGCTAAAAGTATAGATGGCATAAACAAAAAACAGAAAACCTGTGAAAGATGCCATAATAAAAATGTGAACTGCTGCTAACTACAAATATACTAGCCTACAATTTACGAAGTTCAGTGACAAGTGACTTCTGAGGTACTTGTTATTTACGTCCCCAAATCAAGGACAAGAAGTCAACATTGTAGTCCAACTGCCAGTGTAGGGCTGAACCCACTCAAAGCTCTATTTTGATACGATGATGTATCAGGGTGATTTCTTGACCAGGTTTCAAACCAGCTACCCTGAGGTCAGCCTGGCCAAATGGATAAGAACATGCATTCTTAAACATCCAGTGTGCTGATGCCAAGGTAAGGTACATAACATCCACTTGTTGCTACAGGAAAGATATATGTTGCTACAGGAAAGATGCATGTTTCCACAGGAAAGATGCATGCTGCTACAGAAAAGATGCATGTTGCCTCATGAAAGATGCATGTTGCTACAGAAAGATGTATGTGGCTATAGGAAAAATGCATGTGGCTACAGGAAAGATGCATGTTCTCACAAATGTTACTTTAACATGTTTGATGGTGTTGTGCTATAGCTTCTTGAAATTGTTTAATCCCTGCATGTTATGGGCAGCCTGTGCCTAACTTTATTTTAATCATCTCTGTTGTTGATTTGTTTTTTGTTTTTGTTTTTTCATTTGCTTGCTTAGAACCTGTGCGTAGTCCACGCTGCAGAACTGAATTTTGCATGTGGATTAACTTTCCCTATTACCAGTGTCCCTCACCATCAGGTGAATCCACTCCAACTTTAGTGGTACTTGTAATTTACGCCCCCAAGTCAAGGGTGAGAAATCAACATTTTATTCCAACTGTCCAGTGTGGTGGTTGAACCTCTTACCTCAACATCAACGCACCGGATGTTTATTCATCCGGTCAAGTTGACCTCCACTGTTGTTGAAGATTATGGAGCCAAGATTGTTTAAGTCTGTGACATTTTACATACAACTACAATTAAAATAAAAATTAGGAAGAGCTTGGATGCAGCAGAGATGTGGTTTCCGAAACAAATATTACGAATACCTTGGACTGCCAGAGTAACTAACAATGATTGCCTGTAAAAGGTAAATGAAAGTAGAACAATATATACAACTATAATAAAGAAACTGTTCTTTGGTCATATTATGAGGCAAGCTGCATTTGAAAACATTGTGACAACTATAAAAATCAGAGGCAGAGTGAGAGAACTGATGCTTGGTTGTCTAATATGGAGGCATGGTGTGGTGTCAGCAGCAAAATTGATCCAGAACACCAAGAACAGATGTCCGTGGAGATACACGAATGCCTATGCCATTAGGCAGTCACATGATGATAATGATGATGGTAATGATGGATACAACAAATACGTGGTCTGCTTTATTTCATATATGAGTAAACATAAGAAGTATAATCACATGACAAGCTAGTTGGTCCACATAGAGAAAATATATGTGGCATGCTGTATGGAATAAAAGAGTTAAAATTAAAATAAATTGCATGATTTATTGCCTGACATATTTCACTGCATCTCGTCAGGTATATGCAGCAGAAATTAGACAATTCAAATCACTGTGTGAATATGTGTGCTATACATATCAGCTTGAAGGATTTATCTAATTATTTAGTTTATGTTGTGTGATTTCTGCAGTGTATACCTGATGAGATGCAGCGAAATATCCCAGGCAATAAATCGTGCAGTCTATTGTATGCGTCTTTGTTATTCAAAAGTAGAATTTAAATAAACTAGGTGGTCAGCATGGCCGTATGGATAAGAACTCATGCTCTTAAACACCCGATGTGCTGATACTGAAGTAATGGGTTCAACTCCTGCACCAGTCAGTTGGACTTCTCACCCTTGACTTGGGGTCGTAAATTACAAGTACCTCTGAAGTTGGAGTGAGTTCGTCTCATGGCTAATTTACACACAAAAATCAGTCCAGTGGATTAGAAATATTATTGCCTGTGAGGACTATGCCTGATTCAAAGCGAGTAAACACAAAAGAAGAAAGAAAACTAAACGAGATAATAAAACAACCAGAATTAAAACAAAAAAGATCATACAACAACTAGAATTTAAAATTTCAGATAATAAAAACTTGAATTAAAATGAAAAAAATATTATACGGCAACTGGAATTAAATCTTAAAAGATAAAACAACTGGAATTAAAACAGAAAAGATAACAATACACTCTGAATGCAAACATATTTTTAAAACAATAATTGTAAAAAGACTACTATTCAAAGAAAATACTATCTTTTTCTTGTTTTTTAATGGGAATCAAACAACTAGAAAAAGACACCGAACAAAAACAAAAATTAATTGTAAAAGAGGCTTCTACTGATAAATAACACATTTATTTGTAACTTTAAATAACAACAAATCTGGAGTTAATTAGCCACTAAACTTGTACAGAACCCAATCAATTTTCAAGAATATTATATACAAAGCAATCCAAACATACTGACATTCTACAAGATCTGAAGAAATCTGGTTCATAAACAGTGCCTGCCATGTCATGGAAAGTAAAATACTTTGGCCACATCAAACGCTGCAGTGGTTTAGAATGAAAAGTAAAAGAAGGCGTTGTTCCTTAATATTGGAAGGCAGGTGGTGACCAACACAATATGGATAAAGGACATTGAAGACATCTTAGAATAAAAATGCATATGGCAGGGTATCTGGCAACGTTGTGATGAGAGTTACAATATAAATCAAATGTGTTGAAACTGCGGTAAAAGTTGTAGAATTGCAAAATCAATTGTATGTTCTTTACAGAACGTCACAGTCAACCCCAGCATTTTTTTGGTTGTTTGTACTGCTGGGCAAGTTTACATTTATTAGTTTGTCATTGCTTTCTGAACAACCAGCTACTCATACCATAGTACAAAAACCAGTGTGAGGTGAAACAAATAGCAGAAGAGTGTTCATTTATGAGGCTTCATATATCGAGATTCCCCTGGACTGTTATTCCCTCTGTCCATCACTTACATGGTCGGCCTCTTCTTCTGCTTCCATTTGGTCTACATCATTGCTTGTTGTGGTATATTGCTATTACCCCCTCTTTAGTCCTGATTTCTTCATTTCTGATTGAAATGAACCTGAGATGAATCTGTGTCTTCAAATCATCAAGTTGTACAAGAGTGAAGAACTTGACTCAATCCAGCTTGGGCAAGACCAACACGACTTGTACCATTTCATCATCAATCATGTGCCCTGCCCACTGATGTCAGTATTCATGTGTCTCCACACATCTCAGGTGTGTGGTGTTTAAGATACAATTCTTTTGGTGATGTCTGCTCATGCCACCATCCAGCATGATTTATCTTGGACTGCCCTGCCTCTTCAACTGCTGATTTTTCCAGTCATCACAATGTTTTCCGATGTCTCTCTTCTCACTTCATGACCAAAGATCGCTTGTCTCTTGCTTGTAGTTGTATATAATTTCTACTTTCATAAGCTTTTTTCAAGCACTTATTGTTAGTTACCTTGAATAAGGAACAATAGAAGAACATCCTGATGAACCCATTACATACCACCAAAAGGAAAGAATGATCAAATCAGTCAGAAAGTCACCAAAACCTACTCAGAGAACAAATCATTATTCTGTGCCTCAGAAAAGGTCACAATAGATTACACAACTACATGTATATAAAATTCGAGATTAGCAAATGTGGATTGCTGCTGCAGACAGCTGATCATGTACTCCAAGACTGCCCAAAATACAACATATCTAGGCAAACTTTCTGGCCTAGAAAAACAACAGTGGAAGATAAACTTTATGGACCACTGAGTGAACTAAAAAAGACAGTTAAATTCACACAAGAGACAACATTGCAGTTATAAATTCAAGTGAACGAAAGAAGAAGAAGAAGTTACTCTGATAATCCAAAGTATTTACAACATATGTCTCAGAAACCATATTACCATTGCCTCCAAGTTCTTCCTAATTTGTTTGATTCATTTTCAGTGATTCACTGCCACACAGCAGAACAGGTTCTATATAACATTTCAATATTCTCTCTGAATATTAATTACAGTAGCCTGTTGCATGGTATGCTTTTCATTTCTGAGCCAGTTAGTCACTGGAAACATAGCCCTAACATCAGGTCACCAACATGCCAAGTTGGACTTATTTTACTATTGCAGACAGATACAAATCTTTGTCATCATAACAATTTTTCCATAACAACAACCAATATAAAGTACAAATTCTCAACTAACAACACTGAAATGTCCTCTGTAGTTGTCCCCTAGATTCTCAATATACCTTGTGGGTCGGAAGACACCTGCAGTCTAGGCGTACTTTCTAATGGAGTGTTGTCCCTTGGTGATTGAGTCGGTGACCCATGTTGAGTAAGCCTGATCCACTGATGGAATGTGAGAGGCCTGGGGATTGTGGGAAGGCAGACGCCCAACTGTCCACACTTGATGCTAGTGTTGAGCCGTCAAACAAATGATCTGCAATGGCCTGGTTGAAAAGTTGGGGGGAAAAATGTGAATAATGTGTTACTTTTTGACAACCAAGATTGGGTTATGCTATTTAAATCCAGTCCCCAACCACTCCCAGCAGATATATATAGATTGACAAAGGTTTAATTCTAATTTGGTACAGAAATAGTTTTACAAAGGTTTAATTCTAATATGGTGAAAAGGTTTGATTCTAATTAGGTACAGAAAATTTGACAAAGGTCTATTTTTAAAATGTAGAAAATGTTAGACAAAAGTTTAATTCCAATATGGTGAAGAAAGGGTTTTTACAATGGTTTAATTCCAATATGGTGCAGAAAATATTTCACAAAGGTGTAATTCTAATATGGTACACAAAAGATATGACAAAGGTTTCATTCTAAGTTGGTAAAGAAATGGTTTTTTTTACAAAGGATTAATTCCAGTATGGCA
This sequence comes from Cepaea nemoralis, assembly GCA_014155875.1. Classification (NCBI taxonomy): domain Eukaryota; kingdom Metazoa; phylum Mollusca; class Gastropoda; order Stylommatophora; family Helicidae; genus Cepaea; species Cepaea nemoralis. The sequence continues at coordinate 152,023 of JACEFZ010023013.1, read as the reverse complement.
TAAAAAGACTTTTTAATTGGTTCAATTCCAATATGGGACAAATATGGTTTGACAAAGACTCAGTTTCAAGTTTCAATAAGGAACATAAAATAAAGCAAATAAGATCAATACAGTCAGTGACTCACAGTGCAATTAATGGGCAATAAAACCCAGTCTTGCCCACTGCCCAGCATCTGTTAAATTGCAGCCATGTGGTCAACAAAGAAAAGGCATTTCATGTAATGCATTCAACAAACAAATACTAAAATATGCTAAGTCTCAGCAATTAGTCATTTAAAACCCCAAATGAGCAGACAGAAAAACTTAGTATTAAATCTGCAATTACCATGGGGATAACTACTGCTCCACATTCAAACAGAATCGGTGACTGTGTGTGTGATGTATTTCAATGAGAAAAGGAATATCTATCCACTCTGTGTAATGTATTTCAATGAGAAAAGGAATATCTATCCACTCTGTGTGATGTATTTCAATGAGAAAAGGAATATCTATCCACTCTGTGTGATGTATTTCAATGAGAAAAGGAATATCTATCCACTCTGTGTGATGTATTTCAATGAGAAAGGAATATCTATCCACTCTGTGTGATGTATTTCAATGAGAAAAGGAATATCTATCCACTCTGTGTGATGTATTTCAATGAGAAAAGGAATATCTATCCACTCTGTGTGATGTATTTCAATGAGAAAAGGAATATCTATCCACTCTGCGTGATGTATTTCAATGAGAAAAGGAATATCTATCCACTCTGTGTGATGTATTTCAATGAGAAAAGGAATACCTATCCACTCTGTGTGATGTATTTCAATGAGAAAAGGAATACCTATCCACTCTGTGTGATGTATTTCAATGAGAAAAGGAATACCTATCCACTCTGTGTGATGTATTTCAATGAGAAAAGGAATATCTATCCACTCTGTGTGATGTATTTCAATGAGAAAAGGAATATCTATCCACTCTGTGTGATGTATTTCAATGAGAAAAGGAATATCTATCCACTCTGTGTGATGTATTTCAATGAGAAAAGGAATATCTATCCACTCTGTGTGATGTATTTCAATGAGAAAAGGAATATCTATCCACTCTGTGTGATGTATTTCAATGAGAAAAGGAATATCTATCCACTCTGTGTGATGTATTTCAATGAGAAAAGGAATATCTATCCACTCTGTGTGATGTATTTCAATGAGAAAAGGAATACCTATCCACTCTGTGTGATGTATTTCAATGAGAAAAGGAATACCTATCCACTCTGTGTGATGTATTTCAATGAGAAAAGGAATATCTATCCACTCTGTGTGATGTATTTCAATGAGAAAAGGAATATCTATCCACTCTGTGTGATGTATTTCAATGAGAAAAGGAATATCTATCCACTCTGTGTGATATATTTCAATGACAAAAGGAATACCTATCCACTCTGTGTGATGTATTTCAATGAGAAAAGGAATATCTATCCACTCTGTGTGATATATTTCAATGAGAAAAGGAATACCTATCCACTCTGTGTGATGTATTTCAATGAGAAAAGGAATATCTATCCACTCTGTGTGATATATTTCAATGAGAAAAGGAATATCTATCCACTCTGTGTGATGTATTTCAATGAGAAAAGGAATATCTATCCACTCTGTGTGATGTATTTCAATGAGAAAAGGAATATCTATCCACTCTGTGTAATGTATTTCAATGAGAAAAGGAATATCTATCCACTCTGTGTGATGTATTTCAATGAGAAAAGGAATATCTATCCACTCTGTGTGATGTATTTCAATGAGAAAAGGAATATCTATCCACTCTGTGTGATGTATTTCAATGAGAAAAGGAATATCTATCCACTCTGTGTGATATATGACTCTGCAGTATGCACTTGAAGAGATGCAGCGAAACTTGCCAGGCAACAAAGTATATAATCTATTGTTTATGGCATGTGTGTTTAAATTTACAAAGGGGGTGCATTGTTTTGGGTGCACCTGTAGTCAAGTCTCCCACTCACCCTTGTCTTCAGCAAATGTTTAAAGGTTCAAGAGCCACTGCCTGTCCATACACATTGGGGCCTCACTAGCAATTATGGCCTGGCAGGGAATTATGGGGGAAGAAATTAACTGGACATCCTGGGGGAGGCACTTAACTGGATATCCTGGGGGTGGCATTTAACTGGATACCCTTGGGGTGGCACTTAACTGGATACCCTAGAGGAGGCACTTAACTGGACATCCTGGGGGAGGCACTTAACTGGGCATCCTGGGGGAGACACTTAACTGGGCATCCTGGGGGAGGCACTTAACTGGGCATCCTGGGGGAGGCACTTAACTGGGCATCCTGGGGGAGGCACTTAACTGGGCATCCTGGGGGAGGCACTTAACTGGGCATCCTGGGGGAGGCACTTAACTGGGCATCCTGGGGGAGGCACTTAACTGGGCATCCTGGGGGAGGCACTTAACTGGGAATCCTGGGGGAGGCACTTAACTGGGCATCCTGGGGGAGGCACTTAACTGGGCATCCTGGGGGAGGCACTTAACTGGGCATCCTGGGGGAGGCACTTAACTGGGCATCCTGGGGGAGGCACTTAACTGGGCATCCTGGTGGGGGAGGCAATTAACTGGACATCCTGGGGGGAGGCACTTAACTGGGCATCCTGGGGGAGGCACTTAACTGGACATCCTGGGGGAGGCACTTAACTGGGCATCCTGGGGGAAGGCACTTAACTGGACATCCTGGGGGGAGGCACTTAACTGGGCATCCTGGGGGAGGCACTTAACTGGGCATCCTGGGGGAGGCACTTAACTGGGAATCCTGGGGGAGGCACTGTACTGGGCATCCTGGGGGAGGCACTTAACTGGGCATCCTGGGGGAAGGCACTTAACTGGACATCCTGGGGGGAGGCACTTAACTGGGCATCCTAGGGGAGGCACTTAACTGGGCATCCTGGGGGAGGCACTTAACTGGGAATCCTGGGGAGGCACTGTACTGGGCATCCTGGGGGAGGCACTTAATTGGGCATCCTGGGGGGAGGCACTTAACTGGACATCCTGGGGGGAGGCACTTAACTGGGCATCCTGGGGGAGGCACTTAACTGGGCATCCTGGGGGGAGGCACTTAACTGGACATCCTGGGGGGAGGCACTTAACTGAATTGAGTAGACACTTATTTGACCATCCTGGGCAGATATTTTTCTGACTCACAAAGGTAAGATCGCCCTTGGTCTTCACTGTGATGAAGTTTGCCAAGGACTACAAATTCTTACACGCTGTGAGACAGCAAGAGTGTCCCAGCAATTTCCCACAATGATGGTAGAAGATCAGCACCATACAAATGCTATTGCTTCTGGTGCACTGGACTGATTTTTGTATGTAGATTAGCTTTCCCTATTACCAGTGACCCTCGCCATCAGGCAAACCCACTCCAGCTTCTGAGGTACTTGTAATTTACATCCCCAAGTCAAGGGTGAGAAGTCAATATTTTATGCCAACTGACCGGTGTAGGGGTTAAACCCGCTACCTCGGCATCAGCACACCGGAAGTTATAATATCCTCAGCCATACTGACCTCCTATGAAATATATACAAATACATCTAATTACTAAAATTATAAAGTAATAAAGTAATCTTTTAACTAAGCACAAATGGCAAAATTACCTGTCCTATAGCATGCTGAACTGGCTGTTGTGCTAACAGCAAAGGCCTGTGACTGACAGAATATCTCCCTGGCGAAGCTGCAGAGGTGGTAACAGGTCTTGGCTTCTTGCCAAGCCTCCCCATGGAAACATTTGCACCTTTATTCTCATTGGATACAACACTGCCTGAATGACCTTTGACACCAGAAATCTCAGAGTAGGAATCTTCAGCGACCAGTTCATTTCTTTCGTTCGTAATATCTACTAAAACATTCCTTTCACCCGTGTCTAAGCTGTCCTTATCCCTTCCCTTCTTTGCCTGATGCTTACGTCTACATTTTATTTTCTTCTGCTCTCTAGCATACTCTCTATCTTCAGCAGTCTCTTCCTTTTCATCGCTTTGTTTAGCACTCTTCAATATTTTCCCTGATGTTAAATTTTGTTGTTTTTCCTCTTTCTGCTCTTCTTTTCCCTCTGAACAGAAAGCTGTGTCATCCTTCATTATCAATTTATCTGTCTTATTTCGTTTTCTAACATCCAACCTAGATTCTGAAATTGGTTTCTCTGCTTCTAAATATTGATATAATTTCTCACTCATTCTTCTGTTAACTTGTTCTTGTTCTTTTTCTACATTCTTTCCATCATCACTGAACATATTACTTCCACTAAGTGTCTTTCCATTTCCTGAATTCTGCTGAGGTGCCTCTGAAGAATCAGTTTTATTACTTCTAGTTTCATTACTGTATTTTACATTTCTAATGTTTCTGTCTCCATTTTGAAAATAACCAGAAAATGACGTCTGCTCCTGATGAAACTCTTCTGCGTCAACCTTGTTCGTGTCATTACTGAACTCTCCAACACCATCATCAATAAACGTCCCTCTGTTGCTTTTGTTTGATTCAGTTCCAGAACTTTCCAGCGAAAATTGTTTTTTCTTTGGATCAAAAACTACCTGAGATCCAAAGCTATCAACGAGAACTGCAGGATCACCGTCGCCATTCACATTATTATTCTGCAGAACTTGTTGATTGAGCAAAGCTGTATTGTTTTTGTTCAATGCTGGATCCACTAGAGCATGATCAATATTTTTCCTGAATTCTGCATGAACAAAGTTAGCGTTGTTAACACTGAAATTACGATCACCAGCAGAAGCAGCAATAGATGAGACTGTTTTTCCATGATTCATGTTTCGGGGAGATGCCTCCGTCACAGCCGGCCTGTAGTCTTGACTATGGGTTATCCTCTGTAGTTTTTCTAAGATGATATCTCTGGTTGGTTCCTCAACCTCAACTCCACTCTGTGGCTGTGCAGCTTCCTAGAAATAAACAAAAGAATGAAAAACAACAATAATAAGCAAACAAGCACGCATGCACACAGACACACACACACACTTGTAATAACTAGTAGACATAGTATTTTGGTTTCTGACTGCATATAGCTCAGTGGGAGACAAGGGGAAGCCATCACATTAATTTTCCAATAATAATCTAATGAACCCGCTAGCAAAGTTGAAAGTGCACTGCGCTGGTAATGTCATGAGCACGGTCGGACGCTGTTCAACCCTGAGCTCATCACTTGTTAAAGTGAGGGAAAGATTGGTCACCTATTCCTCCCAGCTTTCAGGCCTTTAAAATATGATGGTGCTGTCACATCACAGACCCGCAGGAAGAAACTGCTCTGGGAGAATTAATTATTATTTTACCGTGCAGTGACATTGACAAAACTTCGTCTTGGTATTCCCACTAAATAACCCGACAACACGACATACATTTCTGGCGGTCAAACCAGCCTCATCAAATGTGTACAGACAATTTCTCAGATTGAAAGACGGCATGAAAAAGAACCAGCCACCTAACCTCATAATAATGTGTGCATGAAGACATATCATTCCACTCTCTTATGACAGTATCTGCTGCAGCATCACTTATATTTTTTCCATATATACTAAAAGTCAGTTGCATATCCTTTACAGGGTGTTGCAGTCCCATTATTTTTGTGTGTGGCTTTTTATGATTTCTCGGCAAGTTTACGTTCAGTACTTGCCATTGTTTTCTGAATGACCGGCACTCAAACAATTGTATTTCATTCGTAACCCCTTCATCACAGCGTCAACTGGCAAGATATTCGAACGATTTTGAACACTTCAATCATCTTCAGGTTCTTCCGACAACCAACAGGTGAACACACCTGTGTCTCCTGGCATTAGACGGTGCCAACTGAACCACTCTGCCATCTGGCCCTCAACATAAAAAATTGTGCCGAGCATGGTACAGAATGAAGAAACTTTATTTTCAAAGGGTTAGAAACTGGGCATGCGGGCCCGCCTTACATTCGGCCCTTCCTTTCGCACAAAAATTATCTATCACGACTGTGACATTTACATTGAAAACAAACATTGTAAAACGAATGCTGTAAACATACACAAAACAAGAAGGCTGGCACAGAGACTAGCTAAGCCTTCCCTTTCTTTCATTTGCTAGAAACTGTCTTATTTGCACTGGAGCCTCCATGGTGTAGTGGTCAAGCCGTCTGAATCGGGTTCAGAAGGTTTGTGTGTTCAATTCTGGGCCGTGTCCTTCGGTTCACAAGTGCATTATTTCAGAGAATCCTGTGGGCCACCACTAGAGCTACGGAGTTCATGCTTTGTGTGACGCTTTCCGCGCTGCGTAAAGAGACTGAGCCATATGAGATAAAAACTTAGTGCAATGAAGTCAACTTTTAAGCGACTTTCTTTTTTTACTTTATCTGCAATGTTGTCTAATGTATAATCTTCATTGACTTTCTTAGTTCACTCAGCTTATCTTCCATTGTTGTTTCTCTATGTCATATTCGGGATAGTATTGGAGTATGTTATCTGCTATCTGCAGCACCAAACCAAATGTGCACATGGCTGATCCACCAATATCTTTGTTTAGAAAAAAAAACAACTGACTAATTAACCTGTTAACTCAGTATCTTACTTTGCTTAGAGTACCCTCATTTGATCTGACATCATCCATCAGCAAAGACAGCTTCTGTCTCTCATACAGGATATCTTGTTGTGTCACCAGTGCCTTCTGGGAAAGTATCTTTTTCCGGAACTCTTCCAACCGTACATCTAATTCTGTGTTCTGGTTAGAGATATTAAAAAACATTGTTAGCTACTTTAGCATTATATTACGGTGAGAGCAACACAAAAGTATTTGTTTGCGCTCGCTCGCTTTGAACTCAATGTGGATTAGCTTTCCCTATTAACAGTGTCCCTCGCCATCAGGCGGACCCACTCCGACTTCAAGGGTACTTGTAATCTACGTCCTCAAGTCAAGGACGAGAGGTCTACATTTAAGTCCAACTGTCCGGTGTAGGGGTTGAACCCCTTACCTTGGCATCAGCACACCGGATATTTAAGAACGTGCGTTCTTATCCATTCGGCCATGAAAACCTCAACACAAAAGTATGATAAGGAACTACCCAAACTCTACAAATTGAAACTCACAAAAGAAAGCTTTAAACACAATAATCTACAGCACCGCTCACCGGTTACTGATGTGCAAGTGAGTTATACTCTCACCTGCATCTGTTTCATAATTTCCTTATATTCTGAGTTGAAGGTACAAAATCAGTTTTGGGTGATTTGAAGCAGGCCGCTTTGCGTTGATTTTTATGGAATGAGATGCCATCTGTTCAGAAAGCAATGGAAAACTCATCAACATCATCATGTATCCTGTCAGCTTGTGTAGGCGTTCATGTCTCCCCATAGATCTTGGTCTTTGGTGTTCTGGATCAACTCTGCTGTTGATATTCCTCCGTGCCACCGTCTCAATCCATCCAGCATCGTTTCTCTTGGTCTGCCTCTGCCTCTTTTCCCACTGATCTTTCCAGCCGTCACGATGTTCTCCAATGCCTCTCTTCTTATCACATGACCAAAGAAAGCTGTTTGTCTCTTTCTTATTGTTGTACATAGTGTTCTAGCTTCATTAGCTTATTTTGGAGGTCAGCCTGGCCGAATGAATATTTAGTTCTTAAACTGGTGTGCTGTGTAGTGGGTTCAACCCGTTCACCACTCAGTTGGACTAAAATGTTGAATTCTTGTCCTAGACTTGGGGGCATAAATTACAAGTACCTCTAAAGTCGGAGTGGGTTCGCCTGATGGTGACAGTAACCGGTATTAGGGAAAGCTAATCCAGACGCTAAAATCAACCCATCATGGATTACACTCGAGTTCACAGCAAGAGGATGGAAACAAATTAATCAGAATATGAGATGATAGAGAGAAGTGGATAATCATGATTGCAGATGTTTGCTCTAGGCCAGAAACTTGAAGACAAAGGAGTTTAGTTGAGGTGAGTTGACATGAGCTTGAGTTGAGGTCAGGTCAGGTGAGTTGAGGTGAGGTGAGATGGGGTGATGAGAGATGAGGTGATGAGAGATGAGGTGATGTGGGATGAGGTGGGGTATGAGGTGAGGTGAGGTATATGATGAGGTGATGTGAGGTATGAGATGAGGTGATGTCAGATGAGTTGAGGTATGAGATGAGGTGAGATTAGGTATGAGGTGAGATTAGGTGAGGTAATGTGAGGTGAGGTGAAATGAGGTATGAGATTAGATGAGGTGATGTGAAGTGAGGTATGAGGTGAGTGTGAGTTGAGTTAAAGTGAGTTGAGTTGAGGTGAGTTAAATTGAGGTGAGTTGAGTTAAAGTGAGTTGAGGTGAGTTAAGTTGAGTTGAGATGAGTTGAGGTTAGTTAAATTGAGGTGAGTTGAGTTGAGATGAGTTAACCCTTTACAAGGCGTAGCGTCCTTTACCGGCCGGTCTCTAAATACGAGCGTAACGGCCGATTCCGGCCGATACTATTATGCATTGTAAAAACGCGATCTCTCGGCTTTCCGACACTTCCGTCGGCTACTTTCACTTTCGCCCATAGCTTGACAACGTGGCCGCCATTTGTAAACGCGCTACAATGACTTTGAACGGACTTTTACGGACTTGTTTTGATAGTTTTCGGGAGTTTTACGCTGTTTTTCAAAATGGATTTCGGCGATTCTTCAAGTGATAGCCGAGATTTCGCTCTGTTCAATTTAAATGACATTAAAGGGCACGAAGTTGATTATTAATCGGAGCTAGATATCAGTGCAAAGCGTTACTTTGCATTAGCAGTCGTGAGTCGGACTTTAAAGTAAGTGATTATGATTCTGAAAATGTGTTTGTAAATTGCCGTATAGATGACGGAAAATCACAAACAACATGCCGTATTTCGTAAATATTTGTGTTCATATATGAATTACCGGCAACAATCACGTGAGTAACATATTCTGCATGCTTTTCCCTTCCTTGTGTTGTTTATTTAACTAAAATCGGTTGACTAACACCTTGTTTGTGATGTTTTTACTAACGCGACCCGAAATTTTTACAGAACCTGAAAAAATCTTGCCCGTTCAGGGCTACAAAACGGACAAGCGTCTGCCCTGTAAAGGGTTAAACTGAGGTGAGTTGAGGTGAGTTAAACTGAGGTGAGTTGAACTTGAATTCAGGTGAGTTAGTGAGTTGAACTGAGATGAGTTGAGTTGAGGTGAGGTGAGCTGAGTCGAGTTGAGTTGAGTCAAGAACCGACATCACTGCACTTGTGGCACTCCTTTCAGTGCTCAGTCCTCATATTCAACAGCCAGCGAGGAGTTCAAATACTAATGGTCAACGTTGCAATCTGATTATACATTCGTCTTGCTCTACCTCTAAATGACGCCTGTCGACCAGATCCCCCCCCCCCACCCCCAACAGCCGCACCCTCTCCAAACTACAACAGTCCTTCTGCTTCACTGCATTAATCACACTCTCCCAGACGGTCCCCCACCACATCTGCCCAACCACACATCAAGCCACCCCTTAACAATGCAACACCACTAATCAGTCCACCTGCTCACCACCAACCACACCAGAGAAGAAGATGATGAAACAGATGACGAAGAAGACAATGATGAAGAAAAAGAAGATGAAGTAGAAGAAATATGAGATGATGATGATGATGCACAATAAATCGGCTGAACCCTACCCTTGAAGACTTCATGTTTGACAACTTTCCATACTGGCCACCTGCTACAGCAGCACTTGCCTCCTCCCTCTTCCGCTGCAGTCTCCACCGTGTCAGGATATCATCAGACGGTGACCTAGAGGCCGTGTGCAACAACCTAGACTTGCCCTCTGATTTCTCCAATTGACTTGCGGCTGGCCTGTTGTAGTTTTCTGTAAATTAAGAGAACAATTTCCCTCCAGTTTCAAGTGTTGTTAGATACATTTTGCAGATGATTTATGTTTCATGTCAGAAATAAAATGAATGTTGTACTGCAATTATGTTATAATTGGAATTATTGTTGTTTGTCCATCAAGAATGATGATGACCATTCATTTCATCCAGTGGGGTTGAAAATAAGGAGCCGTGAGTTCTAAGATGGCTGTTAAGGCCTTTTTTTGGCTCGAAATGTTCTTTGACAATGTGGGCAAAGAATGCTTGACTTCCAGGAGGAGGATCTCCTGCAGTGGTTTTTCTGTCCAGCCTTTTATTCACAGCTCTTGTAGTCCTCGTTGCTTCACAAGTGACTGCACCATTATGTAATGATGTACCCACGAATTACGGTCTTTAGCAGCAGTCTCCCAGGTGTCAAGATGAATTCCAAAAGCTTTAACTGAGATTTTCAGAGTGTCTTTAAAGCGTTTCCTCTGGCCGCCTTGGGAGCGTTTACCACAACGCAGCTGGCTGTAAAAAATTTGTTTAGGGAGCCTGTGATCTGGCATAAGAATTAAGTGAACAGCCCAGCAAATCTGATTTTTCATTAGTAGAGTGTGGATACTGGGCATGGATGCTTTTTCTAGAACAGTGGTTCTCAACCTTTTTTGGCCCATGCCCCCCTTTACCATATGTTCAGAACATCATTCCCCCCCCCCTTCCCATTTGAATTTCCTCCATATAAATCCCCCCCCCCCCCATCCTTACACAGTATACATAAAAATGGAAGCTAAATTTAATGACACATACTACAACAGGTCTAGACATCTACATAGAACATGATTTGCGGATCTACTTACGTTATAAAACAAATTTCATTAGGGCGAGAAGTACAGAACCGTAAAATTTAGAGGGAAAAACAATATCAAGTAACTGGTTCTTGTATTAATGCGATCTTGAAATAATCTTAATTACCCCCCTGGAAACCCTAAAATTCCCTCTCCCCCCATTTAATCTTCAATAGCTTCCTAAGGCAGACTGTGTGGAAGTGGTTTAATTTCCTAGCATGTCGCTGATAGACAGATCAGGTGTCACAAGCATATAGCAGTGTGGATAATACAACTGCTTTATAGACTTTCAGCTTTGTTTGCAGGCTTATTTCATTTCTGTCCCATACATTCTTGTACAGTCTGCCAAAGGCCGCGCTGGCCTTGGAGATCCTTGCATTCACTTCATCATCAATAGTGGCAGCTTGTGACACAGCGCTGCCAAGATAGGTGAATTTGTCCACAACACTTAGTCTATGATCATTTACTTTGATATTCGGTACTGTGTGATTATTCCCTGGAGCTAGCTGGTACATAACTACAGTCTTCTCCAAGTTGATATTGAGCCCAAAGTTGGCACAGGCATATGAGACACCAGAAACATTGTGCTGCATGTCTGTCTCTGAGTTGGCATATAGAGAGCAATCATCAGCAAACAGGAGCTCTCTGACAGTGTCGCTCTTAATTTTGGTTTTGGCTTTCAGTCTTCTGAGATTGAATAACTTTCCATCCATGCGGTAGTTGATGTCTATTCCATTGTCGTTGTTCTCGAAGGCATTCGTCAGCATAGCTGAAAACATGAGGCTGAACAGTGTTGGTGCCAAGACACATCCTTGCTTCACTCCACTGGTGACAGGAAAGGGTTCAGACAGTTCACCATTTTCCTGTACTCTTGCCTGCATACCATCATTAAATAGCCACACTATTCTGACAAACTTTTGTGGACAGCCATATTTCGCCATAATCTTCTACAGTCCTTCTCTGCTGACTGTATCAAAAGCCTTGGTAAGGTCAATGAAAGTGGAGAACATTTCAGAGTTCTGTTCCTGACATTTCTCTTGCAGCTGCCTTGCAGCGAAAATCATGTCAACAGTTCCTCATTCTTTTCTGAAGCCACATTGACTCTCAGGAAGAAGACCTTGATCGAGATGGGCCGTGCGGCGATTTAGAAGAATTCTGGCGAGTATCTTCCCTGTGATTGAGAGCAAGGAGATGCCTCAGTGGTTGTCACAGGATTGGCGGCTTCCTTTACGTTTGTAAAGGTGGACTATTGATGTGTCCTTGACATCTTGTGCATGGTCTTGTTCATCCATATGTTTGTAAAGACTTGGTGAAGCTGCTCTATTAGGACTGGCCCGCCTGCCTTGCATATCTCTGCTGGGATGGAGTCAGGACCAGGCGCCTTTCCACTGGAAAGTTGCTGGACCCCAGGATTTCCATAGCCGTGTTGTAAATTATGTCCTTTAGGGCTCTCCACTCTGTTTCCGCATCCTGTTGAGCTGAAACATTTGGCTTGAAGCGGTCTTCCAGCATGTTTTCAAATGACAGCTACATTTTTTTTGCTGTTTAGGCGGGTGACATTTAGTTTTTTTGTTGTTGCATTTTTACCCCTTGAGGACGCCGTTGTGGTTTGATGTGTATGTTTATTTTCGAGATAATGAGACGATGGTCTGTCCAACATTCGGAACTACACATGGATTTTGTCACCTGAATGTCTTATCTGTCACTCCTCCTGACGATGACATAGTCAATGAAGTGCCAGTGTTTCGAGCGAGCGTGCATCCATGATGTCTTATTTCTCGTGGGAAGACGGAAAATTTTGTTATCAGGAGATCGTGTTTGGCACAGGTCTGGAGGAGGAGAAGCCCTTTGCTGTTACAATTTCTGACTCCGTACTTTCCAATGATGCAACTCCAAGAGGCGGTGTCCTTGCCTACTCTGGCATTGAAGTCCCCAAGGAGTATAAGTATGTCTCCTTTGGGAACAGATGTTAATACGTTGTGCAGGTCTTCATAGAACTTGTTTTAATCTGACTATACATCCGTCTTGCTCTACCTCTAAATGACGACTGTCGACCAGATCTCCTTCATGTTGAACAGATCTGTCTCATACAATAAATTTTTAATACTCTTCCGTAACACCCATACTCACAAGCACATATATGACTTTCAGCTGATGTGTTCAATGGCCGGGTAACACACCCGTATGATGCCATATAAAGCGTGAAACCTGGATATTCAACAAAACTTTCTATTAATCTAGCTGGCATTGTGATGAAGGGGTTAAGAACATAATTTGCAATCCTGCATACCACTTTTGAAATTCATTTGCAGGAAATATGGATGTAGACCACCTTGTGTTGGTTTTTATATAATGGCAGACCACCTTGTGTTGGGTTTCATATAATGGTATGAGTGCCGGTCATTCAGAAAGCAACGACAAACTACTGAAAGTAAACTTGTCAAGAAATCACCAACAGTCAAAAATCCTGGGGTTAACAGCAACTTCCTGTAAAGAATGTGTAACTAACTTTTTCTATCAATCTATGCAAAAGCCCAACTAACCTTGTGCCTGAAAACAGGCAGGCTGGTAAGGCTGATAACCATCCATCACACTGGAGTTACTACCTGCAGTGGACGAACCCAAACCTTCAGTACTCACTATTGGACTTGAAGAGGCCAAACTGAGCTCACTGAAACAAACAATACAAACTATATGAAGTTAAAAGAGGTTAAAAGGCAAGATAATCAACTTCACTGCACCAAGTTTTATCCCATTAAGCTTGGTCTCTCTCTCTCTCTCTCTCTCTCTCTCTCTCTCTCTCTCTCTCTCTCTCTCTCTCTCTCTCTCTCTCTCTCTCTCTCTCTCTCTCTCTCTCTCTCTCTCTGCAGAGGAGCTAACCTTTAGTAGTTAAGTTTGTTTTCTTTAATGTTTCGATGAGTGATCTAGAAATTCCTGTAGATGTCAATATTTTAGCATGTTTTTCTTTATTGTTTCAATGAGTAATCTACAATTGCCTGCAGATGTCTAATCTAGAAATGCCTGCAGATGTCTAATCTAGAAATGCCTGCAGATGTCTGTCTAATCTAGAAATGCCTGCAGATGTCTTCTAATCTAGAATTGCCTGCAGATGTCTATCTAGAATTGCCTGCAGATGTCTAATCTAGAATTGCCGGCAGATGTCTGTCTAATCTAGAATTGCCTGCAGATGTCTAATCTAGAATTTCCAGCAGATGTCTAATCTAGAAGTGCCTGCAGATGTCTGTCTAATCTAGAATTGCCTGCAGATGTCTCTCTAATATAGAATTTCCTGCAGATGTCTGTCTAATCTAGAACTGCCTGCAGATGTCTAATCTAGAATTGCCTGCAGATGTCTTCTAATCTAGAATTGCCTGCAGGTCTAATCTAAAATTGCCTGCAGATGTCTTCTAATCTAGAATTGCCTGCAGGTCTAATCTAAAATTGCCTGCAGATGTCTTCTAATCTAGAAGTGCCTGCAGATGTCTAATCTAGAAATGCCTGCAGATGTCTAATCTAGAATTGCCTGCAGATGTCTAATCTAGAATTGCCTGCAGATGTCTGACTAATCTAGAATTGCCTGCAGATGTCTAATCTAGAATTGCTAATCTAGAATTGCCTGCAGATGTCTAATCTAGAATTGCCAGCAGATGTCTAATCTAGAATTGCCTGCAGATGTCTGTCTAATCTGGAATTGCCTGCAGATGTTTTCTAATCTAGAATTGCCTGCAGATGTCTAATCTAGAATTGCCTGCAGATATCTTCTAATCTTGAACAGCCTGCAGATGTCTAATCTAGAATTGCCTGCAGATGTCTGTCTAATCTAGAATTGCCTGCAGATGTCTGTCTAAACTAGAATTGCCTGCAGATGTCTGTCTAATCTAGAATTGCGTGCAGATGTCTAATCTAGAATTGCCTGCAGATTTCTAATCTAGAATTGCCTGCAGGTCTAATCTAAAATTGCCTGCAGATGTCTTCTAATCTAGAATTACCTGCAGATGTCTAATCTAGAATTGCCTGCAGATGTCTAATCTAGAATTGCCTGCAAATGTCTAATCTAGAATTGCCTGCTGATGTCTGTCTTATCTAGAATTGCCTGCAGATGTCTAATCTAGGATTGCCTGCAGATATCTTCTAATCTAGAATTGCCAGCAGATGTCTAATCTAGAATTGCCTGCAGATGTCTAATCTAGAATTGCCTGCAGATGTCTAATCTAGAATTGCCTGCAGATGTCAATACTTTAGCATTTGTTTTCTTTTCTGCAGGTGGTAACCTTAACATCTTTCTCAAAGAAAAAATAACACAACTGATACAAAGGCCTGATTTTCTTTTTACTTCCTATATTTTTTTAAAATGCTACATGTCCTTTGCAGGATGTTGCTATCAATCTCAGGTTGATTATCTTTGAAATTTTACTTTCAGTAGTTTGCCACTGCTTTCTGAAAGTGAAGTCAACATATAAATCTAAACTTAATGCCGGTGCAGATATTGAACACCCTACATCGTACCGGAAGTTTGTGATATAGAAAATCATTATCTTGCTGCAGAACAAAGAGATCAAAATCCTAGTTGATTTCTGTGTTTAACAATAGAATATTGTAAACATTAACTTCCACATACCTTCTTGAAAGAAGATGATCGGCTTTACTTTGTAGATGAAATGTTTCCTCGTCCATAGCCCAGTAGAACATCTTTGGTTAGCTAATTAAAGAAACAAGAATTTGGAATACAATTTTGTATGCCTCTAAAAGGAATGAAAATTTTTTTAACACACAACAGCTTATTTGACAGAATATTGGTGTTTGTCCATTAAGAGTGAGATGACCATTCATTTCATCCAGCAGGGTTGAAAATTTGGAGCCGTGAGTTCTAAGATGGCTGGTAAGATGGCCTATTTTGGCTCAAAATGTTCTTTGACAATATGGGCAAAGAATGCTTGACATTCGAGGAGGATGATCTCCTGCAGTAGTTGTGTTTTTTTGTCCAGCCTTTTTTTCACAGCTCTTGTAGTCCTGTTTGCTTCACAAGTGATTACACCCTTGCATAATGATATATGCCACGAATTTTGGTCTTTCACAGCAGTCTCCCAAGTGTTGTGATGAATTCCAAATACCTTTAGTGAAATCTTCAGTGTCTTTAAAGCATTTCCTCAGGCCGCCTTGGGAGCCTTCGCCACAGCATATCTCACCTTTGACAGAATGTTAGTGAATCTGTCACTGCCGTGTGCACAGCTATACTGTCTTCTTCTTCTTCTTCTTCTTCTTCTACTGCCCTGTATCTCCTAGCCCCTCAACCACCTCACACAAAACCTGGTGCAATAAAGCTGACCCTCTTTTAACCTCTTTTCGTTACACAGAAGCCACCCTGATGCATTGCATCAAGGCCAGAGAAATGCCTCGGTGGAGGGCGGTTAAATCTTGCACATTCAAACAAATCTGCAGGGATGTAATTATGCTTCCATGCAAACCTACTTAACACATTCTCAACTACCAGATCAAAACGCATTCAGTCATTAAATTAATTTATGCCATTTTACAATCTGAGTGTGTCCAGAATTTTAGCTGTTTGTTAATTTTCAACACATCATTTGCTTGTTATATTTGTGAAATGTGGATGAGTGACTACTTGTTTGTAATTATAATTCCAGCTGCATGAAGTATGGCATCATCAGTGACTTATGTTAGTTCATATTTTTTTGTGCTCACTCGTTTTAGAACTCAAGCATAGTCCATACACCCTACTTCTAGTAGTGCTGGACTGAATTTTGCTTGTGGATTAGCTTTCCCCATTCTAGTAGTGCTGGACTGAATTTTGCTTGTGGATTAGCTTTCCCCATTCTAGTAGTGCTGGACTGAATTTTGCTTGTGGATTAGCTTTCCCTATTAAAAGCTCTTGAAATTCTCTGATCTTTCTTTTTTAGTGATAATTTCTCAGTATGTTTCATGTTGAATACCTTTCTGTCTTTACAGATTTCCACATACTTGGGTTTTCTTCTGGGGATATCATGGTTAGCTGGTCTCCCTGGAAAAGGGGTTAAGCATGCTGCTTGTAATCCCATATACCCACGTACAAAACACAACCGCGCAAACTTCGGCAGCGGATCGCATCGCATTGGTTTCTTACGGAAAATTATGTGAGCCGGTCCTTCAGAAACTACTGAACGTAAAACTTGCTAAGATATCAACAGCATCTGAAGAATGCTGGTGTTGACTGCAATGTCCTGTAAATAGGATATGCAAATTTAAAAAAAAAAAATATCATGGTTAACATCTCGCACAGCCGAGTAAAAGAGCCTGGAGACATGACCAGGGCGGGCCCGCATTCCAAAGAGTGTCAAGAAGGTAAAGGGTCAAGGCATTTGGGGAAGGAGGACCTCTTCTGACGATCAGAGACTGCCTGTGTGCTTGCTCCGCAGCGGAAATTTTATCACTAGACTAACTTCATAACCGAAGGACCTGTTTTTCTTTGGGTACCACACTGTTCATTTGCTTTTTAAGGACTTGCCGTTCCCCAGGGGCCAGAGCTGCACCATAAGGTCCCAGATCCTTATGTCAGTCATCATTAACTTTATATCCTGATGTGAAGGCTAACTTATGGTCCTGTTATTATTCTGTCAAACTAACCCTGTCTCTCTCTCACTCACATAAACACACTGTCATGAGCCTGCTACCATTCCTCCACGCAGATATCTTTTCTCTCATTCTATAACAAAAATGTGTTTTCATCTTCATACTTTCTGCGTTTGGGGTCTGGCCTCAGGTAAACTTTGATCTAGTTTTAGATTACTTCCCTTGCTGTCATTTGCATCTGCTGAGTTGGGTCCCCTGTCAAATGAGGCCTGTAACCACCAGAAGTGAAGTTTATTACTTTTCTCTTTCATTCTTTCTTCCCTAGACTTGGGGGAGGAGCTGCGGAACCGCTCTACATATCTGTAACAGATTTCAAGATGGTGACTTTGAGTAAGTAATAAATACAAATGATCATCAGTTATCAGTTGTCAGTTATCAGTTGGGGTATCTTCATTGCACTCCGGACATGTCCATAGGTGCTCAGATTCTCCCCCCAGCATATGCATCAGCCTCCGGTGGCTAATAGTGCCAGTTCTGTGTTGGTTGACGAGGCGCTTTGTTTTCCCGATGTACCTCTCGCGTCTGGCTGTGCCGATTCTTACTCCCAGGTCTTTCATCCTGGACAGCGATGTGGAATCACTGACGTCAAAGTCCTCTGTTCTCGCCATATCTTTACACCGCAGTTCTCTTTGTTTTTAATCTATCTGTGTATCTTTCTGTGTCTCAATTGAACTCAGCATATTTTTCTTTCTATCTGTCTATATATCCAGTTCTCTCTATGTAAGAATGTGAAGTGTTCGGTTTTCACATATACTAGGCACCAGCATAAGGTGGAGTGGAAATCAGCTGCCTTCCTTGCAACCTGCCCTTTCAAGACAATTTCCTGACAATAGCTGCCACCCTTTTTTTTTATACTCGGCCAACCCTTGAGCCGTATTTTCTTCTTCTGCTGCTATTTATCTTCCACTGAAGCATATGCTCGCAACCAGCTCACTGGCGGTCAGCATGGCCGACTGGATAAGAGAGTTCGTTCTTAAACATCCAGTGTGCTGATGCCGCAGTAGTGGGTTCAACCATTACACTGGTCAGTTGGATTAAAATGTTGACTTCTTGTCCTTGACTTGGGCACGTAAATTACAAGTACCTCTGAAAAGAAGAAACACACAGAGTAGAGAATAAACAGTCACAGAAGAGAAGGAGCACACAAAGAGGAAAAGAAACACACAAAGAAGAGAAGAAACACACAGAGAAGAGAAGAAACACACAGATAAGAGAAGAAATACGCAGAGATGAGAAGAAATACACAGAGATGAGAAGAAACACACAGAGATGAGAGGAAACACACAGAGAAGAGAAGAAACACACAGAGAAGAGAAGAAACAAAGATGAAAAGAAACACACAGAGAAGATAAGAAACAAAGATGAAAAGAAACATAGAGAGAAGAGAAGCAACATGCAGTGAAGAGAAGAAACAGAGAAGAGAAGAAACATGCAGAGAAGAGAAGACATACTCAGAAATGAGAAGAAACACACAGAGAAGAGAAGAAATACACAGAGAAGAGAAGAAACACACAGAGAAGAGAAGAAATACACAGAGAAGAGAAGACACACACACAGAAGAGAAGAAACACACAGAGAAGAGAAAAAACACACAGGGAAGAGAAGAAACACACGGAGAAGAGAAGAGTCACACAGAGAAAATAAGACACACACAGAGAAGAGAAGAAACACATGGAGAAGAGAAGAAACATGCGGAGAAGAGAAGAGTCACACAGAGAAAATAAGACACACACAGAGAAGAGAAGACACATAGAGAAGAAAAGAAACACACGGAGAAGAGAAGAAACACACAGAGAAGAGAAGAGTCACACAGAGAAAAGAAGACACACACAGAGAAGAGAAGACACATACAGAGAAGAGAAGAAGCACACAGAGAAGAGAAAACACACACGGAGAAGAGAAGAAACACACAGAGATGAGAAGAAACACACAGAGAAGAGAAGAGTCACACAGAGAAAAGAAGACACACACAGAGAAGACACACACTGAGAAGAGAAGAAACACACGGAGAAGAGAAGAAACACACAGAGAAGAGAAGACACATACAGAGAAGAGAAAACACACATGGAAAAGAGAAGAAACACACATAGAAGAGAAGACACACACAGAGAAGAGAAGACACACACAGAGAAGAGAAGAAACACACAGAGAAGAGAAGAAACACACAGAGAAGAGAAGAAACACACAGAGAAGAGAAGACACACACAAGGAAGAGAAGAAACACACAGAGAAGACAC
>JACEFZ010023013.1:0-127500 GCA_014155875.1 Cepaea nemoralis | reverse complement strand
AGAGTGTTGAAATGCTATATAGAACCAGTTTTGCTGTATGGCAGTGAATCTTGAATATAAATGAACAAATTAGGAAGAACTTAGGAGCAACAGAGATGTGGTTTTTGAGACGAATGCTGCAAATTCCTTGGACTGCCAGAGTAACTAACAACGATTGCCTGAAAGAGGCTAATGAAACTAGAACATTATATACAACAATAAGAGAGAGGCAAACGACTTTCTTTGGTATGTGATGAGAAGAGAGGCATTGGAGAACATTGTGACAACTGGAAAGATCGAGGGGAAGATGGCAGAGGCAGACCAAGAGAAATTATGCTGGATGGAATGAGAAGGTAGCATGGAGGAATATCATCAGCAGAGTTAATCCAGAACACCAAAGACCAAAATCTGGAAAGCCATGAATGCCTACGCCAGCTGGTATGGCACTTGATGATGATGATAATTACTAGTGTCCCTGGCCATCAGGTGAAGCCACTCCAACGTCTGAGGTACTTGTAATTTACATCCCCAAGTCAAGGATGAGAAGTCAACATTTTAGTCCTACGGCCAGGTTAGGGGTTGAACCCACTACCACAGCATCAGCACACCAGAATTTTAAGAGTGAGACCTCTTATCCATTCACCCATATTGACCTCCTTGCATAAGATACTTTTCATTTTCTTAAAACTGGCTTTTGATTGGTCTACCCTCCTCTTACTCTTATATCAAGCATCTCTGATCTGCTGTTTGTGACTGTCCCTAGACATCTGAATTGGTCAACTAATTTAAGCATTGCACTTATACTCTTTACGATTGCCTGAAAGAGGCTAATGAAACTAGAACATTATATACAACAATAAGAGAGAGACAAACGACTTTCTTTGGTATCTTATGCAAGGAGGTCAATACACATCTAACAAACCTATGTAGAAGTTTATACAACAACAGTGAATGCATAGTGAGAGCAACTGGAGGACACTCAGAACCCTTCACCATAAGATCTGGAGTACGACAAGGTTGTGTCCTGTCCCCTCTCTTGTTCATAACATATATAGACAACATATGTAAAGAAACCAGCCAAGCAGAGACAGCAAGAATATCGCATGACGAGAACACAGAAGAAGAACCATCTGCAAATCTAACCATTAGAGAATTCCTGTTTGTGGACGACCAAGCACTAATAGCAAAATCAGAAGCTGAATTACAAGACCACATGAATAGTCTAATTGAAATGTGTAGGGAACATAACATGAAAATTAGCACAAGCAAAACAGAGGTAATGACTATAACTAAAGTTCACCTAAACGAACATCCCTTGAAACAAGTGAAGAGTTTCAAGTACCTGGGAAGTATAATATCATCAAATGGCAGATCAGAAGACGAGATCGAAAATAGGTGCAATAAGGCAAATCAACTCATTGGACAAATGGCACCAATACTAAAGAACAAATATGTATCAGTAACTACTAAGAAAGCACTTTACAACACAATCTTCCTACCAACTCTATGCTACCAATGCCAAACCTGGACAATGACAGAAAAAGAGAAAAGAAAAATCAAAACAACAGAAATGAGGTTCCTGAGAAGAATACTCAACGTATCAAGAAGAGATAAGATCAGAAATGAAGAAATCAGGACTAAAGTGGGGGTTAAAGCA
Organism: Cepaea nemoralis; assembly: GCA_014155875.1. NCBI lineage: Eukaryota > Metazoa > Mollusca > Gastropoda > Stylommatophora > Helicidae > Cepaea > Cepaea nemoralis. The sequence goes on along the minus strand of JACEFZ010023013.1, from coordinate 125,864 downwards.
GCACTAGATTTTATTAGAAAGCAGCAAGTCAAATGGTTTGGCCATGCAAGTAGGTTACCAGTCAACAGCATACCACAACAAGCAATGATGTACAGACCAGATGGAAACAGAGGAAGAGGCCGACCACGTAAACGTTGGATGGAGGGAATAGCAGAGTCCATGGGAATATCGATACATGAAGCCCATAATCGGGCACTCTCATGTTGTTTATACTTCACCTCGACACCGCTAGGTACAAGAGGCACATGATGAGATGAGACTTATACTCTTTTATTACATTGTATTCTCTTATACTATTTATTTAGGTATTATCAGTTTTCTTTGACATAACCATTGTATCCGTTTTCTTAAATAACAATAACCATGAAGCACATTATTAGTTTGTAGGTCAGCATGAGATTGGAGGTCAGAAAGATTGGAGGTGGTAGAAAATGTTGAATATCTTGGGCCATTGATTACCAACAATAGTGACACAATGAAAGAAATTAAACGACGACTATCAATTGCTCTGCAAAGACTAAAACAATTTAATAAACTATGGAGTGGGACAGATAGAACTACAAAAATTAGATTTTTAAGAGCATGCATTTTCCCATTGCAACATACGCCTCTGAGACATGGACACTTACTAAACAAGCTGAACAGCTCCTAAATACCTTTGAATATACATGTTATAGGCGGGTTCTGAGAATATCTTGGGTAAATATAAGAACAAATGCATCCATACTTCAAGAGCTGAATACTGAAGAGGGTTGGTTATTAAGGACGATAAAACAAAGAAAATTGATATATTTTGGAGAGAACAATAATGGAGGGGTACATGCCTGGAAAAAGAGGAAGAGGAAGGCCAAAGAGAAGATGGGTGCAGGATGTTGCGGATAATCTCCAGATGGGTGTATCGGACTGCGGGACATCTTGCTTATGATGGAGAAGTTTTCTGGAAGGTTGTTATGGGAGCGATGTTCTGCAAAGGACATGCTACTGAATGAATGAATGAGGTCAGCATGGCCGAAAGGATAAGAACTTGAGTAAACATCCTGTGTGCTGATGCCGAAGTAAGGGGTTCAACCCCTGCACTAGACAGATGGACTAAAATGTTGACCTATTGTCCTTGACTTTGGGATGTAAATTACAAGTACCTCTAAAGTCAGAGTAGGTTCACCTGATGGCAAGGGAGACTGTTAATTTTTTTCCCCCACATATCTTTTACAGGACATCGCTGTCAACACCAGCATTTTACTGCTGTTGTTGATTTCTTGGCAAGATTATGCTCAGTAGTTTGACATTGCTTTCTGAGCGGCTGGCTCACTTAACCCGTAAGTCACCAAAGCGGTGAGAACCGCTCTTAATTCTTGCGCGCTGCGTTACCCTATGTGGATAAACAGGATTACGGAGAAACACTGTTAACCCTTTACAGGGTGGACCGTCCATTTCCGTCCGATACGTTAAACTGGCAGAACGTCTCAAACCGGCCGATACTATTATGCATTGTAAAAACGCGATCTCTCGGCTTTCCGATACTTCCGACGGCTACTTTCACTTTCGCCGATAGCTTGACAACGTGGCCGCCATTTGTAAAGCACGTACTATGATTTTGAACCGACTTTTACTGACTTTTTTTGATAGTTTTTATGCTGTTTTTCAAAACGGATTTCGGCGATTCTTCAAGTGATAGCCGAGATTTCGCTCTGTTCAATTTAAGTGACATTAAAGGGCACGAAGTTGACTATTAATCGGAGCTAGATATCAGTGCAAAGCGTTACTTTGCATTAGCAGTCTGAGTCGGACTTTAAAGAAAGTGATTATGATTCTGAAAATGTGTTTGTAAATTGCCGTATAGATGACGGAAAATCACAAACAACATGCCGTATTTCATAAATATTTGTGTTCATATATGGATTACCGACAACAATCACGTGAGTAACATATTCTGCATGCTTTTCCCTTCATTGTGTTGTTTATTTAACTAAAATCGGTTGACTAACACCTTATTTGTGATGTTTTTACTAATGCGACCCGAAATGTTACCGAACCTGAAAAAATCTTGCCCGTTCAGGGCTACAAAACGGACAAGCGTCTGCCCTGTAAAGGGTTAATAGGGAAAACTAATCCACATGCAAAATTTAGTCTAGCACTACTAGAAGTAGTGTGTGAACTACGCTTGAGTTCAAACCGAGCGAGCGCCAAAACAAAACAAAAAATTATCAGTTTTCGCAAAACGTCGGTTACAGGAATGACCAATATTCTGACACCTTCAACATACCTCTCTTTCATTAACTTCTTTGGTTGGGCTTGGGTGATAAAATGACTTTGGTAATGGCTGCACAGAGAAAGGGTCTTTGCTTCTGAAAACATCAAAAACATGTTACTTCACTTCAGCAAGGCAATCAACGTAAAATAAACAGTGGTCAATTGTATTTATTACAGCCGCTGAAGTGCAGTGGCTGGCATGCTAGCCTGTGGACCCAGTAGTCAAGGGTTCAAACTCACATCCAGGCAGGCCTGGTTTTATTGACCTAGTTTCCCAGCCTCAATTGGGTACCAGGAAATATAGTGGGAACTAAGGTGTCTGGCATTTTTTGTTCGCTAGTTTTGAGTTTGAGCGCAGTCTGCATTGAACTGATATTTGCAAGTCAACATTTTAGTCCAACTGACCGATGTTAAGGGTTGAACCCACTACCTCACCATCAGCACACCGGAAGTTTAAGATTGAGCGCTCGTATTCATTCGGCCATGTTGACTCCGCTAGTCTGCATGATACTGACCACATTAGTCCCTGAGTGTTGATTAGTCTACAAAAAATATGGAGTTAGCACCATATGTCCAATTGCCACAAGGCGTGTAAAAAGGGGGAGATGTAAAGATCTGTTTTGCGCTCTTTTTAATGTTCTATGTAATCTAATCTCATCTTATTCCTCTTGTACTTGCGGTGTCGAGGTAAAGCATAAACAGCGAGAGAGTGCCCGTTTATGGGCTTCTTGTATTGAGATTCCCATGGACTCTGTTATTCCCTCTGTTCATAATTTACATGGCCAGCCTCTGCTTCTGCTTCCATTTGGTTTGTACATCATTGCTTGTTGTGGTATACTGTTAGTGGTAATCTAGTTACATGGCCATAACCATTTAACTTGCTATTTTTTTCTCATGAAATCTAGCACTGCTATAACCCCCATTTTAGTCCTTATTTCTTCTTTGTAATTTGGTATTAATTTCTCTAAGGTTGTTCTGATACCATCACTCCATCTTTTACATGGTCTTCCCCTTGCTCTGTATAAATTATATTTCTTCAGTTTGGCTCTTTGTGGCAGATGGTACCAGGGCATGTTTGTGAGGTGGCCAAACCATTTAATCTGTTGTTCTTTAATGAAGTACATGACTGGTTTCAGACCCAGTCGTCCTCTAGTTTCCTCATTCTAATTCTACCTCTCAGAGTTACTCCCGCAGCTCTTCTAAGGCATCTTATCTCTGTTGTTACGATTTTACACTCATTTATTGCAGTAAGCATCCATGTTTGACATTGGTAGCATAATGACAGCCAAAATATAATTCTTATAAGATTTGCTTTAGTACTTATAGGTATCTTTCTATGCAACAGAAGTGGTGATAGTTATCACGACACTTGATTTGAATATTAACAAAAAAATAACTAAACCAGGTGAGAGCTTTAACTGTAAAAATTAAAATGAAAAAATATTGTAACCTCATTCCCCAGAAAATCAGAAATTATTATATCAGGACAAAAGTGGAGGTTATAGCAGAGCTAGATTTCATTTGAAAACAGCAAATGAAATAGTTCAGCCACATAACTAGGCTACCAACTGACAGTATACCATAACAAGCAATGATGTACAGATCAAATGGAATGAGAGGAAGAAGCTGACCATGTAAATGATGGGCAGAGGGAATAACATGGGAATCTGAATATATGAAGCCCATAAACATTCAATCTCCCACTGTTTATGCTTCACCTCGACACCACAAGGTACAAGATGAGATGAGATGAGATGAGATGAGATGAGATGAGATGAGATGAGATTCCCCAGAGACTGAAACAAAAGCTGCAGTTTTTTTTTTTTTTTTGGGGGGGGGGGGGGCGTTTTTTATAAATTTGTGATTACCATGGGGATAGCAAATGGTCCACATTCAAATGATATCGGTGGCTATGTATTTTAAATATTTCAGTCAAAGTATAATTCATGTATTCACTTCATATGATATATAACTCTGCAGTATGCATCTGACAAGATGCAGTGAAATATGTCAGGCAATAAACTGTGCAACCTACTGTTCGTGGTTTCTGTGCTCAAATTAATTCTCCTTTGTACATCATCGGATGTCAATTTGAGATAGTTGATTTCTCCAAAATTTGTTCTGGAATGGAGCTGGTGCTCATCTAGGAGTAGGCCTAGTATAGTAAGTAAAGTTAAGGACCCTATTACACCTTGAGATGTGTTGGGTATTTAGTGCTAGCCCCATATTTTATAGACTAATTTGGACTCGTCGGGTGATGAAATCAATATCACGCCAGTGCTTTTACTTCACAGAACATCTCCTGGGACCCATTTTAGGCTGCATAGACCTGGGTAAAGTAACGGCTCTTTTATACACCTTGAGACACATCTGGATTAAGGTGATAGACCCATATTTTTATCGACCAATCAGCACTCGGTGGCAGACATGATCAGTATCTCACCAGCCACCTTTACTACCCAAGGCATTCTTGGTACTCATTTTAGGCGGAGTCAACCTGGGAACCTAAGTCATTTTTTTTTTAAATACAAATCTGGATCAAAGCAGTGAATCAAACTCATAACCACTGGGGCAGCAGGGAATGTCTCGTTACTACAGCTCCATTGGTTGAAATGGAAGACCATGCAAAAGTTTAAACATCCACCTTGGTGGTGTTTTGAACACATGAACATCAGACCTGTAAGCAAGCATGATAGCCACTGTACTGCAGCAGCTCATCTAAGAGTGGATCAGTAAGTAGACCTCTATCCTTCTTACTACTAGGAGAAAGAAATGCAAACCAGCTGTTGCCAAAGGCAAAGGCTAATGAAAGCAAACGTGAAAAAACAACGGCTTGCGGATAGTGGATATACTGGGTCGAAAGCTGCATATATCGCAGCCATGCTGTAAATGTAAACATCAGCACAGAGAATATTATTATTTCATTTGACTTAAATCTAAACTTGAATAAAAACAAGCTTTGGCGGTAGAAAAATAAAACCGGTTGAATGAAACCGTCATTCTCAGGAATTGAATGAAGCATAACAAGTAAAATATTAATGCCAAGAAAATCAATCCAACCATTACACACATACACGTATGAAGTCATGATACTGATAATTTTTACAAACGATGCTTCTCTACCGGCTAATTTTCTGGGATGGAAACGTCATATCTGTGGTGTTGCCGAGTTCTACGGTAGAGAAGTTTACCAGGCAGCCATTTTGTCGCTAGCAACAGTGTTAAAAACAATACTTGCACAGAAAGTTGAGCAGGAAACAAAAATAAGTGTAATGTGAATTAAATATATTAATATATTTTAATTGCTTATAAAAGTTAATATAAATATATACATTATAAGAACATTTAATTATAATATATATTTTTTATATCCTTATTTATAAACATTTTTAGTATTACTTCAGGCAGATTCCATTCGGCATTTTAAATCTTAGGTAAAATTGTTGTTATAGTCATTTCATAAATAAAAACACATATATTGTTTGGCACTCATAGAAGTAGGTGACAGAAGTAAACACCAGAGGACGTACTAGAACTACTAGACAACATAAACATTGAAAGCTATAGTTACCGATCGGTATTCGAACCTGTCACCTCCAAATGGCGGCGGCACCTCCCTGCAGGAACAATTGGGGGGTACGGGGTGTCAGGCATTGGTAGCACCTTTGGTAAGGATGACTCTCATGTCCTTTTCAAGACCCATCCCCCACTGGTCCAAGCCTGACACCCAGCTCGTGCCTGTGGCTCCTAGTAGCTGTCAGCATGCGACAGCGGCCACCCCCCGGGGCAACAGCTGTGAGGGGCTGGTTAAACCAGGCGCGGGTAGCCGATTTGGTGTCACACCCTACCCAGCATGTGAAGAGAGGATCTGGCAGACTGCGCGGAAGAAATCATTCCTGATTCAACGGGCAAGGCGGCGTTTACCCGCAAAGCGTTGTGGAACGTAATGAGCACGACAAGGTCGGTAGAGCGCCCTGGTCATCCACTGCACCTGTATTCGTCTCCAGTCGTCTTGACTTGTCTTGCCACTGGATTCAGATGGACTCAGGCGAGAGAGTGAGATCGACGAATTGCGCAACTCTTCCTCACTTTAATCCAATTCATCGCGCAAGTCATTCTTCATCCAACGTCATATATCACTGTGGAAAATTATGGCAAAATATGACTGTCCACGAAAATTTGTCCAAATGGTGCGGCTATTTCATGATGACATACAGGCAAGAGTACAGAAAAATGGTGAACTGTCTGAGCCCTTTCCTGTCACCAATGGAGTGAAGCAAGGATGTGTCCTGGCACCAACACTGTTCAGCCTCATGTTTTCAGCTATGTTGACGAATGCCTTCGAGAACAACGACATTGGAATAGACATCCACTACCGCATGGGTGGAAAGTTTTTCAATCTCAGAAGGCTGAAAGCTAAAACCAAAATTAACAGCGACACCGTCAGAGAGCTCCTGTTTGCTGATGGTTGCGCTCTATACGCCAACTCAGAGGCGGACATGCAACATAATGTTTCAACTTTCTCACATGCCTGTGCCAACTTTGGGCTCAATATCAATTTGGAGAAGACTGTAGTTATGTACCAGCCAGCTCCAGGGAATAATCACACTGTGCCGAATATCAAAGTGAATGGTCATAGTCTAAGTGTTGTGGACAAATTCACCTATCTTGGCAGCACTGTGTCACAAGCTGCCACAATTGATGATGAAGTGAATGCAAGAATCTCCAAGGCCAGCGCGGCCTTTGGCAGACTGTACAAGAATGTATGGGACAGAAATGGAATAAGCCTGCAAACAAAGCTGAAAGTCTACAAAGCAGTTGTATTATCCACACTGCTATATGCTTGTGAAACCTGGACTGTTTATCAGCGACACGCTAGGAAATTAAACCACTTCCACACAGTCTGCCTTAGGAAGTTACTGAAGATTAAATGGCAAGACAAGATCCCAGACACTGAAGTCCTAGAAAGAGCGTCCATGCCCAGTATCCACACTCTACTAATGAATAATCAGATTCGCTGCGCTGGTCACTTGACTCGCATGCCAGATCACAGGCTCCCTAAACGAATTTTTTACGGCGAGTTGCGTTGTGGTAAACGCTCCCAAGGCGGCCAGAGGAAACGCTTTAAAGACACTTTAAAAATCTCACTGAATGCTTTTGGAATTCATCATGACACCTGGGAGACTGCAGCCAGAGACTGAAATTCGTGGCGTGCATCATTACGCAAGGGTGCAGTCACTTGTGAAGCAACAAGGACTGCAAGCGCTGTGAAGAAAAGACAGAACAGAAAAACCACTGCAGGAAATCCTCCTCCAGAAACGTCAAGCATTCTTTGTCCACATTGTCAAAGAACATTTCGAGCCAAAATAGGCCTTATCAGCCATCTTAGAACTCACGGCTCCATACTTTCAACCCCACTGGATGAAATGAATGGTCATCATCATTCTTGATGGACAAACAACAACAACAACTTGCAGGAACAAGTGTACTTCGACGTATGACCAACTATATGAACTTTAAAACAAAAAAGCTAGTTGCATATCCTTTACAGGACGTAGAAGTCAAGTCCAGTACTTTTTGGCTGTTTGTGATTCCTGGGCAAATTTACGTTCAGTAGTTTTCCATTGCCGGCTTCCTGGTCTAGAGGTTAGCGACTTTTCTCAGTAATTTCGTAGGTAACGTGATGACGGTGATAATCAGCAGTGGTTCGAATAGCGTCGGTATGTGAGCCGGCCGCTCAGAAAGCAATGGCAAACTACTGAGCGTAATCTTGCCAAGAAATCAACAATCAACTGAAAGATGCTGATGTTGACAGCGATGTCCTGTAAACGTTTTCCATTGCTTTCTGAACGACTGGCACTCATACCATTGTATGAAAACCAATGCAAGGCGGTATACGGGATTACGAATTGCGTCTGTAACCTCTTCGCCACAGAGCCGGCATACCTAAAAAAAAAAAGTCTTCAATAGCCAGGTCTACCATCCACATCAAACCACAACTATGGAATATGGACAGAATTAGCCAGGTCTATCATCCACATCAAACCACAACTATGGAATATGGACAGAATTAGCCAGGTCTATCATCTACATGAACCTACAACTATGGGATATGGACAGAATTCGTATCTAACCATTGAGATGGCACCATAGGTCTCAGCGAGGCGCTGTCGTTATTTGGAGGTGACAGATTCGAATTCCGGTAGGTATCTATAGCTTTAAATTGTTATGCTGTCTAGTACGTCCTCTGCTCTTTACTTCTTTTCTCTACTTCTTTGAGCGCCAAATAATACATGTGTGTTTATTTATGAACTGTCTCAGTGTCCCAAAGGGTTCCCCAATTGATAGCATCGTTATAGTCCGTGCCGTGTGGCGTTGGTATTCATGTCTGTCCATAAATTTCTTTTTCATGTGCTGGCAATCGTTTCTGATACTGATATTCCTCCATATCATGATGTCAGACTGTCGAGACTCTTCTGTCTTGGTCTCCCCCTGTAACTACAACTTTCTCGTTGTGACCGAAAAATTCCAGCTTTCCTTTTCTCATTACATCTCCCAAGAATGTGGACTGTCTTCATCATGGGAGTAATTATTTCTCTTTGTGAGTTAACTTCTTTCAAGATATCTTCGTTACTCTTTCCATCCGTCGGGTGTCCTCATAATTCTTCTGTAAAACTAAGCTCCACAATTGCCATATAATTCCTCGCGTGTCTGTTAACTGTCCATGATTCGCTTTCATACTTCAGGATTGTCTCAAAGCTCTTAATAACTTTTTTTCACCACCTCAGTAACAAGGGGGCAAATAACGTGATTCTTCTTCGTACAGCTTCAGACTTCAGTTCGAATACGAATAAATATAAGAAAAGCAGAAGTCAACTTGAGCTTGCTGACATCTCTATATAAACAGGTTTCAAATGGAGCAGGTGCAGGCCAAAATAATTCGCTCAGTTCTGCATATATTGGATACTCCTGCAACAAATGTTTAGCTGTCAATTTTCCAGTCCCACAGATACATTCATCAGCCTACTCATTTTTAGTGTATTAACTGATTGAAATGGGATAATAAATTATCTTATTCAAACTTCTCGTAACTGCCATCGGCTTATAAATCAAACTATCGTTAAAGTATAAATACGGTAGTTTTTCCTACACAACCCCCTGTAATTTGATATATAATACAATATGTCTGCTACCATATCTATATATATAAAACAAAGTGTATGTATGTAAATATGTATGTAAATATATATGTATGTCCTTTATTTGTTCGCGAACGGCCCATACGATTGAGATGAAATTTTCTACACGCCTTCCTTTCATTCCAGAGCTGTCAACTGTCATAGTTTTTGTTTCTTCTTCCTCCTCCTCCCTCCTCCTCCCTCTCCCTCCTTCTCCCTCATCATCCTCCCTCCTCCTTCTCCCTCATCATCCTCCCTCCTCCTTCTCCCTCTTCCTCCTCCCTCCACCCTTCTCCTCCTCTTCCTCCTCTCTTTCCTTCCTCCTCCTCCTCCTCTTCCACCTCCCTTTCCTTCCTCCCCTACTCATTCTCCCTCCTTCTCCTACCCTCTTCCCCTCCTCCCTCTCCCTCCTCCATCCTCCTTCCTTCTCCTCCCTCCTCCTCCTCCCTCTACCTCCTCCCTCCTCCTCTCCACTCTTCCTCCTACCCTCTTCCTCTTTCCCTCCCCCTCCTCCCTATCCCTTCTCCTCCCTCTTCCTCCTCCTCCCTCCTCCTCCTCCACATTCCTCCTCCTCCCTCTTCCTCCTCATCCCTCCTCCCTCCTTCTTCCTCCTCCTCCCTCTCCTCCTCCCTTCACATTCCTCCTCCTCACTCCTCCTCTCTCTACCTCCTCCCCCCTCCTCCCTTCACATTCCTCCTCCTCCCTCTTCCTCCGCCTCCCTCTACCTTCTCCCTCCTCCTCCCTTGACATTCCTCCTCCTCCCTCTTCCTACTCTCTCCTCCTCCTGCTCCCTTCTCCTCCCTCTTCCTCCTCCATCCTCCTCCTCCCTCCTCTTCCCTCCTCCACCTCCCTCTTCCTCCTCCCTCCTACATTTACCCAAGACAGACAGACAGTCAGACAGATAGTCGGGAACGGGATCTTATATGACTACTTATATAATTTAAATGAGATGCTCTCCACCATGGGCTGGGTCGGGTCAGACAGGCAGACAGATAGATAGACAGACAGACAGACAGACAGACAGACAGACAGACAGACAGACAGACAGGCAGACAGACAGAACGACAGACAGACAGACAGACAGTCGGGAACGGGAACTTATATGACTACTTATATGAATTAAATGAGATGCTCCCCATCAGGGTCTGGGCGAAGACGGGCCGGGTCAGACAGACAGACAGATAGACAGACAGACAGACAGACAGATAGTCGGTAACGGGAACGAGAACTTATATGACTACTTATATGAATTAAATGAGATGCTCCCCACCAGAGTCTGGGCGAAGCCGGGCCGGGTCAGCTAGTTAACTTATAAATCATAACTGTGACACACCCCTACTTCCCATTTTCCGCCATCCATTTGACGTTTCGCCTAAACCTACTTTTTATTTGGCGCTGGATCTGTAACACATATGCTATTTAATCCTGTTTTGTCCATAGCGGAGTCTGAGGATTCTTACTTGTTATCTTTGGTGGTGTTGGTAATATGCATAATTGTTCTCGTGACCTGGGTAGTTTGATCCCCACTTAGTTCTATAATTGCTTCCTTAAAATCTTTTCAGCACTGAGAAATGTATAAGAGCGGTCGCTCTTAAACTTTCGGTGTGCTGATACTGAGGTAAGCGCTTCAGTCCTAAACCGGTCCGGTGGACTAAAATGTTAACTTCTCATCCTTGACTTGGCGACGTAAATTACAAGTACCCCAGACGTTGGAGTGAGTTGTCGTGATGGCGGGGGACACTGGTAATAAGGAAAGCAAATCCACACACAAAAATTAGTCCAGCGCATCCATCATGTACCATGCCGATAAGCGTGGGCAGTCATGATTCGCTATCTCACTCGATCACCAGAGTCGTGGATCAGCTCAGTGTTCTTGCCTCGACCATATCACGGAGCAAAGCTATTTAGGAGTTTACTTCTCTGCCTTCCCCTTGTTCTCTTCCCCTCGACTTTGCCAGTTGTTCTCAAGTTCTCCAATTTATTTCTTCTCACGTGACCAAACAATGTTGACTGTCTACGTCTAATTTCTCTAATCATTGTACGATTTTAATTTGTTTCTTATAGGATTTGGTCACTGGTTTTTCTGTCTGTCCATTGCATTCTTTGCATTTTCCTCAGAAACCACATTTCCACAGCCATCAGATATACATATCTCTCAACCTCATCATAGACTATTCCAATATCAGACTGAGGTAGTCTTTCATCGTCCTTTACCCGTCTGTCGGCCTCTTCATGTCCATGTACACGATGTCGCAAAGTTTAATGCTAGAGAAACTCTGGGGAACAGTCTGTCACAGAAGTCGCGCCGTTTTGAAACTGCCTACTCCACACATACAATTGCTGGACTGACAAGCATGCATGACCATACTGGACCCTCATTCACCTATGAATTTCTATACGTTTCACCCCTTCACTGAATGCAAAACGGATAACAGAACGCTACTCATCTCTGGTGAATGTGAAATGTAGGGCGGCCAACTTTTAATTGTCGTTATGACGTCACCGTGTTCGTCTGTACCGTGATGTCACGTATTTATTGACAACCTTACCAACAATATTAACAGGTTACAAGATAATGGCTTGGTTATTGTAATTTCTATCACACTTGTATGGTTTTCATTTGAAGCCCCCCCCCCCCCCCCCCCGTGTGTATATATATATATATATATATATATATATATATATATATATATATATATATATATATAACTCCAAAGCAGTTTCTGCTGTGATGCAATAGTGCCATCGCATTTTGTAGACCTAGAGAGAGGAGGAAAAGATGGCCAGTCTTTCCCTCGTTGTGAGAAGGGAGGAGCCCAGGCGTCGAACCGGCGTCCGGCCGTGTTCAGCTGATATATAAGTTATAACTGTTGTCCTTGGTCTCACCTTCCTCTTATCCTTAGTACTGCGCCATTCGGTGCTATCTTTGAAGGATTTCAGGTCAGAGAAGAGACATGTGCAGCAACCAAAGACTTGGAAGGTGCATACAATAAAGTATCCTTCGAGCACTTGATGCAAAACCTCCTCAGACTGGAAGTAAATCCTTACCTTATACGACGGTATAAGCCCTGTATGAAGCCCTGCTCCAAAGAAAGGTGGTGCTAAGATGTGGGAGTTGGTCTTCCCAGCCGATAACGATATGTCCTGGGTAGCAGCGATGTTCATCACCTTCCCCGGTTTCATCATCGTCCCCGGCATTATTCAATGTGTATACGGCGCCGATTATTGAACAACGGCTAGACGGCAGGGACAAGACTGTCGTTTGCTGGTGGCATTCTGGTGTATCGACAGCGTATGGATAGGCGATTGCCAGTGCCATACAGGGCGAACTTGATCGAATTTTTTCCTGATGTGTTGATTCCAGTGCCCTTGTCAACCCCGCAAAGGCGTCAGTTACATGGCTCTCCTTAGACTATCACACTGTGTAAAAACAACAACAACCTGTCAGCAGTGAAAATGGACGGGTACATTACGATCAGAACCCAGTTGTTGGCATATCTGGGCGTGAAGTTTGATCGTAGTTTGTCCTTCGCAAATCATGTCGACTATGTTATAACAAACACTCGAAAAGGTCTGTCAGCAAAAAAGAGCCATGTCAACTGTCAATATCGAGCAAAGACTGTTAAATACTTCTGTACTTTCACCCATCGAGTATGCCCTGGTCATCCCCACTGTCAGCCCTATGTAGGTAGATTGGAAGACTTTAAGATATTCAAAATGAAGCCATGCTAATTATTTTGGGGCTGTACAAGAGACACCTGCTGGGCGGCAATGAGATACCTCCTTGACTTTCCAACCATGAACCACAGGATTAAAATCAGGAGGGCTCGTGCATACTTGAAAATAAGTGCAGATGAGCACCACCATCCGGCTCACTCAGAAAAGGGTGACAGGCTAAAGAAGGGGCACATCATGGATGGCCGTTGGGAAGGTCTGCAGTCTTACTAATATCAACCCCGGCAAGGAATAAGTGCCTATGCCTCCAGCGCTTAATCGCTCATGGTGCTATTGCTTTACCTACCAGACTTAGTTGCATATCCTGTATAGGATGTCGCAGCCAACCCCAGCATGTTTTTGGCTGTTTGTGATTTCTTGGCAACTTTACGTTCAGTAGTTTGCTATGGCTTTCTGAACGACCAGCACTCGTACCATTTTATAAAATCCAATGCAAAGCAGTCTGCTGCCAAATTGCTGTTTTGAATGTGATATGTGGGATCATAAACTGCATCTGTAACCCATTTGCTGGCACCAGACTTTAGTTGCATATCCTATACAGGACATCGCAGTCAACCCCAGCATTTTTTTGGCTGTTCGTGATCTCTAGGCACGTTTACATTCCATAGTTTGCCATTGCTTTCTGGACAACTTATGCATGCTATAAATAATATTTCTGACTAGCTTTTCTGATTGTACAATTGTGCCAGGGCGTTCTAATTTTTCAGCCTACTCTTTGCAATTTCCAACAGCTGAGGAATGTTGTACATGTGCACATAGATCCTCCAAGTGTTTGTCTTCCCCCCTTACGCAGGAGGAGTGGCTAAGAGGTTATGGTGTCTGCCTCAGAAGGTACCGGGTTTGAGCTCAGCACAGGGCTGGGAATGTTTCCGTGATCAACTGGTGTCTGTATCACACATCCCATGTTCTCTTGGGTAGTGATCTGGTTACCTAGCCTTCTGGGATAATGGTGAAAAACAGGTCTCATGTGCCAAATGTGTACATTAAAAATATCACAGCAGTTGAAAATGGCAAAGGCTGTAAGATTGCTGCTCTGGCCAAATTATTATGAGGGGTGTGTGTGTACTACAGGGTGTTTGTAAAGTCTCACTACACTTTGTATGTAGAACAAATTTGAAAAATTAAGTAAATGACGTAATTAAAAAATGTGCTAAAAATTCATTACATTAGTTACAATAGACACTGCTATGATCTAACACTGTTTTAGGAGATGCTGGAAAGTACTAATGAAGTTTTCATTATAAATTATTGAACAAATTTCTAACTGTAATATGATGAAGAGGTTGTTCATCAGGAAATCTTGCTATAAATCTTTGATCAACAATCCGTGTGTAACGACCGCCAGTTTGAAACACTTGTTCAACCAAAAAAATTCATTATTCCATTGATAGCACTATTCTGTTTAGAGTGCAAAGAATTACTCTCCAGCAGATATCAGCCATTCGCTGCATATTGCTTAACAATGGACTGTGGAGTACATTGTTTGATGACCTCATGTACTTCATTTTTCAAATTTGTTCTACATACAAAGTGTAGTGAGACTTTACAAACACCCAGTAAAATCAGGGCATAAGATTGCTAAAGAAGAAGATGGAAAATATGTACTTGTGACATTCATATGTGGAAAACTGCTAAAGTTTATACCAGTTGAGTTGAGATAAGAACTGACATTAAAGCACTTGGTACATTCCCATAAGTGTTTTATTTTCATCTTCAGCAACCAGTGTAGAGTCCAGAGAATATTAATTGCAAGCTGATTATGTGTCCACCTGGCCTTTCCTCAGAGTACTGATTGTTGACCAGATTCTCTGGTCACTCCCTGTCGCACCATTCTTTCAATGTTGTGTCTGTTCTTCCACACTATAGGCATGACCACATCTTCCTTATCGTATATGAATATCCCATCCTGTGCTCTAGACTTCAACCAGTTTGTCAACCAGCTCATTTCCTAACACACCTGCATGCTCTGGGGAAATAATCCATCAGATGTTCCCTATCTTTGATTTTTATTTAAAGTAATAATGAAACCTCAGTCTACCACTGTTGCTTACAGAAGGTAGTTTAAAAAGCTCACACCAATTTTCAGGTACGTGTGTTCACTCCTCCATGTTAAAGTGCCAAACCTTTCGACCTCATCTCATACTCTGTGATATTTCAATGATAATAATAAAGAACAAATAAAACATTAGTCATTATAATATATTTGTTGGTTAGTCATTAGTCGTGGTTCCAACTTCATGGCAAAGGGTCACCCCATAATGCCCCATTCCTGTGCCAGTGAATATCACACAAAATGCTCCTGACTGTCCCATATGAAAAGTGGAATAGACAGCAGTCCCAACAAACCAACAGCACGCACAGGCAAACATGCATAAGGCTGCTGTCAGAATGCCAACACAACAGACGCCCCTAAAATTACAGTTCATCGTCGAAGGAAGCGGCAGTCACTAGACAACCAGCAACTGTACACTCATTACCATATAAAGCAACTAGTTCAGCAAATGACCATCCGCCATTTTTGTGAACATGCAGTTCACAATACAAACAACTGCGGAGAGATGTAAAAGCATTGCACATGAAATCCACAGCTCAGTCTCACTCCACAATCTTAACTCAGTTGCTGGGTGATGGAACCATGTACTACCAGTCCAACATGAGGAAAATGCTTAAGCAAAAGTAGACAGAAGCAAAAATACTCCAGAGATCTTAACAGCTCAACAGCCTATCTGCCATATTGGACTGGAAGTCAGCATTTGTTAATCTTTCTCATCACTATGAAGAAAATGAATTGATGCAGCTGGTTCCCCAGATGATCCACCACTAACATTTTCCTGTTTTTTCAGAGGAACATTCTTCTGATATTCCTCAATGACAGCCTTGGTGGCAGCAGCTTTGGCTATTGTCAGGATTGCATCAGCCCCCTGAAGCAGAAGGCCATCTGCCAGCTTGTCACCTGCAGCCAAAGCTGAAATATAGTGATGTTTCTTGCTGGAAATCTGGCAATGGATGCCCACAAATGATGAGCCTGAAGGAACCTGGCAATGTAAATGAATAGTACATTAAAATAAGCATTTTCAGATAAGAAACATGTCATAACTTTGCCGAATGGATAAAAGCGCTCATTTTAAAACTTCCAATGTGCTGATGCGCCGGTCTCCCTGGTCTAGAGGTTACACGACTTTCTCTGTAATCCTGTATACTCTCGTGAGTAACGTGACGTGCATGAGAATTGGTAGTGCTTCTCTCCGCGTCGGTAACTTACAGGGTATGTGAGCCAGTCGCAACAAACAGCTGAAAGATGCTGATGTTGACAGCGATGTCCTGTAAAGAATATGCACACAAAAAAAAAAAGTGCTGATGCAGAGGGTTCAACCCCTACACCAGTCAGTTTGACTAAAATGTTGACTTCTCATCCTTGACTTGGGGATGCAAATTACAAGTACCTCAGAAGTCAGAGGGGAGTTTGCCTGATGACGAGGGACAACTGGTAACTGAGAAAGCTAATCCGCACGCAAAAATCAGTCCAGTGCAGCAAAAGTAGTAGCATGCTTATGGACTATGTGTCGTGAAATGACGCCTTAACATCCCAGAATATTTTTCTCAGTCTCCAAATTTGAGAGGCCAAATTGAGAAAGAATGAATTAATCACGCTACTCCAAAATTATCTAGTCGTGAGGTAAGATTATTCACAAAAAGCCTCTAGCCATGACGTAAGCTTGCAGATGGCAAGTAAAATGGCAACTAGATAATTAGTATACACCTTGGGAAACTGCTGACCCAGACATGCTGAATCAACAATGAACTGGGCCATGGACTGTGTAATTAAAACCGACCAGGCATGACACCTGATAAGCAGGGGTAGAAAATCGCCCAGGTGTGAACAACATTGACCCAGGGAAAGATAATAGCCCCAGGGCTGTAAACTAAGCCCCGCCCACTCTGACTGGCAGACTCAGGGGGGTGTGAACCAGGTCTGATAAGACAATTAACACTGAGCCTGTGGACTTGGGACCAGACAGAGAGGAGCAAGGTGTGATGGCCAATTGCAGTGATAATTGCAATTAACGCAAGGGGGAGATAAAGGAAGAATTGATGACTTGAATTCCTGGGAGATAAGGGTCTACTGCTAGGCTAGGTATAAAAACCCCTGCTAGACTTTCCCCCTTTAGATTAAGTCTGACTTCAGAACAGGTAGGAACTATCTCAATGTTCGGTAGTCATATGCATGATTATTATGTTAGATTTCACTACAAAAGTTATTTCTTAGTTACTTATTTTCAGTCTATATCTGATCTAGGTTATTGCAAGAACTATCATTGTCATAGGTTACTTGAGTGTTCTTTTTAAGTTCTGTGTTCAATATCATTGTGCTTCATGTATTACTCTTCTGAGAAGGAGAAGCTTGTGAAAGGCAGATCTTGTCTAGATATACTTGAGGTGTCGTAGCAGATGCTTGCCATCTCTTTCTAAACTAGACTAGTCTCCTTTTTGGTGTGTGCATTTGTTGTACAGAATATAGTCAACTGACTATTTATTTAATTCTTACAACAGCAGTAACTAAGTGGTAACTTCAATTAAGACTTGTTGTATATCTCATTTTGTAGCTATACAATATTAGTACTCATTAATAATGCCCGATGCTATTATGTTGAGTATCATTAGATGTCCATCTTGAAGTAATATAATGTTTACGGATATGTTGGATGTATGTATGTGTAATTTCATAAACTAACTAGTGCATTATGCTATGATGTTAAAGTATCATAATATGTCTAGTTTAATCAATATGTTTATGTGTATTGGATGTTTGATATATTGATTTGTCATATGCAAACCTACCAATATGAAGTGTTATGCTATTGTCTGCGCATTGGCACATTGGCCAATGATTGTGTTAGAAGCAGAGGTGTAATGGTACAGACATTACCCACAATTGGTAGTATAGGGTATATGGTGCTAAACTTTCTCAGTGTATTGTGGGCGTGCGTCCACGGTAATGCATGGAAACCTGGCACAGCTACTTGTCACGGCTTGCAAGCCCGGATGATCAGGCATTGTTATAATACCCTTACCGACCCTGTGAGCTGCTAAACTAACATTGGACGGAGCGGCTGTACGACACAGAATTTCTGTATTAGCGACATGGACATGGGGCGGCAGAAATGTAATCATTACAGGCGTGTGAGACAATTGAAAAGCCCGTCCCAGACTAAAGACAGTAGGGAGAAGGAGGATGGTGAACGCAGTAGAGCTGGAAGATAAACTTGGCCAGACTGGTCATTGTATATGTTTGTGTTATGATATGTTTTAATTAGGATTGCGCTGATGTAGAACTGATATAACACATTCTTGACTTTCTTTCAAGCTCTCACAAGGAGCACCTATGTTATAGATCTCAAGAACGAGTTATGACTAGAGAGAGCTAGGACTGGCAGTCGTCAGAATACCGGCAAGCTGTTTTTCTTTTGTGTGGGTCTACTGGAGAGTGGGGATCTGGACCACAGATCCAGATAGATGGAGTAACAAGTAAAGTTACGTAATGTTTGTCATCAATATCAATATGTATATGATTTCATCATCCTCATATTGACAATCATCCTATGTCTATTGTTATGATTAGCAAATAAATGTTGTAGTATTGTAACTCATAGTTCTGTCATTATATTTTTCCAATTGTGCATACGTATTGTTGTGTACATTGGTGGGGGTTCACTTACACACCAAGGAAAGGAGCAGTCAGGGAGAAAACCTGTACTGAGATAGTCGTCTATACTAATATATTTAGACTTAAAACATCTATCTTAAGCTAACCTTCTCTTTCCTATACCTTGGTGAATATTCAGCACAGTTCATTTCAATTTTGTAACGAGCCACTTGGAGCTGTATGTTGGATATTCATGGGCTTAATCTGTAGTTCAGCCATATAGATTTTGTCCCTAGTCAGTTTCTGACTATTTGGGGTTGCTCGCCAGTGAATAATACATTCATCTAGCCGGTGGGGCACCCCGACTTATGACAGATTGGGCTTCTCATCTGGAATTTGAATTCGTACTTCTCGCTTTCAATAGACTCCGGTACTAGACCCTAGACATACGATTTTAAAAGTTAACTCTTGTAATCTTCAATCATCAAAATAGACTATCAGCAAATGTAGCTACTTTTAGTTGAGGAAGTTACAGAGTACATATATAACTTTTCAAAAGTATAACAGATAAGAACTTATGAGAAAAATACCATCATCTATCAGTTATTGATAACTGTTTTTAACTATTATCATTTAGTGTTATCATTAATCATTTACTGATAATTGAACACTTTAATCATATTTACATTGATGTGTTTGATGACTTAACTGCTTGACTGATTTGCAATTTTATGCTAATATATGCCATGTTCATTTTGACATGTATGCAGTACATTTTAATGTTTATTTAGGTAAATATTACTGTTGATTACTGTGTAGTATATCTCTCACACTTACTTCACTGCTGTCGCCAGGTACTACTTGAATATTATTTTCAGTTGTCTTTCACTGCTGAGGCTAAACTATACACATTGGATAGCGTAGACTGTCAGTAGTTAACTCTTGTCTTTCTAGCTTAGATCTGACTTTTGATATATACGGAGGAGCTTACTTGAATATAGTCATTTGCAATTATGGCCTTACGTTACCGGAATCCCGAAGAGGACATGAAGGCGCGCGCAGATTTCTCAGAGACCGCGAGAGGGTGGGGCATAAGAGAAGGCTTACAGGGAGAGCAACTAGAAACATATATCATAGCTGAGTTAGAATGGTGGGACCAAGAAGAAGAAATTATGTTTAAAGAAGATGATGAGTTCTTTGAAGCACAAGAGCGTAGCAAAACTGAAGGAGTAAAGATGGAGAAAACGCATATGGAAACAGTCAATGCGGAGAAGCTAACCTTTCTAGCGGAACATAAGGTAGGAGATATGGATGCTCACCCAACCAGGGAGGAAGGGACATCTTTGCCACCCACCGCGGAATCAGAGTTAGTGGACCGGGAACTACAGGTTCTCATTCGACCCAGTCCTAAACGGAAAAGAGGGAAGAAAAAACGTGCCAAGGGCATTTCAAACAGTCACAAACGTGATAACTGTTTGCACCACGGCAATAGTCGTTTGACAGTAGAGGACCTTCAGGAAAACCACTTGACTGCTACGAGAAATGAATCTCGAGAGAAAGAGGAACTGAAGACAACCTTTAATGAGGTCGCAGGCGGAGACCTAGCCGATTCTCACATTCCCTTCGGTTCACGGAATCACGAAGTGGAATTACATCTGACTGAAATAGGGAGGAAGGAAGAAACGGAATCCCAGGTGAATTTCATTACTGCAACGCGGGAAGAATCACTAATTATCAGTTCAGATAATTTAACTGGTCCGCCAGTACAAGACTCCCAGGAATCTCATTTTACTTCAACGAGAGGTGAAACTCAAGAGGAAGATGACCTGAGGACATCTTTTAAGGAGGTCGGAGATCGAGAGGTAACCGACTTTATTATTCCCTTCAGCTCAGGAGAGGATGAAGTGGGATTAAATTTGACTGACAGAGGGATGAAGGAAGACCCGGAACCCCTTGTGATCTTTGAGGCTGCAGCTCAGGACAAGACACTAGATCTCAGTTCAAATCATTTACCTAATGTGATGGATTGTTTAGACAGCCCACCACAGGATTTACCTCAACCGGACTTAGCCCATGAAAGCACGACCAGAGAGGAACATCCAGACCAGGAAACACAGGGAATTGTCATGAGCCAGAATATGGACTCTGATATTGTGCAGACAACATTGTCTGTAGTTGCTAAAGAAGAAAATTCTTTGCACAAGATGGAGGAAGAAACGCCTATCATCTCATTAGCTGAAGTTATCAGGGAATTCCAGCAACAGGGACCTGAAGTAACAGAAGTCAAGAGTGGTTTGGAACCAACACTCTTAGGACTCAATCTACCCTTCAGTCAGGTCGATTTGATAGGAGTAGATCAGCTATTTGTGGATACTTTATTCAACAGTAACACCACTTTATCGCCTGTGAATAACTATGTTATTTCTCACGGCAGGACAACTTGGCACACTAAATTTCCAATTTCTAGCACGGTTTGTACAAGAAACTCTAATGCAGAGAAACTCAGCCCATTAACTGAATATCAGGGGAAGAAACCGCGACACCGAGGAGGGACGATTGTTACGCCCGACTTTGAAGGAGGAAAGCGCCAGTTGAATTTATATCATGGGACCATGATGTGTAACATTATTCCTTTCAAAAGGAAGCTATTGATAGATCTGTTAAGAATCTATAAAGGATGGAGGAATATCACGGAGACAAGCTTTGCTGTGGCCAGCTTATGCAAGACCTCACTACGGGTACATCCTCGGCTGAAAGGAGTAAATCACGTGAGTGAATGGTGTAAAACAATTGCTGCCCAGAGGCGTAGAAGAATCCCGTTGATTGTGATCTTTCCCAGAGGGGTAAAATTACAACTTTCTGACAATTACCGGATTTTACCAAGCTATTGCATGGAATCCCGGCCGAAAACCAAGTACAAGGATCTATCCAGAGTATCTTTGGGTTATGGAAATGGGACGTCTTTATGCAGATGCAGGACAACCCATTGCCACAAGGAATATTGGAAACCTTTAGGCAGATACAGAACGGAGAGTGCTTAGGCATTATTCTGGGATGTACGGCGTGCGTTGAAAAATGATTTCTGGCAGAAACTTTTTTTTTAAGGGGAAAGCTCTGTCGTGAAATGACGCCTTAACATCCCAGAATATTTTTCTCAGTCTCCAAATTTGAGAGGCCAAATTGAGAAAGAATGAATTAATCACGCTACTCCAAAATTATCTAGTCGTGAGGTAAGATTATTCACAAAAAGCCTCTAGCCATGACGTAAGCTTGCAGATGGCAAGTAAAATGGCAACTAGATAATTAGTATACACCTTGGGAAACTGCTGACCCAGACATGCTGAATCAACAATGAACTGGGCCATGGACTGTGTAATTAAAACCGACCAGGCATGACACCTGATAAGCAGGGGTAGAAAATCGCCCAGGTGTGAACAACATTGACCCAGGGAAAGATAATAGCCCCAGGGCTGTAAACTAAGCCCCGCCCACTCTGACTGGCAGACTCAGGGAGGTGTGAACCAGGTCTGATAAGACAATTAACACTGAGCCTGTGGACTTGGGACCAGACAGAGAGGAGCAAGGTGTGATGGCCAATTGCAGTGATAATTGCAATTAACGCAAGGGGGAGATAAAGGAAGAATTGATGACGTGAATTCCTGGGAGATAAGGGTCTACTGCTAGGCTAGGTATAAAAACTCCTGCTAGACTTTTCCCCTTTAGATTAAGTCTGACTTCAGAACAGGTAGGAACTATCTCAATGTTCGGTAGTTATATGCATGATTATTATGTTAGATTTCACTACAAAAGTTATTTCTTAGTTACTTATTTTCAGTCTATATCTGATCTAGGTTATTGCAAGAACTATCATTGTCATAGGTTACTTGAGTGTTCTTTCTAAGTTCTGTGTTCAATATCATTGTGCTTCATGTATTACTCTTCTGAGAAGGAGAAGCTTGTGAAAGGCAGATCTTGTCTAGATATACTTGAGGTGTCGTAGCAGATGCTTGCCATCTCTTTCTAAACTAGACTAGTCTCCTTTTTGGTGTGTGCATTTGTTGTACAGAATATAGTCAACTGACTATTTATTTAATTCTTACAACAGCAGTAACTAAGTGGTAACTTCAATTAAGACTTGTTGTATATCTCATTTTGTAGCTATACAATATTAGTACTCATTAATAATGCCCGATGCTATTATGTTGAGTATCATTAGATGTCCATCTTGAAGTAATATAATGTTTACGGATATGTTGGATGTATGTATGTGTAATTTCATAAACTAACTAGTGCATTATGCTATGATGTTAAAGTATCATAATATGTCTAGTTTAATCAATATGTTTATGTGTATTGGATGTTTCTTCTTCTTCTTCTTCGTTCATCCGGAGTTTTTTTTTTCGGATGTGATTGCGTTGTGCCTGTTTACAGCAGAGCTGCGTTCTTGCGCCGTTAGGCCGACACATCCGACTTCTGCGGGCATTTGTTTACCGGGTTAACCTTCCCGGGGGTTTCTTAGGACGTTTGACTCTCACTGTTGTGGTGTTATCCCCCATCCCAGCTGGTCCATATAGAACAGCCAAAGATCCTGGTCAGCCCTCAAGGGAAGGCAGGGGCAGACCATGGGCATTCCCCGCCATCCAAGGAGGCTTCCATACTTGCAGAGCCGATACATAGTGCTCTGGTACTGGGCTCACCCAAGGAATCGTCACGTCCTGCACATGGCTGCTTAGCCTCACTTCCGTATATTGGGCCTTCCGTTCACCATAGGCTGTTCTTCTGGAAACCAGAAGTATGCAGTCTGCAGATGACATCCACACAGTGAGCTTTCGATTCGGACTTTCCACGTAAGTATTGGATGTTTGATATATGGATTTGTCATATGCAAACCTACCAATATGAAGTGTTATGCTATTGTCTGCGCATTGGCACATTGGCCAATGATTGTGTTGGAAGCAGAGGTGTAATGGTACAGACATTACCCACAATTGGTAGTATAGGGTATATGGTGCTAAACTTTCTCAGTGTATTGTGGGCGTGCGTCCACGGTAATGCATGGAAACCTGGCACAGCTACTTGTCACGGCTTGCAAGCCCGGATGATCAGGCATTGTTATAATACCCTTACCGACCCTGTGAGCTGCTAAACTAACATTGGACGGAGCGGCTGTACGACACAGAATTTCTGTATTAGCGACATGGACATGGGGCGGCAGAAATGTAATCATTACAGGCGTGTGAGACAATTGAAAAGCCCGTCCCAGACTAAAGACAGTAGGGAGAAGGAGGATGGTGAACGCAGTAGAGCTGGAAGATAAACTTGGCCAGACTGGTCATTGTATATGTTTGTGTTATGATATGTTTTAATTAGGATTGCGCTGATGTAGAACTGACATAACACATTCTTGACTTTCTTTCAAGCTCTCACAAGGAGCACCTATGTTATAGATCTCAAGAACGAGTTATGACTAGGGAGAGCCAGGACTGGCAGTCGTCAGAATACCGGCAAGCTGTTTCTTTTGTGTGGGTCTACTGGAGAGTGGGGATCTGGACCACAGATCCAGATAGATGGAGTAACAAGTAAAGTTACGTAATGTTTGTCATCAATATCAATATGTATATGATTTCATCATCCTCATATTGACAATCATCCTATGTCTATTGTTATGATTAGCAAATAAATGTTGTAGTATTGTAACTCATAGTTCTGTCATTATATTTTTTCCAATTGTGCATACGTATTGTTGTGTACATTGGTGGGGGTTCACTTACACACCAAGGAAAGGAGCAGTCAGGGAGAAAACCTGTACTGAGATAGTCGTCTATACTAATATATTTAGACTTAAAACATCTATCTTAAGCTAACCTTCTCTTTCCTATACCTTGGCGAATATTCAGCACAGTTCATTTCAATTTTGTAACGAGCCACTTGGAGCTGTACATTGGATATTCATGGGCTTAATCTGTAGTTCAGCCATATAGATTTTGTCCCTAGTCAGTTTCTGACTATTTGGGGTTGCTCGCCAGTGAATAATACATTCATCTAGCCGGTGGGGCACCCCGACTTATGACACTATGCTTGAGTTCAAAGCAAGCAAATACAAAATTTAAAAAATAGAAGAGAAGATTGGAGCAGAGGGCTGTGGGAAGACATGACCACCAATACCACACAGCATGGACTATAAGATGTTGAAGAGGAAAGCTAAACCTACAAATGCTCAACAAACACATTAGACATGTTGCCCAAATGGCATAAATATCACAGCTTAGCTGGAAATTAATACAACACAAACAATATCCTCAGCATTGGCGATCAAGTGTCTCCACAGATCTTCATCTGTGGTGGTCTGGATCAGTTCAGTTGACGACATTCCTCCATACCATTGTCTCAATCCATCCAGCATCATTTCTCTCAGTCAAGCTTCTGCAGCTTGTCTTGTTCCAGACATACTGGTGTTACCTTTCCTCTGGAATAAACCAGGCAGGCAGATAGAGTGACCATGCTGCATGGGCAACACATGGTCTCTAAATTCAGCCCAGGCTTTGTGCTATGGAGAGGTATGACTCCATTTTACAAATGATCATTTATCAAGACGGCAAGGTGCCAGTCAGCAGTCATCACAGTCATAGATTTGTGTGCCCTTGGCAAAAGCCAGTCATTTATAGTCCTCCTTGTTCAACCTCAATGTCCCAGTGTCCACACCCCATTCCCCAATGAAGGTGCTCTAGAAACATAAATGAGTAAAAAAAAATTAAAAGAAATACACAAGATAACAAAGGGCTGGAGACATTGGCATGAGATAGCCTATGGGAGTTTCCAGGCACAAGAAGAATCATTAAAAAATAATGCATGAAACACTTTACCAAGGAATCTGCATGCTCTAAATCAGCAAGTATGTTGTGCTGAATTGTTTGGTTGCCGTCGGTACTGAACACACCACCTCGTATAGCAAGCTGTAGGTACAGATGTAATCATTTAATTAAAATAAAGGTTAAAAGAAAATGAAAAGTATCTTATGCAATAAGTCACTAACACTGAATGTAAAAAAAAAGTGCTGAAGTGCTATATAAAACCTGTAATTGCACTTGATGATGATAAAGGTTAAAGGTTATAGGCCAGAGGATCAATTTCATTGACATGGGTTTTAGCCCATCAAGCTCAGGTTGTCTCTCTGGAACAGCAAGCCACCAGCCAAGAGCATCGCACAAAGCACAAACTCCGTACTTCCAGCGATGAGCCCCAGGGGTCTCCGAAAAAAATTGCACTTGTATTTTTGGGGTGTTTGTTTTGTTTGCTCGCTTTGAACTCAAGCTAGTCCATACACATGCTATTACTTCTAGTGCACTGGATTGATTTTTGTGTGTGGATTAGCTTTCCCTATTGCCAGCAGGCAAACCCACCCCGACTTCAGAGGTACTTGTGAATTACGTCCCCAAGTCAAGGACAAGAAGTCAACATTTCAGTCCAACTAACTGGTGTGCGGGATAAATCTGCTACCTGGGCATCTGCACACCGAATGTTTACAAACAAGCGCTCTTATCCATTTGGCCAAGCTGACCTCCACTTGTGGTATGAATGATACAATCTGGAAACGAACTCAAGCCCTGCAGAACATCATGTAGATGGCTTGACTACTTCACCATGAAGACCCAAAAATGATCTTAAGGAGTAATAGTGACACAGGCTACTGACTTTCCTAAGCAGCAAACATGCAACACATTAATCTCTTGACCCCCATATCCAGATATTTCTGTATGCACAGCTTTTGACAATTTCTCTATGCACTATAAGTCCACTTTTAAAAGCTATGAAGGCCAAAGATATTGAAGATCAGAATCTACAGTGACCTTTGGGTATCTCTCCTGGATGTGGTCTACCCAGAGACTGGTTTCTTATTCTGGCTAATATGTCAAGAATCTCCATGCCTCTCCTCAGATGTGAAGCTCAAGTTGTATGTCCTTTACAGGACGTTGTAGACAACCACAGCATTGTTCCTGCAACATTCCCGTGGAGATAGTACCTCCATACTGAGTCATGATGCAAGTCTCTACACCCCACCCCGATAGATGGAAACCCTTGTAAAAGCTCAGATGACCTGAATGTTGTGTACTGGACTCATGAGCCATAACTCAGTCTTCAACAGACTATGAGGGAGTGCATCTTATACTAAGTTGAGTTGAGTCAAGAACCAATATCACTGCACTCAGGATATTATCATATGTGTTCCATCCTCATCTTCAACAGCCAGCAAAGAGTCCCAATACTAGTGGCACCAGTAGTAGTCTAATTATGTGTCCGTCTGGCCTTTCCTCTGAGTCCTGAGTGTCGGCCAAAACATCTGACCACTCTTTGCAGCACCAGATGCACACGATTCCAAGTAGCCTCAACCACATTCCCCCTTATCTTGCATCTTATATAATAACACAAGTCTGAAAATATTGACCAATCACAGTTTGTCTTGTAATCAAACGATGGGATAGCTGTAAACAAATCAAATGAAGGGATGGCTGTAAACAAAGATCTGAATGGATTAACAAAAAACAAAAAGGAGGTTTGGACCAAACAAAAATGGATGGCAGAAAATGTAAAGTAGGAGTGTGTTACAGTTATGACCTAAAGGTTGTTGATACGGTAGCAGACATGTATTATATATCAAATTAAAACAGGTTGCTTAGGGAAAACTAATGCATTGATATTTTACATGAGACAACATTTTTGCAAAAAATAAGCCCTTGGCAGATGCAGGAAGTTGCTTAAGACAATTAAACATCCCATGGCACTTGATCAGTTAATATACCATGAAGCAATGACACCAAAAAAAATGTAAAGCAGAAGACAATATGAAAAACAATACATGCTGGGGATACATTAAAGCAATTGTTCCCGAACTTCCTCCAGCTGACCCATCTTGCCTCTAGGTTTTATCTCTACAGAAGGTATTAAAGCACTAAAACTACTAAAGTCGAGAGGGTCAACTTCATTGCAGTGGGTTTCATCCCATTTGATCCAGTCTTTCGCTGGAGAATGGCAAGTCGCTTTGCAAGAGCATCGCACACAGCACAAACTCCATAGCTCCAGCTATGACCAACAGGCGTTTCCAGCAAACTGTAACATGTGGTCTGAAAGACGCAGTCTGGGAAAACGAACCCATGACCTTCAGAGTGTGAGGCAGACGGCTTAACCACCTGGCTATAGAGATCGCTCCCCTACATACACAACTGCTAGATCAGATCTATCTCCCAAGATGCCTGTAACAAGTCAATAAGAAGACAGTAACAGGTCAGTAACAAGTAACAAGTCAATAACAAGACAGTAAGAAAACAGTAACAAATCAGTAACTAGTCAGTAACAAGTCAGCAACTAGACAGTAACAAATCAGTAACAAGAGTAACAAGACAGTAAAAAGGCAGTAACAAGTTAGTAACAAGACAGTAACAAGTCAGTGACAAGACAGAAACAAGACAGTAACAAGTAAAAAGACAGTAACAAGTCAAAAACAAGTCAGTAAAAAGACAGAAACCCCCGGGAAGGTTAACCCGGTCAACAAATGCCCGCAGAAGTTTGATGTGTCTGCCTAACGGCGCAAGAACGCAGCTCTGCTGTAAACAGGCACAACGCAATCACGTCCGAAAAAAACTCCGGATGAACGCAGAAGAAGAAGAAGAAAAAGAAGAAGAAAAGACAGAAACAACAGTAACAAGTCAATAACAAGACAGTGACAAGACAGAAATAAGTCAGTAAAAGACAGTAACAAGTCAGTAAAAAAGACAGTAACAAGTCAGTAAAAGACAGCAACAAGTCAGTAAAAAGACAGTAACAAGACAGAAACAACAGTAACAAGTCAATAACAAGACAGAAATAAGACAGTAACAAGTCAGTAAAGCACCCTTTTCAAGCACATTTGGTGTATGGTGCTAGACACATATTTGTAAAGACCAGTCGGCACTCTGTGGGTGATGTGTACTTTCCAAGACATGTTCTGGTACATAATTTAGGCTGGTTCAACCTGGGAGTCTAGGTCAATTAAAGACATTTGCTTGATACGGATCAAACTCATGACCACCTGGTGAGTGACCAGCCATTACACCACCATGGCTCCCATACATACCAAGACAGCCCTAATACATCATTACCTGGCTTCCAGAGATTTCCGTGTGAACTGAAACGGGAACACTGCAGCCTCCTTCCTGAAATCACACAACGTGAAAGTTAGTTAACGGAAGCTATTATCAAAAGTTGCCGTGCCTGAAAAGATAAGAGTACTTGCTCATAAATTTCCGGTGTGTTGATGGTGTGGTAGGAGGTTCAACTGCTAGGCCGGTATTCAGTTGAACTTAAATGTTGACTTCTCATTCAGAAAGCTGTGACAACCTCATAATCATCATGTGCCATGTCGATAAGGTGATCATCAGAGTCGTGGATCTCTATTAGATGATGAAACATGATTGTCTTGGCATCTGTAAAGAAGGTAGTTTGCCACTGCTTTCCTTCTTAGCAGTGACCATACTGGTCGAAGACCATAGTAGCCATAGTCTCCGAAAAGAGATACTATGTCTACTGTTCTGAAATTGGAGTCCATAACCGTGGCAAACTAATAAACATAAAATTGCATAGAAAATCAATCTGAGGTTTAAACACAACGCCATAAATAAAATATGGCGTGTGTGTGTGTTTAAATTCACGAAAGGCATACATTGTTTCACCCTGAGGTTGATCACAATATCTCGCAAAGGACATGCAACATAATCTAAAGAGGCAATGATCCAGATCTGTGGCTTCTTCTTATTTGTCTTTGTGTTTTCTTTCACAGACTTGCCTTTCAATCTCAGATATGAACTTGGATATCACTTCGGAAGCACTGAGATCTCCGTACAGTTTGTCTTATAAGTGAAATTGCCCAGAGACAGAACTGGACAAGCAAATGCTCCTCTCAGCCCAGGAACCGCCAGCTAGAGGCACATTGTGAGACTCAGGACAGCGTACAAACTGAAGCTATGGGCATCATCCTCGGGTTGTACTACAGAAACGTCTTGTGGTGAGGCAATATATTCTTGATCTCCCTACCGTGGAGCAGTAACTTCTGCATACTTGAATAACTTGAATGATCACAAAAGAGGAAGAAGAGGAGAAGGAGGAGGAGGATGAATAAGAAAAAGGTGGAACAAGAAGAAGAAAAGAGGAGGAAAAAAGAAGAAAAGGAGGAAGAAGAAAAGAAGAAGGAGGTAGAAAAAGAAAAGAGAAGGAAAAAGAAAGAAGAAGAAAAGGAGGTAGAAGAAGAAATGGTGGAGGGAAAAGAAGAAAAGGAGGAAGAAAAAAAAATGAAGAGGAAGAATATGAAAAGGAGGAGGCAGCAGATAAAAAGGTGGAGGAAGAAGAAGAAAAGAAAAGCAGGAGGAAGAAGAAGAAGAAGAAGAAAAGGATGAGGAAGAAGAAAAGGAGGAGAAAGAAAAAAAAATGAGGAAGAAGAGTTGTGATGAAGTACACTGCTAACAAATTCCAGTTTGCATGCTAACTAACCAGCTTGCATAGAAAAGCCCTCTCCGCCACACATGCCACTGTAGAATCATGATCGTGGATTCTGTGCAGCAGTTGTAGCATGGTCTCATCACTGGCCAGGCATTCTACAGCCATTGCCCCTTGGCACACAGCATACATGCATTCCTCGGAGGTCAGAACCT
Source organism: Cepaea nemoralis (assembly GCA_014155875.1). Taxonomy (NCBI): domain Eukaryota; kingdom Metazoa; phylum Mollusca; class Gastropoda; order Stylommatophora; family Helicidae; genus Cepaea; species Cepaea nemoralis. The sequence continues at coordinate 95,379 of JACEFZ010023013.1, read as the reverse complement.
GCAATCTGCCACACTGTCAAAGTTAAATGTAAACTGTCCATTGCTGGTCAATAGTCTGTGTTAGTAAATTATCAACATGCATGTAAAATAAAAGCTGATAGATGCTATATTTGTTCCAACGTTGTGTTACTAATGCCAGACATGGACAGTCCTAGAAACACACAAGCGTACAATCATAACATGAGAGATGAGAGGCATGAGAAATGCTGCTGGAAAAACAAGAAGAGAAAAAGAGACAATTGAGAAAGTTAGAACAAGTGTAGTGATAACACCTATTACTGATTTCATAGAACACCAAAGAATTAAATGATTCGGACATTTAGTTAGAATGGAACAAGATCAACCAGCAGATACAGCATTTTACGTTAGAACATCAGGATACAAGATGAGAGGATGACCCAGAAAGAGCTGGCTAGACTGAGTACACAAGTTCATTCATTCAATCAGTAGCATGTCCTTTGTAGAACCTCGCTCCCATAACAACCTTCCAGAATACCTCGATCATAAGCAAGATGTCCCACATCCGATACACCCATATGGAGATCATCCGCCACATCCTGCACCCATCTTCTCTTTGGCCTTCCTCTTCCTCTCTTCCCAGGCATACACCCCTCCATTAGTGTTCTCTCTAAACTTTCGTGACATTTTAAGTGACCAAAATATTTCAATTGTCTTTGTTTTATCGTCTTTAATAGCCAACCTTCTGCAGTCTGATTATGTGGCTGTTTGGGCTTTCCTCTGAGTCCTGAGTGTCGGTCAGATCCTCTGGTCACTTCCTGCAGCACCATTCTCTCCAGGCCGTCATGTTCTATCTGTTCTTCTGCACTATGCACAATCCCAAAGGACTCCGACCACATTTGCCTTGTCATACACCACCCCCAAGTAGTGAAGAACCAGCTAATCTGTCTGCCTGCTCATTTCTGACCATAAAAGGTTCTGGGAAAAGAATCCAACAAATAGAAGCCTGCCACTCTGCCTGAAGCATGCCTGTCTTCACCTTTCTCATCATACTTTGTGAGTCTGTTACAATCACGACATGCACATGCTGTTTGTCCTCCAACCAGCGGAATACCACAGTGACTGCCTTCATCTTCATCAAAATACCAGATCACATAAAGCACTGGAGAGTCATAAACATCAGTGTCTGCTGGAGACCATCCAACCTACTACAGATACTTTGCGGTCTTCACGGACGAGAGTTGCATTATGCTTCAAAGAGACATAATAACCGCTGCATGGCACAAGTCCGGGCTGAATTGTAGAGATGTGTTTGCCCATGCAGCATAATCCCTCTCTTGCCTGACTAGTTTATTCAAGAGGAAAGGTTTATAGTATCCAATACATCTGGAACAAGACTATCTGTGGAAGCTGCCGGATCAGCAAAGCCATGTTGTAACTCCATCTATCCGAGCTTCCATTCTAGACCAGTTGCCCACCAAGATCCTGCCATGACATTTAGTCTTTAGGTTGCATTTCCTTGCATCAGAATAAGGCTTGTATCCTTCCAATTGCACTCCTCTGCCCGAAGCCGTTGGCACAATGTGGGGGTTTGGTGAGCGTCATCCAACATTCGACACTAACAGAAAGCAGTTGGTACTGTTTCCTGAGACATGCTAGCTCAGTCATATCTGACAAATACTAACAAACCACAGAAAAAGAAAACAAAAATGGCCAAAGAAGCTGAAAAAAGTGGGTTAAGAACTGAATGCCTGACTCAGTAACAGGACTGGGTGAGTTAATGTAATAATAATACCTGTGAAATCCAGTCATGCCACCCCATCCGCTCAAGTCCAGCCACTGCAAGAATTAAAGCGTCATAGATATCATGTTCCGAGAGCTTTTTGAATCTTGTGTTTAAATTTCCCCGCTATTTTTAAGTTAAAGAAATAAATTATAGCATCAAATTTTACAAACAAAGACGGGTTCCCTGAAGGTCATTGATGTGTGGAATGAGGTGATCATGTCACTTCTCTATTTGTCACTTCTCCATTTTGTCTAGAAAATAACACTACTATAGTTTGCATGACCAATCGGATTTACAAACAAGAAAGTGGGGGAGGAGAAAAAGGAGGGGGTGGAAAAAGAGAAAGAGAAGGAGAAAAAAGAGAAGAAAAAAGAAAAGGAGAAAAATAAGGAGAAGATGGAGGATGAGAAGGAGGAGGAGAAGAAGAGTTTAAAAATGGGTGTTTAAGGAACTGGATTTTATCCCATATGGCTCAGTATTCTTTCCTCAGAATGACGTGTTGAAAGTTTCAAACAGAGCACAAACTCTGTTGCTCCAGCGATGACCCCCAGGGGTCTCAGAAAAATTGCACTTGAACTGAACAATGGAGTTAGAAAGCGAAGCCATGACCTTTGAAGCACGAGGCAGGCGGCTTGCTACTTTGCCACGGAAACTCCCAGAAGAGGTTAATTTAATCATCATTATCATGTGCCTGCCGGTTGGATTAGGTGTTCATACTGCTCCACAGATCTCGATCCTTGGTGTTCTGGATCAACTCAGCTGATGATATTCCTCCATGCCACCATTTCACTCCACCCAGCATCATTTTTCTTGGTCTGCCTCTGCCTCTTTTCACACTGATCTTTCCAGTTTTCATGATGATCTCCAACATGTCTTTTCTAATCACATGACCAAAGACTGCATGCTTCTTTCATACAACATATCATGTTTTAGTTTCATTAGCTTCTTTCAGGCAATCGTTGTTAGTTATTCTGGCAGTCCAAAGAATGTGAAATATCTGTCTCTTAGTTTATTTAGGTTAAATGATAGGTAGATTTATGTAGGTAGATTTAAGTAGGTTACTACATATGTTTCTGTTTCTTCTGCCTTTCACCTCCCAAAGGAGCATAGGCCCTCAACCTCAACCAACTCACATAAGCCCTTATAGACTTTTTCATGATTGGCTGGATTTTGTTTTTTATGGGATGAGGTATCCAGTTTCACACCAACCCTCAATAGATTCCTACAATATGCATGGTCATCATCAAGTCCCTTGCCGACTGGCGTGGATGATCACGCTTCTCCACAAACTCTGATCTCTGACAACATGATCACTTCACGTGTTGACTCTCTTCCGTACCATGACACAAGACTATCAAGAATTTTCTATTGCTGTCTTCCTCAACTCAACATCTTTCCGATTTTCACATGTTCCAGTTTTTGTCTTCTCATAATGTGGCCAAAAATATGATGACTGCCATTTTCTGATGTTTGTGATCAGTTGTCTTTGTGACTTAGCCTCCGTCAAGATGTCCAGATCTGGAGGTGTATCCATGCATGGAAGGTGAGTGTTATTATTCTTTACCTCCCTTATGGGTCCTAGTAACACACAAACACTGGTGATAAAGTGCTGGAAGAAAAATACTGTTTAACCAACATCTTCTGAATAAAACCCCTAAGGAAATTAACACAAGAAAGGATACAATATTCTCAATGTTATACTGTGGGTACATTCGCTTGATCTGGGCAGCCCGACGGACAGAGCTGGTACCTATGACACTGGAGACAAGTGATTTTGGTAAATTTCATTCATGGTAACAGTAATGTCATGATAACAGAAATGTCATGGTAATACTGACATATGGCTGTGAAGTAATGGGCACTAACAAAAAGTAAGCCACTGCATAATATAGTTGAGTTGAGTTGAGTCAAGAACCGACATCACAGCACCTGGGACATTCCCATATGTGCTTTGTCCTCATCTTCAACAACCAGCAAAGAGTCCCGATGGTACCAGTAGCAGTCTGATTATGTGTCCGCCTGGCCTTTCTTCGCAGTAGCCCAATATAATGGGGTGCAAGAAATATAAACATCAGAAGACCTTTGTTGGAATATATGAACTAATATAATGAACTGCGATCTGCAAGGTGGGACTGTGCCAGGTCCTGCGGCCAGTAGGGTTAGGATCGACTAGTGTCGCTAAGAAGGGTTGAAAAGCAAACATTAGGTAGCCTTCCAATGACCTGCAGATTACACAAGTCAACAACACCTCCCTGTGTTGTAAACCGGGAAACTATGACCATGAGGTCATGTGTCAAGGGGGCTGTGGCTAACCAGGGAGGAGCAGACTCCTCTTGATTAGATTTACCTGTTCATCACCTGTGACTGGCCTAGCAAGCTAGCAGGGCATTTTGTCCTACTGTTTGTAGAAAAAGAATGAAGCATAATCGGACTGTAGCCCATGAAAGGGAACTCTTCCACTGTTTATGCTTCACCTCAACACCACAAAGTACAAGAGGATCAAGATGAGATGATGATGACAATGAACTGTGGTAGCGTACTGGTTAGTGTGCTAGGCTGACATGAGTGGTCCAGGTTCATTCCTCAATAAGGGCAGCATTAATTTGTTCCAGTAGTGTGGCTCGAACCAGTACAGATACAATCACTTACTGCCTCAAACATGATCCCAACAGCAGACCCACGCAAGTCCTTGCAACAAAAGCACCCACTCATGCCACATCTATCCATTTTGTATTTCACATAGTATGGTTAGTTAGTTGTCTGTTGAGATATCATCATTGCACTCCGGACCAGAAACATGAGTCTGCAGGATGGTGGACAGACACTCTCAGTTGTGCGAGGGGGCTGGGATGGGTGAAGACTATATAATCACTGCTGAGACAATATGCATGATGCTCAAGAAATCACCCAACACTGCCCCAGGCCCCGACACTGTCTGATACGGTGATCTACTGACGATGTCAGATGATGACATGGAAGAAGTGACAAAAGAATTCAACACCAGCATTTGAAGTGGCCAGATCAAAGAGGAATGGCTACGCAGTTACTTGTTATCACTGTCAAAACTGAACAAAGACCATTCCAAGATCAGTGGCTACAGAATTATAACGATGCAGAACACTGCAGGAAAGCTACTGGAAATAGTTGTCGACACACAGGCTTGCTTGTGACTTGTAACAACTCGGCTGCTTCCCGCCCACACTTGGAGGATACAGATGTAATAAATAATCATGGCTCAATGCAGAAAGTGAGCTCCCTTGAGAAAAGATGGTGGGACGTTTTTTCATCCGTTAAGATGAAAGGTGCATTCTTCTAGTTTGTTAATGTCTCAAGTGTGAGTGCCTAGGTGAAATGTAGTTTGGACTGCAACGGTGTACATGCACATGAGTCTTGACTCCTTTTGACACATCAGTGTCGATATCGACAGTGATAATTTAGCCTAAAATGATGACGAGACGACGGACGAGAAGAAGCAAGCATTGCAAAAGGGTTGATGCCCGCAGAATGCGGTTAAAATGTGATAGATTAAGCATTAGATAAGTTCAAATACTTTACTGGAATTCTGCCTCATTTAATCAACGCCGCTTTATTCTTGAAAAACTCCTTTATGGGAACAACAATATCGTGGTTCTACAATAAATGCATCTGGGCAAAGGGACATCAATGTCATGGACTTTCAATGCTTCTAAAACAGGCAGCACCTCGGTCAGGTAATTCTTGTCCGCGATAACATCTCGGTGTCTGAGGTCGATATGTCCGCATGGAACATCACTTTCTGCATTGAGCCATGATTATTTATTACATCTGTATCCTCCAAGTGTGGGCGGGAAGCAGCCGAGTTGTTACAAGTCACAAGCAAGCCTGTGTGTGACAACTATTTCCAGTAGCTTTCCTGCAGTGTTCTGCATCGTTATAATTCTGTAGCCACTGATCTTGGAATGGTCTTTGTTCAGTTTTGACAGTGATAACAAGTAACTGCGTAGCCATTCCTCTTTGATCTGGCCACTTCAAATGCTGGTGTTGAATTCTTTTGTCACTTCTTCCATGTCATCATCTGACATCGTCAGTAGATCACCGTATCAGACAGTGTCGGGGCCTGGGGCAGTGTTGGGTGATTTCTTGAGCATCATGCATATTGTCTCAGCAGTGATTATATAGTTCATGAGTTATGGAGTTTGCGACGGAGGAGAGGTGAACATTTATGCTTGCAACAGAAAGGTCCCATGTGAAACAGTGATGGAGTTTGTTTGCGATGGAAGAAAGGTGAACATATATGCTTGTAACATGAAGGTCCATGTGAGACAGTGATGGAATTTGTTTGCAAATGGAGGAAAGGTGAACATTTATGCTTGTAACAGGAAGGTCCCATGTGAGGCAGTAGCGGAGTTTGTTTGTGACTGTGAAAAGGTGAACATTTATGCTTGTAACAGGAAGGTCCCATGTGAAAAAGTGGCAGAGTTTGTTTGCGACGGAGGAAAGGAACATCATCTATTGTGGGGACTGATCATTGTCCAACATTTTCATCCATACAGAAGAACAGGCCACGTACAATTTTCTATAAAAAATGTTCTAGTGTATTTTTTGTGTACATATCTTTACAGGACGTGGCAGTCAACCCCAGCGTTCTTATTAGCCATTTGTGATTGCTTTCGGTACGAGTGGCACTCATGCCTTTGTATGGAAACCAACGCAATGCGATCTGCTTCCAAATCGCCCGCAACTGTGTTTTGAACGCAGTAAGCGGGATTACAAATTGTACTCGTGACCCTTTCGCCACTGAGCCGGCTAAAGAGAATAAATAAAATACTGACATACCTTCCTGGAGGGAGGTCCTTCAGCATTTTCCCCTGGTGCTTTGGATGCATGACCACGGCATCATATGGGTTGTCTCTTCTGAATATTCAAAACAATATGTTCCCCAGTCAAACAATACCTGTGACTATACGTTTTAATTGTTTCAGCTAAAGTATTGTTCATTTATTCACCTCATATGTTTTTTTGGCGCTTGCTAGCTTTGAACACAAGCGTAGTCTATACACACTACTTCTAGTAGCACTGGACTGAATTTTGAGTGTGGATTTGCTTTCCCGATTACCAGTATCCCTCGCCCTCAGGCAAACCCACGTCAGCTTCAGAGGTACTTGCAATTTATGTCCCCAAGTCAAGGATGAGAATTCACTATTTAAGCTCTTCGGTGTAGGGGTTGAACCTGTTACCTCAGCACACCAGATGTTTAAGAACAAGTGCTCTTATCCATATGGCCATGCTGACCTCATTCATTTCGATGATATATGACTCTGCAGTATGCACCTGATGAGATGTAGTAAAATACGCCAGGCAATAAATCGTGCAACATATTGTTTGTGGCTTCTGTGTTTAAAATCTTCTGAATATTGTAATAAAATAAAATAGCATGAATTAAGAAAGTTCAGCAAGAGAACACCCATTTGACTACACAGTTGAATATACAGACAAACAAAGAGATGCTCACAAACACACTACATAAACACATACAAAACTCAGACAGCACACACACCACAGACAAGCATGCATTGTTAGAGGGACAGACCGAAAGAAAAATAAAGGGATAGACAGAAAGAAAGGGAAAGAAAGATGAGCAGACTGAGGTCATGTATTTGTGCCGGTGAACAAACTGATATGGAGCCCTTTTCCAAGCCATCATCATGTATTAGGGATTTGGTAGTAAGCCTGTATTCTCTCGACACTTGATGGATGATGTAGTCAATGGCACACTGGCCTCCTTACCTCCCACAGCATTTTCTGGTACTCATGTAACTCTTTAGAAAGAGAGTACTGAACTGTTATTTTGAACCTACTCATGTAACTCTTTAGAAAGAGAGTACTGAAATGTTATTTAGAACCTGCTCATATAACTCTTCAGAAAGAGAGTACTGAAATGTTATGTAGAACCTGCTCATGTAACTCTTCAGAACGAGAGTACTGAAATTTTATCTAGAATCTGCTCTGGTAACTCTTTAGAAACAGAGTAACTGAAATGTTATTTAGAATCCGCTAATGTAACTGTTCAGACTGACAGTATTGAAATGTTATTTAGAACCCGCTAATGACAGACAGTATTGAAATGTTATTAAGAACCTGCTCTTATAACTCGTCAGAAAGACAGTAACTGAAATGTTATTTAGAACTTGCTCTTGCAACTCTTTAGAAAGAGAGTACTGAAATGTTATTTAGAACTTGCTCTTTTAACTCTTCAGAAAGACAGTACTGAAATTTTATTTAGAACCTGCTCATGTAACTCTTCAGAAAGACAGTACTGAAATTTTATTTAGGAACCTGCTCATGTAACTCTTCAGAAAGACAGTACTGAAAAGCTTTTAGAATCTACTATACTCTATGGCAGTGAATCTTGGAATGCGAATAAACAAATTAGGAAAAACAAAGTCGCAAACAATAGATTGCACATTTATGCCTGACATGTTTCACTGCATCTCATCGGGTACATATTGCAGAACTCATACAACATAAACTAAAGTAATCAGATAAATCCTTCAAGCTGAAATACACAGCACACATATTCATGCAATAATTTCAATTGGCCGGTCTCCGTGACAAAGGCGTTATGGACACGGTTTGTGATTCTGCTTACCTGCGTTCAAAACACAGCTGCAACCGATTTGGCAGCAGTGTGTTGCGCCAGGTTTTAATGTGATGGTATGGGAGCCGGTCGTTCAGAAAGCAAAGGCAAACTACTGAACGTAAACTTGCCAAGACATCAACAACAGCTGTGTTGGTGTTAACAGCGATGTCCTGTAAATAGGATGATGATGATGATGATGATCACCACAGTCTAGCTTTGTGATGCACCATTAACTTATAAATTAATGTGGTGAGTTCCCCTAGTCTCCACAGTCTACTAATGGACATTCATAATTTAAAAGCACTGGTTTTGTGTTTGTTTTGTTGCTCGCTCGCTTTTAACTCAAGTGTAATCCTTGCATGTGGAATCGCTATCCCTATTATCAGGCTAACCCACCCCGAATTCAGAGGTACTTGTAATTTACATCCCCAAGTCAAGGACGGGAAGTCAACATTTTAGTCCAACTGACCGGTGTAGGGGTTGAACCCGCTACCTTGGCATCAGCACACCAAAAGTTTAAAAGCAAGCGGTCTTATCCATTCAGCCAAGGTAACCTCCAAAACACTTGTTTGCATTGGTAAATTAAACTGGTCCACTAAAAACTCATTTGGAAAGTAGTAACACACGACATGAAACTTACTTGCAGACACATCCAATGACCAACCCCTCAGGGAGCACAGTGGGCAGGTCCTTGAGAGAATGAACAACAAAATCTACCTGTTTCTTCAACAAGGCATTCTCCAATTCCTTGGTAAACAATGACTTCTCGCCAATCTGCCATTAAAAAAAAAACTTTTTGTTTCAACTGGCACATGACACAGCAGGCTGAAATACCACATGTTCAATAAACTAAAGATCAGAGATACTGGTGAATGTAACTGTGGGACTGGTCAAATGACAGTTGAACATTTGCTGCAGGAGTGTCCAACATACACAGAACAGAGAAAATATTTTGGCCTACGCCTGCTCCATTTCTCCATTTGAAAACTAACTTTATGGAGATGTCAACAAGCTCAAGTTGACTGCTTGTGGAAGGAGAAGAAGATGAAGAGGAGAAAAAATTATGAAGGAGAAGAAGAAGAAAAAAAGGGAGGGGAGGGGAGTGGATTGTAGAAAACTAAAACATTTCAAAAGAAGCAGATACAGAGAAGATAGAACATATTAAAACTTACTTTTGATAGAGCCGAATCCAAGATACGATCACCAACTGTAGTCATTGGTACTGGAATAAAACAAACTGAACTTTAAAAACGAAATGCTTGTTCCTACAAATGAAACATTAGTGCTCTAAAAAAACAAACATGTAGACTTAACTCTTAAAGTACATGAGTATTTGGTTCAAGATGTTTATCTCTGAATGTTCATTTGCCGTTACAGACTAAGGATTTATTATTCCATGTTTTTCACACCTATCTTTGTCATCACATATCCTGACAAATGGCAGAGACATTCATGTCTCTCCACAGATCACAGACCTTGATGTTCTGGATCAATTCTACTTACAATAATCCTCCATGCTATTTCTTAGATTATCAGGTTGTCTTTTCTACTGCTCATCTTTACGGTCATCATGTTTTGCAATGCATCTCTTTTCATTACGTGACCAAAGGGCATTGTCCCAAACACTGGTCTTCCTGGCCTTTAAGACAAACAGTAAAAGATCTATTTGACATGCTTTGAGGCCTATCTGGCAGTATGTGCTAGCACCATACTTTTATACACAATCTCTACTTGAGAGGTGATGTCATGCTGACCGTGTTTACTTCGCAAGACATTTCCTAGTACCCATTTTAGACTAGTCCAACCTGGCAGCTGAGGTAAATTTTAAAAATATGCCTCAATACGAGATCAAACACATGACCAACGGGCTGGCAGGTGCTAGCAATTGCGATACTGCGGCTATCTTAAGAGTTAAAGCTAAAGGTAAACTCTTGCCCCAACAATTCTTCTTTTTCTTCTTTTCGTTCACTTATAATCAGTCTTATAATTAATGCTGGTGTGTGTGATGAGAGAGTAGTGAACGTGATTCGCAATCCTGCATACTGTGTTCTAAATCAGCTGCAAGCCATTTGCAAAGCAGATAGCCTAGTGTTGATTTTTAACGATTGCATGAATGTAGGGACACAGAGGTGTTTCCAAGGCAGCAGGACCAGGTTCCATACTGGCCAAGACTAACACGTCCTAGCTGTGCATGTTGGGCAACAGGTCCCTTCGGGGTCTTGGCTAACGTTGTAGGATTGCTGATTCTTCCAAAGTTGGAGAGTATCTTCCTGCACGCCGAGGAACTACCAGTCTGCACACCAATAAGCCAGACATGAGACAACGGATACTCACGCAAACCTCACACCGGTATGACATCACACTGATGTTGGACAACAGGATGTCTTCATCAGACATACAGGACTTCACGCTGGAGGTCACAGCCAGCGAACACAAGCAAGCAAGTACTGAATGTAAACTTGCCTAGTAAATCACAACCAACAAATGCTGGGGTTGATTGCCACGTCCTGTGAAGAAAACACAACTAACTTTAAAATATGTCTATATCTGCAATTTTAAACACAGAAGCCACAAATAAATAATATGTTGCATGATTTATTACCTGACATATTTTGCTGCATCTCATCAGGCAATAAATCATGCAACATATTTTTGTGGCTTTTGTATTTAAATGCACTAAAGGAATACATTATTTGAATCTGCAATTTTGTTTCCTGCAGCTTTTTATACTGCTAATGACAGCTGCAATATGATGAAGACAATCATCTGGTGCAAGGATGAAGGCATGCACTTACCTGTCTCAAACCTCAGAGTCGGATCCAAGGTCCTCAACATTTGAATGACAGCGTTCGTTTGAATGAGGGCAAGCTGTGAACAATAGATAGCAACTGTTGAACAAATATGTCTCTGTGTGTTTCTGCATGTAATAAGTCACCCACTTTAAACATCGGTATGGCTGAATGAATATGAGCGCTCGCTCTTAAACTTCCAATGTGCTGATGGTGAGGTAGCGGGTTCAATCCTGACACAGGTCAGTTGGACTAAAATGTTGACTTCTGGTCCTTGACTTGGGGATGTTAATTACAAGTATCGCTGAAGTCGGAATAGGTTCACCTGATGGCGAGGGACACTGGTAGTCATCATCATCGTGTGCCATGCCGGTAAGTATGGTCATGATTTACCATCATACATGATCATCAAAGTCGTGGAACAGCTCTGTGTTCTTGTCAAGCCATCCAGATATTTACTTCTCTGCCTTCCCTTTGTTATTTTCCCCTCAATCTTGCTAGTCGTCACCGTTACTTTATTTCTTATCATAACATGCCCAAAACAGTCTACGTCTAAATTGTTTAATCAGTTTACATTTTCATTTGCCTCTTGTAGGACTTGCTCATTGGTTTTTCTATCTGTCCATGGTACTCTTTGCATTTTCCTCAGAGACCACATTTCCACAGCCATTAGATGTTTTTCAGCTTCTCTGCTCATTGTCCATGTTCACAAAAGTACAGGTTCTATGTGGCTCTTTTTCTTGTTGCAAATGACATCTTTTTATTAGTTAGTATGTTTTCCAACTTGCACAAGGCTACTTTGCCATAGCAATTCTTGTTCTAATCTCTTCAAGGCGCCTGTCATCGGATGTTATGACTGTTCCAAGATAGTTGTACCAATTCACTTGTTTAAGAATATTCCCATTTATCCTTATATTACATTGTGGTATTTCTTTCTTCTTAGAAACGACCATAATCTGTGTATTCTTATCATTTAATTCCAACCCTAGTTGTTCACTGTATGCAAAAACCGCATCTATCAAATGTTGCAAATCCTGCTAATTGTCTGCAATCAATACTGTATCATCCCCATGTCTAATGTTGGTGATGTTATGACATCCAATGGTGATTCCTCTCTTATATTCTAAATTTCTAAAATTATTTTCACTGGATAGGTAAAAAATATCTGAAGACATTACACATCCCTGCCGCACACCTCTGTTAATAGACTGATATATTGACCTACTTAATTATCAATCTTGTTGTTTCCAATATTCTTTTCACAAACCTTAAGATCTTTCCCATAAATTTGTAGATGTGCAAGCATCTTCATTATGTTGCTTCATCAAAAACGTTTCTGTAGTCAATTAAGCTAAGATGAAGGTCTTTGTTTACCTCTATCAAATGCTCAATTAATGTTCTCAGCAAGTACACAGAATTTACTGTGCACTTGCCTTCTATGAATCCACATTGTTCTTCTACTATTTCACGTTGTATTTTCTTCCTATCCCTTAGCATCATGATTCTTAGCAAAATCTTTGTGATATGGTTCATTATGCTAACTGTTCGATGTTGACCACATTCTAAGGGTCCTGATATTTTGGAGATTGCTATAAATATAAATTTACATAATTCAGTTGGTATATCTCCAGTATCACATATTGTGTTCAGCAGTCTGGTGACTTGGTCTATTCCATATTCTTCTAAGGCATTGATATTTTCTATTGTGACTTTGTCTGGTCCCAGGTCTTGCCAGTTTTCAGATGGTTAAGAGCATTCTGAACCTCCATCCTCATTGATGGTCCTTCATTATTAATCAGAATATCATACTATTCCTCTCGTGTATTATTATAAAGATATGTCACATAATCACAATGCATATAAAATCTGATCTTCTTCTATTATGATTTTGCTATCTTTGGGTTTTTATTTTTATGTGTGTGTTCTTTTGTTAGTGATATTAATTTGGTATTCTGGGTGTTGTTTTGGTTCTCTATTTCCCCCCAATTTTCCTCAAGCCATGCTTCTTTTGCCTCTGCACAATTTCCTAATTTTATTGTGAATCTCTTAATATTTTTCATGGTTATTTTTGTTATTTCTTCTTATTTTCATTAGTTTTAAGATGTCTTCCGTCATCCATTTCTTACGTCCCATCATCTTCAATTTTGGAATAGTTGTTTCTGCAGCCTGGCTGACTGAGTTCTTCGATATTTCCCATTGGTCCCTGACATCTGAAATAGAATTTCCAGATAGGCCAACAAATCTATTTTACCTCTATGCTGAATTTATTTTGTATCCCCTCGCTCTTCATAGCACATATATCACATTTTGTGTTTCTTGGTGTATATTTGACCTTCTTTAATTTTATATGTGTACTGTTCATGATTAATCTATAGTCGCTATAGCAGTTTGCATTTGGCATAGTTTCTGCAACTTTTAAGGTATTTCAAAATAAGGTAATGTGGAAAGCTAATGCACACGCAAAAATTAGTCCAGTGCACTAGAAGTAGTGGCACGTATGGTCTATGGTTGAGTTCAAAATGCGAAACGAATGAGACAAAACAACAACAAAAAATCAGTAAGAAATGTTATATAGAAGCTGCTCTGCTGTATGGCATTGAATCTTGGAATCACTGTCAGAAATCCTGCCATGTACCTCAAAGTTTAGCTTCCAATGTAGCTCCTTTAAGGCCAGATGTGGTGTTGCTCCTTCCTTAACTAGCTAATCAGCTCTCTCATTTCCGGGCACTCCAGAGTGAGATGGTTTCCACTGTATGGTGACCTTAAGCTGGCTGCCTAGTTCAGAAAGTAGTGTCTGTAGTACTGGCAATTTCCCAGACAGGAGAGCCTCAAATACTTTCGCATCTGCCAATAGCACCACAGGTTGTGTCCCATGATTGGTATTCGATAATTCCTTTTTTTTTTCGCATATCCTTTACAGGACATTGCTGTCAACACCAGCATTTTACTGCTGTTATTGATTTCTTGGCAAGATTACGCTCAGTAGTTTGCATTGCTTTCTGAGTGGCCGGCTCACTTATCCCAACCCGTTGCTATCTTGAAAATATAATTGGATGGCGAAAAATCGGAAGTAGGTGTGTGTCATTGTCATGACTTCAAAGTTGTTATTACGGTAGGAGACAATATAATTGTATTTGGTCCAAACCTACTTTTTGTTTGAAATATCAATTAGGGAAGCCTTTGAGGTAACTAATTGACTAATACAGCTCATAAATAAACATATATTATGTATTGTTTAGCGTTCATAGAAGTGAGAAGAAGGAAGTAGAGATGGACAACTTCTAGTTGGTAATGCGTCAAAGTACATTCATTCCTGCAGCCATCATAATATTAATATGGTGATGACAGGCTCGAATTCAAGTCAGTAACTCAGTAACTGTCTGTAGCTTTCAACTTGTATGTTGTCTAGTGTGTCCTCTATCTCCACTTCCTTATTCTAACTCTAACTTCTATGAGCGCCCAGCAATACATGTGTGTTTATTTATGAGCTACGTTTTGTTTGGCACTGAATCTGTTAAAGGTTTTTACTGAGTGAGGTATATAATTATATATGTTATAACAGTGGTTCTCAACGTTTTTTGGTCCGTTCCCCCCTTCACCATATTTTTAGGACGTCATTCCCCCCCCCCCCCCCCACCATATTTTTAGGACATCATTCCCCCTTACCATATTTTTAGAACATCATCCACCCCCCTTTAGTATTTCCTCCCTAAATATTTCCCCCTGCCCCTACACAGTATACTATATGTAATAATTGAAGCTAAATTTAATAGCACATACTAAAACAAGTCTAGACATCTACATAAAATGTGATTTGCGGGTCTACTTATGTTATAAAATGAATTTCAGAAGGGTGATATGTACAGAAGCGTAACCGTAAAGTATGAAGGGAAAAACAAGATCAAGTAATCAGCTCTTGTATAACGCATCTTGAAATAATCTTCATTCCCCCCCCCCCCCTGGAAACCCCAAAATTCCCCCCGGGGGGGGGGGGGGGGAATTCCCCACCGGTTGAGAACCACTGTGTTATAATTTATATAATTATATATATTGTTTCACTGCGTAATTATTGTTTTGTATTTTATATTATTAGTTAGCGATCTACGTGGCTGAAAGGTTATCGCACTCAGGCTTAAATTTCATGTGTGCTGACGGCAGGTTCATTCCGTGCGCCGGTCAGTTGGACTGTGACTTTTCGTTCATAAAACACTACTATTTTAGTAGTTTTAAATGTTTTATGAAGCATCTTACCTGACTTTTTCTCGTCCCGACACGAATAATATTATTATTATTATTAATTTTAACCCGGTCTTCTGCCATTGATACAGGAAAGATGCGACACTTTTAGACAAATCACTTTTTCATCTACGACGTGGACAACTTGTGACTGGCGGGTCTAACGCCTATCATTGCATAACCAGTTCATCAAGTTTAGAATGATACAACCCGCCGTCTATTCCCCATCTTTCCCACGGGACATGTTGCCCTGCTGATGGAAGCAGACGAGAACCAGAGTTGCCAATTTAGCCATTTTGAGCCAGATCTAGCCTTCCATAAATGCCGCATGCCTCGCGGTCGGAAGGTTGTGGGTTCGTTTCTAGATTTCGTCATTCGGTTCATAGTGCAGTTTTCTTGGAGGCTCCTATGGGTCGTTGCAGTAGCTGCGGAGTTCGTGCTTTAAGCTACTCTTCTAGCAGACTGCTCTGCTAACAGAGACTTGAGTCTCATCCCATCTTGGTGCTCTTGTACCCAGTGTTGCCATTTTGACGCTTTTCGCACCAAATGTAGTGCTTTTCCAGTCATTTAGTGCCAAAATGTTGCATTTACCGCGGCCGCGCGAATTTGGTGCTTCACAATATTTGTTTGGTGCTTTTTGGGGTGGGTAAAAATTACTTTAAAAATCATTTCGGGAACACTAAAAAGCCGAATTTGAACTGAAGCGAGGGAGTAAAACAGTCTTAGTACATTACCGCGCAATATTCAAGTAATTTAACTCCCTTTAATACAATTTAGTTGAAGTGAGTGACTGTAACGCGCAGGCAACATGCAATGTTTTAAAAGATTGTTTAAACAAGAATGGAATTGAGTTGCAAAGACTAGTTGCACTCGGCACTGACAACGCATCTGTCATGACAGGTGTAAACAATGGAGTATATTCATTCATTCATTCAGTAGCATGTCCTTTGCCGAACCTCGCTCCCATAACAACATTCCGGAAAACCTCTCGATCATAAGCAAGATGTCCCGCGTCTGATACACCCATCTGGAGATCATCCGCCACATCCTGCACCCATCTTCTCTTTGGCCTTGCTCTTCCTCTCTTCCCAGGCTTATACCCCTCCATTATTGTTCTCTCCAAACTTTCGTGACGTTTCAAGTGACCAAAATATTTCAATTTTCTTTGTTTTATTGTCTTTAATAGTCAACCTTCTTCAATATTCAACTCTTGAAGTATGGATGTATTTGTTCTTTTCTTTACCCAAGATATTCTTAGAACTCGTCTATAACATTTATATTCAAAGGCGTTTATGCGCTGTTCAGCTTGTTTAATGGAGTATATACACAATTAAAATCCGAAGTTCCTCATCTGGTACTAGTTAGGTGTGTATGTCATTCCCTTCAGCTGGCAGTATCACAGGCTGCAGCTGCTTGTCTGCCCAGGAACATAGAGTTCATGATTAGAGAAACATATAACTGGTTTTCTCACTCAAGTCTTCCTCAAGCAAAGTACAGGGAGGGAGCTTTTTGCTTCAATAAATGATGGACAACATCTGCTGAAGGTTGTTCAATTAAGCCAGACACGATGGATGTCCATTCAATCTGCCATTGGCACCTTGCCGTCTTGACAGACGATAGTTTGTGCTTCAAAAGGGCATAATAACTATTACCCATGGCGGTAGCGAATGGGACTGATAAGGCCAATTCACTCTGTAAATGTGCGTCCACAGTGGGTGCATGTGAACACGTGGTCATTTCCACCATCATGAATCATCTTACGTCTCACACGCTCGGTGTGTGACTTATCTGCAATAATTATCTCCTTCGTCTTTATTCCATTTCTGATGTTCGCCCTCCATGCAACACGTTCAGTGGCGACTTGCTCCCAATGTACATTATCAATGCCTGTATCAATCATGTCCCGCTTACACACATCTTTATATCGTAGTAGAGGCCGACCCTGAGATCTCCTACCCGTCTGTAATTCACCAAAAAAATATGTCCTTTGGTATTCTACCATCATCCATCCTCCTAAGATGTCCTCTCCATCTACGTCTACGAAGACTGTGCATGGAATAAACCGTCACACAACCTGATCTTTCCAATACTTCAGTATTTGGGATTTTGTCTTGCCACTTAATACCAAGAGCCGGTCTCCCTGGTAGAGGAGTTAGCAACTTTCTCCGTAACCACGAATACTCTCGTGGTTGACGTGAGCGCACGAGAATTGGAAGCGGTTCGAGTCGCGCCAGTGACTTATGAGAGTATGGAGCCGGTCGCTCAGAAAGTAGTGGCATGCTGATGAGCATAATCTAGCCTAGGAATCAACATACAGCTGAAAGATGCTGGTGTTGACCGCAATATCCTGAAACAGGATGGAAACGCGGGAAAAAAACTTAATAACAAGAATTCTTCGTAGACACATATATGACATAGACTTTCATATGAAAGCTGTTTAAACGTTTCTCTTGGTGTGAGTAAGTTGTCCAGGCTTCACTGCCATAAAGAAGAGTACTAAGGACACAGGCTTGATGGACAAGGACTTTTGTTTTTGCAGTAAACTTCCTGTTCTTTGTATCGTAGTAGAGGCTGACCCTGAGATCTCTTACCCATCTGTAATTCACCAAAAAAAATATGTCCTTTGGTATTCTACCATCATGCATCCTCCTAAGATGTCCTATCCATCTAAGTCTACGAAAACTGTGTTTGCCAGATAACGTTCGAGTGGTGCAGTCCATACCATGTCTTAGTGGAAG
The DNA here is from genome assembly GCA_014155875.1 of Cepaea nemoralis. Taxonomy (NCBI): domain Eukaryota; kingdom Metazoa; phylum Mollusca; class Gastropoda; order Stylommatophora; family Helicidae; genus Cepaea; species Cepaea nemoralis. The sequence continues at coordinate 77,253 of JACEFZ010023013.1, read as the reverse complement.
TGAATGTCTACAGCCAATGAAGCCCTGTATATTGGATCTTGCTAAAATGTTTGTAGAAGATGCAGCTACTCTCACCCGCATCGATTTCCAGTGGAGAAAACTTCTTCATATGCAGTGAACACGGACCTCTGACACACTTGGACTGTGGGCAGAAATAGCCTCATACAGGGATGCCACCGGTGAAAATCCTTTCCAAGATCTTACAGATTTAGCTTTAACTGTGCTCATTTTACCTCATTCTAATGCGGACGTGGAGCGCATTTTCAGTCAGATTGGAGTTAATAAAATCAAAATTGCGGAACAGACTGAGCATCAAGAGTTTGACAGCTGTTTTGACTATTAGATATGGAATTAAAAGATATGGCATATGCTGTCATGATTATAAACTACATAAGGATACTCTACGAAAAATTGGATCACAGGAGGCATATACACGTTTCTTTCAATCATCATCATCATCATCATCATCATCATCATCATCATCATCATCATCATCATCATCATCATCGCAGGAGCAAACACAGCAGGAAATAGCTACAGAAACTGAAGAGGAGTTGTCTGACTGGGATTTGGCAGATCTGGAATAAACTTCATTCTAATACTCAGTGGCCGGCTTCCTGGCCTAGAGGTTAGCGACTTTTCTCCGTAATCTCGTATACTCTCGTAAGTAACGTGACGACGGTGAGAATCAGCAGTGGTTCGAATCGCGTCGGTAACTTACGGGGTATGTGAGCCGGCCGCTCAGAAAGCAATGGCAAACTACTGAACGTAATCTTGCCAAGAAATCAACTAAAAGATGCTGATGTTGACAACGATGTCCTGTAAAGGATATGCAAAACTTTTTTTTTTATATTCAGTGATAATAATAAATTATAATGTGCTACTTTATAACATTTTGAATGAATACCGCCAGTGCTTGTTTTAGTGCTTTCCCAAAAAATATTATTGCAATTTAGTGCTTTTTTTGGCTCGAGAGTAGTTCTGATTGGGATTTGGCGGATCTGGAATAAACTTCATTGTAATATGAAGTGATAATAATAAATTATAATGTGCTACCTTGTTACATTTGTAATAAAAACAGTTGGTGCTTTTTTAGGTGCTTTCCAAAAAGTTTTGGTGCTTTCCAAAAAGTTTTGGTGCTTTCCAAAAAGTTTTGGTATTTTTTGGGGGGGTCGATTTTGGTGCTTTTTCATCAAAAGGAGATGGCAACACTACTTGTACCTTGCGATGTCGAGGTGAAGCATAAACTGCTGGAGAGTGCCCGTTTATAGGCTTCATGCATTGAGGTTCCCATGGACTCTGCTATGCTATTCCTTCTGTCCATCGTTTACGTGGCCGGCATCTTCTTCTGCTTCCATTTGGTCTGTACATTATTGCTTGTTGTGGTATATTGTTAGTTGGTAATCTAGTTATCAGCGCGCGAGATTTTGAAGCGGTTCTCGTCGCGTTGGTAATTAACGGGATAAGTGAGCCGGCCGCTCAGAAAGCAATGGCAAACTACTGAGCGTAATCTTGCCAAGAAATCAACGACAGCCGTAAAATGCTGGTGTTGACAGCGATGTCCTGTAAAGGATATGCGAAATAAAAAAAAAATTTTTAATCTAGTTATGTGGTCAAATCAGTAGGGTTAGGATCGGCTAGCCTCTCCCAGGAGGGGTGAAAAGTGAAAATCAGAAGCCTGCTGATGACCGCAGACTACACAAGTCAACCTCACCTCCTAATGGCAGTGGTGTAGACCGGGAAACCATGACCGCGAGGGCGGACTCCCCTTTGTCAGATTTTTCTGTCCTAAAGCTGCGACTGGCCTAGCAAGCAGGCGGGGGATTTTTCATACTGCTCGGGGGGGGGGGGGGGGGGGGAAACCCCTGCACAGCTCGCACTAGCCAGGCGGACTTAATTCCTCAGAGTCAAGACTCCCTCCCTCCCAGTGCCCTACACCGCAAGGTACTATAGGTAGTAGATGACAGTTGACAGTAGATGACAGTTGACAGTAGATGACAGTTGACAGTTTCAAGGCGGTACCCGAGACTATCGATTTATTCAGGGGTTGATCAGTCTTTTCATGCAAGCAGAAGTCGTAAGTGTTTTTGGTTCGCATTCTTGCCTCTTTCAGTTTTGTTTTTGTTTTTGCATATCCCTTACAGGATTTTGCAGTCAACACCAGTATTTTTCAGCCGCTGTTGATATACTAGGCAAGATTACGCTCAGTAGTTTGCCATTGCTTTCTGAGCGACCGGCTCACATACCCCGTAAGTTACCAACACGGCGAGAACCGCTACCGATTCTCGCGCAGGTTACATTACTTACGAGAATATACGGGATTACGGAGAAAGACGTTACCCCTAGGCCAGGTTGCTGTACACATGTTAATCTCTTGCAACAACTGCGACTCAAATCAATGTATTTCAAGGTGAATCCTTTCTTTGCACTCTCTCTCTCTCTCTCTCTCTCTTACTAAAATGCCCAACAATTGTTGTAGATATTTTGCATTATCTGCCACCGTGTCATCTGCTAACCGTATATTCTTTATATTATAACCTCCGATTACTATTCCTGGCTTCTCTTTGATCTCACTCATTACTGACATCTCTTTAAGGGCGTTATTAACATCAGCACGCATCCTCAAGATCAATCGCAGCAGCACATGTTTCAATGCCTGAGTGGAAACCTTCATAGACATCATGCGCAAAAATTGCTGGGTTGGTCCAGGTTTCTCTGTTTGGACAGTACCCTCAAAGGGTAGGTGGGAAACAACCTTGCCTCTCTAACTGACTTGATATTTTCCTGGCAGTTAACTTCTCTAGCAGCTTGCCTATTGTATTTTGCATGGTTATTACCCTATATCGCAGAATTTGTGTGTGATCTTTGCCAGGCTTCGGCAAGGGAATCAGATAGCTGTGTAACCACTCTTCCTTAATGTCCCTATGCTGTTGCTGTACATAGGCCTATCTGCTAGTTCCTCTAGCTTGTTGTCGGTACATATATTAATGTCATAATCTTATACCATCCGGCCCTGGTGCGCTGTTTTTTGTTCGTCTAAGCATAGCCCTAATCTCTTTCACTGTTACTGTGTCTTCAACTGCAATGTTCTGGGCCTTACACCTATCTGAGGTAACCGCTTTGGCAAAAACCGCCTCATATCTGTCTGGTTGCTCTGCTCTAGATAGAGTTCATTCAGGCTATGTCCTTATTCTCGTCAGACTTCTGCCAAATAAGGTCAGCACTTTGGAAGTCAGGAACATTTTGAGAATGCATACAAAAGAGTACCATTGGATTTCTTAATGTTTCAGCTTCTTGAACTCAAGATAAGTCCATTCCTCCTTAGTTGGATCGCCGCATCTCTCTTCCAACGGAAAGTAGTTTTTAGATGTGGCAGTTGGACCTCTAAACCAACAACAATATATCCGGACTTGTCACATGGATCACCATTATCTCCGGTGCTGTTCAACGCCTATACTATACTGTGAGAAATGCCGGTGAGCAGATCAGAGGACCGGGGAGGACGTTGTCATATGCCGACGATATGTTAGTGTATCGGCAGGGTAAGGATAGAGATCGAGTGGCTGTGAATCTACAAACAGAACTAAATCTCATAAGCACTTGGTGTGTGGAATCTGGGGCAATGGACAACCCAACGAAGGCTACGCAAACACACAACATCCACTGCATAGTGAAATTAGGAAGGTGAAGGGCAGCAGGTTAAAAAGAGGTCGGTCGTGGATGGGTCAAGCCGAAGACATTCTTCAACAGGTGTGTTCACTTGAGGACTTAGAACCTGGCGAGGAGTGGGTGCAAGTACCAACAGACTTCTGCACATCCTTTTCAGTGTGCATCAAACTAGACAGGAAATGCAGACAAGAAAATCCGGCTGCTGTGGAGGAGAAAGTATAGGCTTTGATCATCAAGAATTCTTTGGACGGTGATGCTGTAATTTACACAGTTGGGTCCGTCGTTCGACGAGTGAGAAGTTCATGGGCTTTTACGGCTCAGGTCGGAGGGAGAATTGTGAAGGATGATTCTGGTGCTTTTGCTTTGACCACAAGTAGCCTGACTATGTAAGTCATGGCACTAAGTAAAGCAATAACATGGCTCGAGGCACAGACATTCACTAGGGCATGTTTCTTTGGTGACTCAATGAGCATGCTCAGGAGGAAGGAGATGGGGTGGGGCCAAAGAGAGTGGTTGCTGTCTCTGGAGCGGTCTCGGCTGGCAAAGATTAGTTTCGTTTTCGTGCCAGGACATCGGTGTACGAGGAAATGAGCGGGCTGACAAGCTTGCAGGTAAAGCTACTGTGTAAGGCGGACGAGCCATGGACCAGGCTGACATTCTGAATGCTCTACGGGAAGTAAGACGTTTGCGAGTTTGCGAGAACCAAGTGATGACTGAATTAAAAGAGGTGTGGCCAAACAAGAACATTACGCGGGAAGCCAAAAAAAGGTTAATAAACCAACACAGAACTGGTGTCGTGAGCCGCTACAGGCTACACTTTGCGAGATTTACTGAGGAGGAGGATCCGAGCACTTATGGACTGAATGGTTCGATGTGCAATGAGGGTGATCTGTCGACTAACTAACTAACTAACTCAACATCGACACGATCCATGGTCTGGTCGGCTATCCGCAACTATGAGAAGCATTGTTCCGTTGCTGTCTGATTCATGTTTTTAACGAGACCATTGTTATGGACGCCAGCCAGACAGAACATGATTTTGTCGGAGAAGTAACCAGCTCGGCAGAATGAACAAGTTTCTCAGTGTCATGTAGCAGTTTATTGTGAAGTTCGGTTAATTTGCTTATAGACGTTCTTTCTCACTCATTCTGCCAGATGGCTGATCAGGCACCAGAGTATCTGTCCGCGGAAGAGTTAAGAAACAGACTGTACCACAGCTTGCGAAACCGCGGGCTTGTGAATTCCATCAAGGTACGTATTGAACTATTGATATTATTTTATTATAATATTAATAATGTTATCTGTTGGGGTGTCGTCCTTGCACTCCGGACAAGTCCATAGGTGCTCATATCTTCCTTCCAACATATGCATCAGCATCCCGCAGCTAATTAAATACTAATTATGCTAGTTCTGTTTTGGTTGAGGAGTTCCCTCATTCTCCCGATCTGCCTCTCTTGTCTGGCTGTGCCAATTCTTACTCTGAAATCTCTCATTCTGGACAACGTTGTGGATTCACTGGCGTCAAAGTCCCCCGTTCTCGACATCTCTCTAAGGTCCTTAGTCCAAGGACATTGATAATATGGACACGATCCAATGAGAGAAGAATGCAAGGAGTAGAACAAGGATTTGATTTGCCACATAATCTCATTTCTCAATATAGAGAAATAATGAGAGAATGCAAAGGTTTAGACCAGTGGTTCTCAACCTTTTTTGGCCCATGCACCCCTTCACCATATGTTCAGAATGTCATTCCCTCCCTTTCGTATTTCTTCCCTATAAATCCCCCACCCCCGTCCCTAATTAAAAATGGAAGCTAAATTTAATAATACAAAATAGAACAAGTCTAGATGTCTACATAAAACATGATTTGTGGGTCTACTTACATTATAAAATTATTTCAGAAGGGCGAGAAGTACAGAACTGTAAAGTATGAAGGGGAAAACAATATCAAGTAATCAGTTCTTATATTAATGCAATTATTATTAGCATATTATTATTAGTACTAATATAGTTCATATATATATAAATATATATATATATATATATATATATATATATATATATATATATATATATATATATATATCAATCAATCAATCATGTGCCATGCCGGAAAGCGTGGGCGGTCATGATTCGCCATTTCACTCGATCACCGAGTCGTGGATCAGCTCAGTGTTCCTGTCTCGTCCATGCCATGTGGCCAAGCCATCCAGGTATTTTCCTCTCGGTCTTCCTCTTGGTCTGTTCCCTTCGATCTTGCCAGCTGTCACTAAGTTCTCCAGTCCATTTCTTCTCATAACATGTCCAAAAAATTTTGACTGTCTACGTCTAATTTCTCTAATCAATCTACGATTTTCATTTGTCTCTTGTAGTACTTGGTCATTGGTTTTTCTATCTGTCCATGGTATTCTTTGCATTTTCCTCAGAAACCACATTTCTGCAGCCATCAGATGTTTTTCAGCTTGACTGCACATTGTCCAAGTTTCACATCCATACAAAAGAACAGGCTCTATGTATCCCCTCAACGCTCTTTTTCTCGTTTCAATTGACATCATTTTATTGGTCAGAATGTTTTTCATCTTGCTAAAGGCTACTTTCGCAATGGCGATTCTTGTTCTAATCTCTTCAAGGCATCTGCCATCAGATGTTATGACTGTTCCGAGATAATTGAACCGATTCACTTGTTGAAGAATATTCCCATTTACTTGTATATTACATTGTGGTACTTCGTTCTTCCTAGTGACGACCATAACCTGTGTCTTCCTACAATTTAATTCCAACCCCAGCTGCTCACTGTGTACAACCACAGCGTCTACTAATTGTTGCAGATCCTGTGCATTGTCTGCAATCAATACTGTATCATCTGCATATCTAATGTTATTTATGTTTCGTCCTCCAATGCTGATTCCATTTAGGTCTTCTACATTTCTGAAAATATTTTCACTGTATAGGGAAAAAAGATCTGGAGACATTACACATCCCTGCCTAACACCTCTCTTAATAGGTTGGTATTGTCCTACTTCATTATCAATTCTTATGGCAGCTTGTTGTTTCCAATATATGTTTTTTATAAGTCTAATGTCTTTCCCATCAATTTGTAGATCTGCAAGCATATCCACAATGTTGACATGTCTAACTCTATCAAAAGCCTTTGTGTAGTCAATAAAGCAAAGATGTATATCCTTGTTTACTTCTAAAGCACGTTCAATAACTGTTCGCAGCATATACACAGCATTTACTGTACCCTTTCCTTCTACAAAACCACATTGTTCTTCCCCTATTTCAGGTTGTATTTTCTTCCTCACTCTTTGCATAATAATTCGTAACAAAATCTTTGTGATGTGACTCATTATACTAATTGTTCTATGTTGATCACATTCTAAGGTTCCTGATTTCTTTGGGATTGCAATAAATACAGAATTACATAATTCAGAAGGTATATCTCCAGTATCATATAATGTGTTCAGCAGTCTAGTGACTTGCTTCTAGACCAAATTCTTCTAAAGCTTTAATCATTTCTGTTGTGATGTTATCTGCACCGGGGGCCTTGCCAGCTTTCATATGCTTAAGAACATTTTGAACCTCCATCTTTAAAATTGCTGGTCCTTCATTATTAAATCTAATAGCATACTGTTCCTCTCTGTTATCATTATACAGGTCTTTCACATAATCTGTCCAGACATGTAGAATCTGATCTTTTTCTATTATGATTTTGCCATCTTTAGTTTTTAGACAGCCTGTTGATGTACTTGTTCTTTTATTAGTAAGCTTCCTGAATTCTTTTGTGTACTAATTTGGTATTTTGACTGTTGTGTTGTTTTTCAATTTCTAAGCACTTTTCCTCAAGCCATGATTCTTTTGCCTTCCTACATAATATTCTGACTTGTCTGTGAATTTCTTCATATTTGGCAGGATTATTTTTGTTGAGTCTTCTTGTTTCCATTAAGTGTAAAATTTCCTCAGTCATCCATTTCTTACGACCCACCTTCTTTAATTTTGGAATAGTTGTTTCTGCAGCCACATTGATTGAATTCTTTAACATTTCCCATTGATCATCCACATCCTGGAATAGGATCTCTAGATCAGACAATATTTCAAATCTGTTCTGTACTTCTATGTTGAATTTGTTTTGTATTTCCTTGTCATTACTCAATGTACACAAATCATATTTAGTGTTCCCTGTTGTATACTTGACTTTCTTCAACTTTATCCTCAATGTTCCTGTGAGTAATCTGTGGTCACTATAACAATCAGCACTGGGAACTGTTTTTGCTACTGTTAGGGCGTTTCTAAATCTTCTGCTAATGAGAATGTAGTCAATCTGGTTTCTAATCCTGCTATCAGGACTCCTCCATGTCCATAATCTTCTAGGGTGTTGTTTGAAATAGGTGTTTCCTACAATCATTTCCTGTTCTTTTGCCCACTCTACTAGTCTGTATCCTCTTTCATTTCTCTCTCCTAAACCATAGTTTCCTACTGTGTATCTATCCCCTTGATTTCCTACTTTTGCATTGAAGTCCCCTATTATGATGTTTATTTCTGAATTTTTACATTTCTTTAAGGCAGACTCTATGTCATTATAAAATTCCTCTACACTATCTTCACTAGACTCTCCTGTTGGGGCATATACTTGAATAACATTTATGTTAAAAGGTCTGCCACTCAATTTAACTAGTAATACTCTGTCCGACACGGCCCAATATCCCTGAACAGACGTTGATGTTTTCAGGTCCAAAATTATTGCCACTCCCCTATGTCGATCCTCACCTCCAGAATAAATAATCTTAAAATCTTTATGTATCTTGATGCCTGCTCCTGTCCATCTCGTTTCGCACATACCTAATATATTAATTTTTTCTCTTTGAATTTCTTGTGTTATGTTCTCTAATTTTCCGTCGTTGTTTAACGTCCTAACGTTCCATGTTCCTAATTTTAATGTCTCTGTCCTTGTCTTGCGATGATCAGTCTTTAAGCGAATCATAATAAACTAGGCAATTTCAAAGAGGTAGTTTGCCGTTGCTTTCCTCTATGGCAGTGACCATACTGGCCGGGTGACCGCAATCAGTGTCTCTCGAAAGAGAGAAAGCTTGCCGTCGCGAAACTCGAGACCATAACCAACAAATATCTGTCGGCTGCCCTCATAATTTCATCCACCACCTGCCTTCCGTGGCTTCTTTTGAACACTTCCAATTAACGAACACGAAATAACATCACATAATCCAAAGGAAAAACACTATCCACACGAATTTCACGGGAATTTCCATAGGGAATCCACAGAAAAACACTGAACAGCTTCCTCCTCAAGACAACGGGTCATCGCGTCGCCATTATACCGGAATTATTATTAGCATATTATTATTAGTTAAATTCACAGTCAAAATTTTTTGGGCATGTTATGAGAAGAGATGGATTGGAGAACTTGGTGACAACTGGTAAGATCGAAGGGAACAGACCAAGAGGAAGACCTAGAAGCAAATACCTGGATGGCTTGGCCACGTGGCATGGTCGAGACAGAAATACGGAGCTGATCCACGACTCTGGTGATCGAGTGAGATGGCAAAACATGACCGCCCACGCTTACCGGCATGGCACATGATGAATGGATGGATGGAACTAATATAGTTCATATATATATATAATATAGTTAGTAGATATTATAGGGGTAAATTAACAAAAGACATTAGAAATGTTGACTCACTTAAAGGAAAAAGCCCAACAGATGGGGCTGGTTATCAACCAAGATAAGACAGAATATATATATATGGTAATTCAAGAGAAGGAATGGCTAAAAACTCTGGCCACATACAAATAGATAATATGACCATTAAAAGAACGGAAACATACAAATACCTGGGTACAATCTTCAACTGCTCCAACATCATAAGGGAAGAAATACAAACTAGAATAAATTCTGGAAATAAGATATACTATGCACTACAACATCTACTAAAATCAAATGCTCTGTCTCGTAATACCAAAATCACAATATACAAAACACTGATCAGACCAGGTGTGCTGTATGGCTCTGAAACCTGGAGTACAACGAAAGGAGACAAAGCCGTGTTACAAACCTCTGAGAACAAAGTTTTACGATGCATCTTTGGACCCATTAGGGATACACAAAGTGGAGAGTGGAAAAGAAGAAGTAACAAAGACATTTATGATCTGTTTAAAGTCCCTGCTAATCACTGGTATCATGAAGGCTAATAGACTACAATGGCTGGGGCATATAGAAAGAATGGAAGATAATAGGGAAACAAAACTCGCTTACATTCAGGAAAGTAAATGATCGTAGACCCTGAGGTAGACCAAGAAGACGGTGGAGAGATAATATATATACAGACCTACAAGCACTTGGAATCAACGACTGGCAAGAGAAGGTCAACCAGAGAGACGAATGGAGATGGATTGTATCTGCAGCAAAGACCTCAATGGCTTGGAATGCTGAAGGAGAAGAAGAAGAAGAATATTATTATTAGTATTAACGCTGGGGGGAATTCCCCACTGGTTGAGAACCATTGGTTTAGACAGACCAGAATAATTAACTGATTAACTGCCATGGGGTAAATAATCGTCTTAAGTAACTTCCTGTATTTGCCATGGGCTTATATACAGTTGTTTACCCTAAACATCCCCCTTTAATGTGATATATAACACATACCTGCTACCATATTAACAACTTTTAAGTGAAAACTGACACACTCCATTTCCCGCTATCCATTTTTGTTCGGTCCAACCTACGTTTTGTTTGGCACAGAATCTTGTTTAAAAAAGTACAGAAGCAGCAGCCTGCTATGAGTCTATGATGAGTTTGAACCATTAGATTTGGTCAGTCTGAGTGCACGGAAGAACAGGTAGCCAGTCTTTCTCTTTTTAGCTGATGGCAAGATCAGACATTGAACCCTCATCCGATCGCTGTCATGACATTATCAGTATAGCATTTCGCACATCATTGTGCAAAGGTGTAGTTACATGTGGAACAAACAGGACTACAAAAGCTGCGAAAAAAAAGGCTGGACAAAAAAACCACTGCAGGAGACCTTCCTCCTGGAATATCAAGCATTCTTTGCCGACATTATCAAAGAACATTTCAAGCCAAAATAGGCCTTACCAGTCATCTTAGAACTCACGGCTCCAAACTTTCAACCCCACTGGATGAAATGAATGGTCATCATCACCAGTATAGCTTCCTAAAGATTTCCTCAATGTGCCAGCTTTCGCCTGTCTTGAACTTACTTACCTCATGATAATGGTGATGGTTTCATACTACCAGGCAAAGTTACTAACATATGTTTACTGTTATCACACAGTCGCAGCTGCGTAACAGTTTAGTAACAGAGCTGCAGCAAAGCGTACGTGGCCCATTAACCTTGAAGGACCTGAATGTCCCTGAAGGTGGTTCTCTCTTACATCGTGCCTCCAACAGCCTTGTTGCCAATCACCTTCGTGCCTGTAAATATGAGTACACTCTCAGCGTTTTCCTCCCGGAATGTGGACTCAACCAGACAAGGTGAGTAATTGCGCTTGATTTAAAAGGGCGTGAGAGTTATTTCTCCCTTTTGAATTTTCTGTCAAAATTTATATAATTTCCATTTATCATTTATAAATATTAATCAAGGTACCTTCTCCGCAGTGAAGGTTAACTTCAACACATTCTGTCCATCTTGCTTTGGTTGTACACTCTGACAGACAGCTGATTATCCATATGTTGATGTAATCTACCTACTTGTATTGCTGTTTCCCCAGGAAGGTTAACCCGGTCAACAAATGCCAGCAGAAGTCGGATGTGTTGGCCTAACGGCGCAAGAACGCAGCTCTGCTGTAAACAGTCACAACGCAATCACGTCCGGAAAAAAAAACAACTTTGGATGAACGCAGAAGTATTGCTGTCTGCTCACCTATCTTTAAATATTCCCTCCTATTTGGTGTTTATGGGAGCTTACTTTCTAGCATGCCTGTCTGCTGGCTCATTGGTGATGTCTTCGAATACTCCTCGAGGCGTGGATCTTTTCTTCATTGATATAAGCTCCCAGATTGGCCCAACCTAAAATGGGTAGCAGGAAATTTCCTGGGAAATCAAAAGGGCTAGCATGATTTTGATCAATGATCCATCAAGTGCTGATTGGTCTAATTTGCTGAGTAGAGCTGTGCACTTGTCCTGGCAGCCAAAACATGCTGTCAAAGGTGTGTGTACGTGTGCAAGCGTGCATGCATTTGTGTGTGGAAGGCAAGGGGAAACCACCACATTATCTTCCCAAGATCAGGTTTACAAGCACGTCACAAGTTAGGAATGAAGGAAACATCATACCAGTGTTCAGACAGAATGGTCTCGAGACTTATGAAGAGGGAGGTACAGCATGTATGGGAATGTTCCAAATGCAGTCACAATGATTTTTATAATTTGTATTCAGTGCTGATTAGAGAAATTAGATTTTTACATTCAGTATTCAGTACTGATTAGAGAAATTAAATTTTTACATTCAGTATTGAGTACTGATTAGAGAAATTAGATTTTTACATTTAGTATTCAGAAGACGTAGCTAGTCAACATTTTTTGGACACATTATGAGAAGAAATAAATTGGAGAACTTGATGACAACTGGCAAGATTGAGGGGAAGAGAACAAAGGGAAGGAAGAGAAGTAAATACCTGGATGGCTTGGCCATGTTGCAAAGTCAAGATAAGAACATGAAGCTGATCCACAACTCTGGTGATCATGTGAAAGGTGGAACATGACAGCCCATGCTTATCGGCATAGCACATGATGATGATGATTCATTGCACATCAAAATGTATAAAAAAAGGTAATTTACTCTTTACTTGTTAATGTGTATATTTTTTATATAAAAAATATATTGCAAATAATTACTTGTAATTTCTATATAGTAGTTGTTTCTGTGTGGCAGTGTTGTTTGTTGTTTATTCTTGTTTTGTTTTTCACTTTTGAAACTCCAGAAATTTGATACAGCCGACCTTTTGAAACTGTTGAATATTAGTCCTCACTCAAGACTTTACCAAAGATTGGTGAGTTTATGTTATGTTATGTTTATGTTTATGTTATGTTATTATTTCATCATCATCATTGCCATTATTTTATTTTTCCTTCCGTTTCCTAAGTTTTGCCTGTGAGTAAATCACCAAACATGAGAAGTGGAATTAATCAGCTTTAAAAAAACACAATCACAAGTGAAAGAATGAATGTTGCGGCTAGAACCTTTACCCTTTCTTCTTCTCCTCCTCACCCTTCTCTTCTCCCCATTGAGGGATAGGTCTTTAACCAACCTCCTCCAAGCCATTCTATCCTGAGCTATTCCATGTAGCTATATCCATGTCTCCCCACAAACATCCTTTCTGTCTCTACATCCATGTCTCCCCACATACATCCTTTCTGTCTCTACATCCATGTCTCCCCACATACATCCTTTCTGTCTCTTCATCCATGTCATCACAGACATCCTTTCTGTCTCTACATCCATGTCTCCCCACAAACATCCTTTCTGTCTCTACATCCATGTCTCCCCACATACATCCTTTGTCTCTACGTCCATGTCTCCCCACATACATCCTTTCTGTCTCTTCATCCATGTCTCATCACAGACATCCTTTCTGTCTCTACATCCATGTCTCCCCACAAACATCCTTTCTGTCTCTACATCCATGTCTCCCCACATACATCCTTTCTGTCTCTACATCCATGTCTCCCCACATACATCCTTTCTGTCTCTTCATCCATGTCTCATCACAGACATCCTTTCTGTCTCTACATCCATGTCTGCCCACATACATCCTTTCTGTCTCTACATCCATGTCTCCCCGCATACATCCTTTCTGTCTCTACATCCGTGTCTCCCCACATACATCCTTTCTGTCTCTACATCCATGTCTCCCCACATACATCCTTTCTGTCCCTTCATCCGTGTCTCCCCACATACATCCTTTCTGTCTCTACATCCATGTCTCTCCACAGACATCCTTTCTGTCTCTACATCCATGTTTCCCCACATACATCTTTTCTGTCTCTATTCTCTTCTCCATGAGTTTTTGCATCTTCCTCTATTTGTTTTTTTTTTTTGTCCTGTGGGTTCCAGACAAAGGGCCTTTCTAGTTAACTTTTCTCATGCTTTTTGAGTGTATGTCCTATCCAGCGATATCTGTCAGGTCTTAGTCAGATATGACCAGGCTACCATATGACAGTAGATGGTGCTACCTGCTTTCTGTTAGCACTGAATGTTAGGCGGCGCTTACCAAACCCGACACTCCACATTGTGCCAACAGCTTTGGGCGGAAGAGTGCAATTGGGAGGGTACAAGCCTTATCCTGGTGCGAGGAAATGCAACCTAAAGACAAAATGTCATGGCAGGGCAGACCAGACCCTAAGCCTTGGTTGGCAGCTGATCTAAGATCAAAGCTTCGATAGGCGGACAGTTAGAGCATGGCTCTGCTAATCCGACAGCTTCTCCAGCTTGTCTTGTTCCAGATGTATTGGTGTTACCTTTCCTCTGGAGTAAACTAGCAGGCCGAGACAGGGATCATGCTGCATGGGCAGCACATGGTCTCTATATTTCAGCCCAGGATTTGTGCTATGGAGAGGTATAACTCCATCCCTAGTCTTAACCTATCCAGCGTCAGTGATATTTTCTGTACTTCTTGATTCTGGTATTTGTTTCGTTCTCTTCGCGAGCTCTGTGTTTTGTTCATAGTTACAAAATTAAACATTTTTCAATATTACATTGTTAAAAGTTAATTAAAATTTCATCATTATATAGGGTGTATCTTTAATGACTGTGCAGTGTTTGAAAATATTGCCGGTCCAAGTTTTGTATTCACCCTCTGTAAAGTTCATGCAACATAATAGGTAAATACAAAACTTGGACCGGCAATATTTTAAAACACTGCACAGTCATTAAAAATACACCCTGTAATATACTTATATTTTGAAATTCTGATCAACCCAAGGTAAATATTCTAGGCTATTTTATATTCAGTAGTTTGCCATTGCTTTCTGAACAAGTAGTCAACGTTTAAGTCCAGAAGATCAGTATGTGAAATGAATCACTGCACAGCCGTCAACGCACAGGAAGTGTAATCATGACTGCAATAAACCCCTCGGCACACTAACCTCTGTGTAAATATTACATTATTGATATTTTTTGCACATAAAAAAAATTTAGTTGCTTATCCTTTACAGGACATCACAGTCAACCCCAGTATTTTTGAGCTGTTTGTGATTTCTTGGCAAGTTTACTTTCAGTAGCTTGCCATTGCTTTCTGGCCGATCGGCACCCATACCATTTTCAGAAACAACCAACGCAAGGCGGTCTGTTGTCAAATCACATGCAGCTGTGTTTCAAATGCGGGTATGCAGGATTACAAACTGTGTCCGTAACTCCTTCGCCATGGAGCGGGCATTTGCACATAAAGTAAAACATTCACAATTCAGTATTACATAATTAATACTTTTCAATACTACATTACTGAACATGTTCTTTGTTATATAAAGAATATTTGCTAATTTCCTAATGAACATTTGTTAACATTAAAATAAAACCAAATTGAAATAAAAAAGTTAACATTAACTGTTTTTGCTCTTCAGAGTGATCAGTCTCACCAGGACAGTAAACAAGGTTAGTTTATTGCATACCTGTTGTTGCTTCAGATGATATCAGGACAAACCCACAGGTGTTTAGTCTTTCTCAGCAAATATAAGAGTTTATGCATGTACATTCTATTTGAAATTTACTGCAATACTGGTCTGCTGAGCAATTTTGCAGCTTGGATTTTTAAAAATTAATAGCCTTTTTTTTTTTTGGCGCTCGCTCACTCGCTTTGAACTCAAGCGCAACCCATACACATGCTACTAATTCTAGTGCACTGGACTGATTGTGCATGCTCTCACTATTACCAGTGTCCCTCACCATCAGACTTTGACTTCTGAGGTACTTGGGTGGTGGTGGGTGGGTGACATGTCAGGGTCTTGGGTCGCATGGCTGAGGTTAGGTTAAAGTCTGGGACTAGGTCAAATGTCCAAGGATTATGTCAATTGCCAAGGGGTTGAGTCAAATGTCAGAAAAGACTAGGCCAGATACTATGCTTATATAAAATGTCAGCTGTGGTTAGGTCAAATGTCAGGGGTGTTGGTGAAATGGTAGGAGTTTAGGCAATCTGTCAGCAGTGACCTACTTCAGATGCTAGAGGCATTTAACACTTTGCTGACCAGCAATCCGGAGCATTATTGTCTCCCATTACCAAGGGTGTTTGCGGATTTTAAAAAAAATGACTGGTTTTTAAATTAAATTCATTAAAAATTTAAAAACGAACGTAGGGTGTTGAAATTTTCAGAGCACTGTTATGAATGGTTGTTGTTACGAATGGTTGTTACGCATAAAAAATATGTTTTATGCAAATTTGTCACATGATCATGGTGGCCATCTTGAATTTGTTTGGCTATTTATAGAAAAATTAGATGATGTTTTAAAACCATCATCTTTTCATATTTTTTAGTGAATTTGTTCAATGTAAAAGCTATAAAATGTTAGGGACATGGTTGGCAATGAATAAAATAAGCTCAATATGAGCACTAATTTAACGGTTAACCAAATATGTTAACACTGAAAGGTAACCAAAAAAAATAATAAAGTGAAAAAAAAAATTGTTAATTTCTACACTGTGTTGTGTTTTTTCTTTGGTGTGTTGTTTCTGTGATATTTTAAAATTAGTATGTGTAAATTCTTACCTCTAGTTGAAGTCTGAGCTACCTCCTTCATTAATTGGGGTTGAAGTTGTAGCTGTAGACCTCTGCAAGAGTCTTTGTCTGGAACGTTGATAATCCTCAACCGTGTGGTATAACTTGAAACATGGTGTCAGGCATAGAGGTGTATTGCAATCTGGGCAGTACATGCAAGTCTGGCTTCTTTTACCTGCAGCCTTACACACTTTACAGTCTGGTTTGTACCTTGGCTTTTCATATTTTTCAATTAAATGGCGCTCAGTAAGTCGTGATGTCATGACTTGTGGTCTTAAAGGTGTTGCATTGCGCCGAAGAACAGCAGGTCCAATAAGAGCAAGACTGACATCCTGCCTAAACCTCTTTGCAGTGATCTTATTTGTAGAGTTGTGTTGTAGCTTATATGCCCATTGACCAGAGCAGTTTCAACTAAACAATGATATAATGGCAGGTACCATTTATAGGATCTATGTGGATAGGGGTAGCTTGCACTGAGTTGGCCGAAGTGATCGACACCGCCCATACTTTTGTTGTATTTTTCTGCAAGCACTGGCTTGTTTATTATTCTGCCCTCAGGAATTCCCCTTTTCCTGACTGTCTTTTCCATAACATCATTGGAGTGAACCGTAGATATAAGGGTAACTCTCTTAGTGTCATGCCAGGTAACGGCCAACATGCAATTATCTTCTGTAACACAAAACACAGGATGATCTGCCTTTTTCAGTTTCAATTGTTTTTTCTTCAACATATCAGGAAAATGCTTTTTATTTTCACATACTGTTCCACATGCACCAATCTGCATTTCTTTCAGTTCTTGAAATAAAGCTGGGCTTGAATAAAAGCTGTCACAGTTGAGAATATATCCTTTGAAGCCATATCCATCAAGAAGATGTTTCACAACTTTGGAAGTTGTCCCAACACAACCTTCATTATTTGCCTTTCCAGTGTAAATCTCTAGTTTCAGGCAGTACTGGGTTTTGGCATCAGTAAGTACAAATAATTTGAATCCCCACTTTGTCGGCTTTGCTGGCAGGTATTGCTTGAAATATATCCTGCCATCATGGATTCGTCTATTGATAACTCCCATCCTGGTGTGTAGTGTTTCCTGTATGTAGGCAATGTGATGTCTAGTAGGGGATCTGAGCTTGAACAAGGGTCATACCCAGGCTGTCTTCTTTCAATTCTAAATCATTATTGTTGAAATGAAGATTTCTGTGAAGCTGTTGGTGTCTGTTCCGACTCATAGCCTTCAAATATGGTGTTTCATTCAGCCAAAAATTCTTAGACCAGTAGTCTGACACTGCTGGTTTACAACACATTCCCATACCAATCTGAAGGCCTATGAATGCAGAAATTTCAACTGCATCAGTATGATCCCAAGTAAGCTTTTTGTACTTGGCATTTCCTGGGTACTGAGAGAGGTGATTTTCACCATACCTGTTGACTTCACACGTGATCAGATGTATGGGAGTGTCAGGGAAAAAAAAGCTTGACAAAAAAAACAATGGGCATAAACCCAGTTGTGTCTGACATGACACCTTGTTCTTCTTCGTATTTAGGAATATTGTTGAGCTCAATACGTTCATTCTGAAGAGCCTTTCTCCATTTCCAAACAGAATTTTCAGCTGAAGAAATGTTCTGGTCTCTTGTGCCACGCCCACTTGTTTCTCCAGAGGTACCTTCATCGCCTCCATCATCAACTTCAACATCGTTGTCGCTACTTTCAGTCACACTGTCATTCACTTCTAGCATCTCTGCTTAGCCAGGAATCATCACTTTCAGCTCCAAATTCGCTGGCAGAGTCAGAATCGTCTATATTTCGAGCCTGCTCTTCATCATCGGACATGATGAAAATGCTGGAGTTTCAATTCTGACAAAAATTAACAAAATTTCACCAAAAAAACTCGCTGAAACTCACTCAAATTGATATCACATATAGCACAGCCATTTTGAAATAAGGGAAACAACTGGATAACGCCTGATTCTGTGGCTATCGATAAGGCGTTTGAAATCCGCTAATTCGACGATCGTCGAAGTTGGTCACCAAGGCATATTACCGGAAATTTGACGATCGTCGAAGTTGGTCAGCAAAGTGTTAAGAAACAATTATAGAACCAAGTGGAATATCCAGGTCACCAGAAATATTATGCATATTACCAATTCAACCGAAAAGAACAAATTACAATCTCCACACAAAACATAACAGGCTGAAGTACCACATGTTTGATTAACTACAGATAAGAGATACTGATGGATGTAACTGGGAAAGTAGCAAGATGACAGCGAAACATTTCAAAACAATGTATTCCCTTAGTCAATTTAAATACAGAAGCCACAAACAATATGTGGCACAATTTACGTTTTGTGCAAACAAAAAGAGTTGAAATTATTGTGGGGATAACAGATGTTCCACATTCGAACAATGCCTGTGACTCTGTGTTTTAATTGTTTCAACTTAAGTATTATTAATTTATTCACTTCATGTGATATATAACTCTGCAGTATGCGCCTGATGAGATGATGAGATGTAGTGAAATATGCCAGGCAATAAATCGTGCAACATATTGTTTGTGGCTTCTGTGATTTAGCTAAACACTTGTTGCAGGAGTGTCCAACATATGCCTAACAGAGAAAACTGTTTTGGACTACACCCGCTCCATTTGAGGACAAACTAGTTTTAGTCTATGGAGTTAGCATACTTAAGTTGCTTGCTGTTTTTTTTGCATTTATACATATTAATTTCTGAAAGTGATTAAAGAAGAAGCAGAAGTCAAATGTCATAGAGTTTGGTATCTGTGTCTAAAATTACTGATGTCAATATTTCACCATTTTGTTACAGCAAGTGCCATTTAATAACTATCTTTATCTTTGGCATTTCATTTGTGCTGATTGAATGTTTCTCCAGGCTTCCTGTGGCAGCTGCTGACTGAAGTATGTAGTCTTCACGCCAACTCCATCCAGAATGTTGGTTGCCAGACAGACTTGAATAAATTTGGGCCCATCACTCCATTGGGTAACTTTTTCTTTCTTTTCAAATTTATAACCCATTACGGTGGTCAGCATGGCTGAATGGATAAAAAATTGTGTTCTTAAACACCCGGTGTGCTGATGCCGCTGTAAGGGCTTCAACCCCTAAACCAGACAGTTGGACTAAAATGGTGACTTCTCATCCTTGACTTGGGGATATAAATTACAAGTACATCTGAAGTCGGAGTGGATTCGCCTGATGGCGAGGGACACTGGTAATAGGGAAAGCTAATCCACATGTAAAAAATCAGTCTAGTGCACTAGAAGTAGTAGCATGCGTGTGGACTATGCTTGAGTTCAGGTCAGTTTTAATAATCCATCCTGAAGTGGATTCAAACCCATGACTACTGGCTAGGCAGGTTGGCATCTAGGTCAGCATCTAGCCACTCTGCTGCCACGGCTATGTATGTTGCACATTACAAATCTATCATGGGTTGGTAACTGAGACGAGTGGACCGACTGGACCACAACCCCAGCTGAATTGTAAAATTAGAAAATCTACAAACAGAAGCATTATTTAAAGCATATGTGGTTCTGTACACACATATTAAGACATGCTCTGTTTCTAAGGAGTTTGTGCACTGTGGTTGGATTCTCAGAGCGTGATCTGTGGGAGAAGACTGATGCACTTTATGGAGATACCTGTGTGTAATGAAGGTGATATTTTCAAACCAAACAGGCAAACAAACAGTAGGATGGCTTTTATGAATTAAATAGCGAATGTAATCTGAGCCTCTTAGTTAATGATAATTATTAAATACCTAATTATAAAAGATTTTGTATATGGCATTGTTTTTTCTGAATCCTATACACAGATGGGTCATCACAGAATGCTGTTAGAAATGGAGTGTCACAGAACGCTGTTAGAAATGGAGTGGGAGTGTACATAGAATATCCAAATAATACTAGGGATCAGCAAGAGTACCAACAGGAAAGTACTGCCATAACTATGATGCAGAAATCCAGGCAATCAAGATAGCAACAAAGGAATTGCTGAATTCCAATTATGGTACACAACCTGTGGTGCTATTGACAGAGGCAAAATCAGTACTTGAGGCACTCCTGTCTGGGAACTTGCCAGTACTATGGACACTACTATCTAAACTAGGCAGTCAAATCATACACTGGAGTGCCCGGAAATGAGAGAACTGACCAGCTAGTTAAGGAAGACGCAATAAAACAACAATCTGATGTACTGTTATATACCACCAAAAGAAAAGAATAATCAAAAGCCACCAACAGAAGACCATTTTATGGATAGACCAGAACAAATAATTATTTTGCACGTCAGTACAGTCGACTACGCAACCACATGTATACAAAATTCAAGATTGGCAAATCAGCTATTTGGATTGGTGCCACAGACAGCAAATCACATACTCCAAGACTGCCCTAAATACGACATATCTAGGCATTCCTTCCAACCTAGAGAAACAGGAGTGGCAGATAAACTCTATGGACTACTGAACAAACTACAAAAAGACAGTGATGTGTATACAAGAGACAACATAGCAGATATCTCATCTCATCATCTCATCTCATCATCTCATCTCAACTTGTCCTCTTGTACCTTGCAGTGTTGAGGTGAAACATAAACAGCAGGAGAGTGCCCGTTTTTGGGCTTTATTTATAGAGATTCCCATGGACTCTGTTATTCCCCTGTCCATCGTTTACATGGTCGGCCGCTGCTTCTGGTTCCATTTGGTCTGTTTATCATTACTTATGGTATACTGTTTCTTGGTAGCCTAGTTATTTGGCCGAACCATTTAGCTTGCTGTTTTCTAATTAAATCTAGTGCTGCTATAACTATCACTTTAGTCCTGATTTCTTCATTTCTGATTTTCTCTCTTCTTGATCCATTGAGTATTCTCAGGAATCTCATTTCCGTTTGTGCAGTTTTTTTCTCCATCTTTTTCTGTCATTGTCCAGGTTTGGCATTGGTAGCATAGAGTTCATAGAAATATTGTTGTCAGAGCTTTTTTAGTTTCCACTGATATGTGTTTGTTCTTTAGTATTATTGCAGATATAGACAATAAATTTCAAGTTAGTTAGTTAGTTAGTTAGTTAGTTAGTCGACAGATCATCCTCAATGCACACCGAACCATTCAGTCCATAAGTGCTCGGATCCCCTGCAGCGTGTAGCGGCTAACAACACAGTTCTGTGTTGGTTTATTAATCTTCTTTGGCTTCTGGCATAGCATTCTTGTTTGGCCACACCTCTTTTAATTTGCTGTTCTCGCATCCCGCAGTCATCACTTGGTTCTTGCGAACGACTTACTTCTCGTAAAGCATTCAGAATGTCAGCCTGGTCCATTACTCATCCACCTTCCACAGTAGCCTTCCTTACCTGCGAGCTTGTCAGCCTGCTCATTTCCTTGTACACCTGCATGTTCTGGGATGAAAATGAAACTAATCTCTGCCAGCCGAGACCGCTCCAGAGACAGCAACCACTCTCTTCGGTTCCATCCCATCACTGTCTTTTTGAGCATGCTCATTGAGTCACTAAGGAAACATGCCCTAGTGAATGTCTGTGTCTTAAGCCATGTTATTGCTTTACTTACTGCCATAACTTCAATATTCAGGCTACTTGTGGTCAAAGAAAAAGTACCAGAATCTTCCTTCACAATTCTCCCTCTAGCCTGAGCCATAAAGGCCTATGAACTTCTCACTCGTCAAACGACTGACTCATGTGTTTAAATGACAGCATCACCCTCTAAAGAATTCTCGAAGATCAACGCTGTACTTCCGCCTCCACAGCAGTATAAATTTCAAGTGAACGAAAGAAGAAACATAACCACTGGGTTGGCAGGAAAATGTACATTAATGTGATGAGCAGTTTTTTTTCCAGGGGCTTGCCAGACAAGGCTTAATTTCTGAGATTAATTTCAAATGACATATTTTCCTTCTGTGTTTTTAACTGAAATTCTGTAATTTTTGTGACAGATGTCAAGCTTTCCAATGTTGATGAGCTGTACTCATCTCGGCGTGATGATTTTCTGCAGTCGGGGAGAACAGGGGCGGAGGAGAGGATGCTGAACTTTCAACGGCAGTTAGAGGATAGATACAATACACAATTGAAGATGGAGGTATAAAATAAACGCTGCATGTCAGTTTGTTACAGCTTGATTTTTCACATTTATGTAATTCACTAAAATGTTGTTTTTATCGTCAACGTCATCACATCCATAACCACTGTCATTATCATCATCATCGCTGTCATCATCATATTCGTCACCTTCTTCTTATCATTACCTTCATCACTATCATTATTATCATCATCACCAATGTTACTATCATCATCACTATCATTATCATGACTATCATTATGATCATCATCACCATTATCACCATCATGATAATCACTATCATTGTTATCATCACCACCATCAACATCACTATCATTATTATCACCACAACCATCTTCATTACCATTGTCATCATCATATCTATCATATCACCATCTTTTGATAAGATTTTCCTCCTCATCACCACCATCATCACCACCACCATCAACATCACTATCGTTATTATCACCACAACCATCTTCATTACCATTGTCATCATCATATCTATCATATCACCATCTTTTGATAAGATTTTCCTCTTCATAGCCATCATCATCATCATACTACTATCATTTGTATCACCTCAACCGTCATCATTGCCATTATCATCATATCTATCATATCACCACAACCATCATCATCACTACCAATCATCATCATTACCACCACCACCATCATCATTGCCATCATCATCATAATCACCACCACCATCATCACCATCACCACCACCATCACCACCACCAGCACCATCATCACCATCATCATCACCACCACCATCACCACCACCATCATCATCACCATCATCACCACCATCATCACCACCACCATTATCACCATCATCATCATCATTACCATCATCATCATTATCACCACCATTATTATCAGTATCACCATTACCATCATCATCACCACCATCGTCATCATCATCATCATTATCACCACCATCATCACCATCACCACCACCATCACCACCACCAGCACCATCATCATCACCACCACCATCACCACCACCATCATCATCATCACCATCATCACCACCACCATTATCACCATCATCATCATTAACATCATCATCATTATCACCACCATTATCATCAGTATCACCATTACCATCATCATCACCACCATCATCACTACCATCATCATCACCTTCAGCATCGCCACCACCATCATCATCACCATCATCATCACCATCATCATCACTACATCACCATCATCACCACCACCATCATCATCACCATCATCATCACCATCATCATCATCATCACCACCATCATCATCATTACCATCACCACCACCATCATCACCATCATCATAACCATCATCATCATAACCATCATCATCATTACCATCACCACCATCATCATCATCATCATCATCATCATCATCACCACCACCACCATTATCACCATCATCATCATCATTACCATCATCATCATTATCACCACCATCACCATCATTATCATCATAACCATCACCATCATCATCATCATCTTCATCATCATCACCACCACCATCACCACCACCATCATCACCATCATCATCACCATCATCATCACCACCACCATCACCACCACCATCATCACCATCATCATCACCATCATCACCACCATCATCACCACCACCATTATCACCATCATCATCATCATTACCATCATCATCATTATCACCACCATTATCATCAGTATCACCATTACCATCATCATCACCACCATCATCATCATCATTATCACCACCATCATCACCATCACCACCACCATCACCACCACCAGCACCATCATCACCATCATCATCACCACCACCATCATCATCACCATCATCATCACCATCATCACCACCACCATTATCACCATCATCATCATCATTAACATCATCATCATTATCACCACCATTATCATCAGTATTACCATCATCATCACCACCATCATCACTACCATCATCATCACCTTCATCATCGCCACCACCATCATCATCACCATCATCATCACCATCATCATCACTACATCACCATCATCACCACCACCATCATCATCACCATCATCATCACCATCATCATCATCATCACCACCATCATCATCATTACCATCACCACCACCATCATCACCATCATCATAACCATCATCATCATAACCATCATCATCATTACCATCACCACCATCATCATCATCATCATCATCATCATCATCACCATCATCACCATCACACCATCATCATCATCACCATCATCATAATCACCATCATCACCACCATCATCATCATCATCATCACCATCATCATCATCACCATCACCACCAGCATCACCATCACCACCACCATCATCATCATCATCACCATCATCATCACCACCACCACCATCATCATCATCACCATCACCACCACCATCATCATCATCACCATCATCATCATTATGATCATCACTATTGTCCAGTCAACACTATGTAAAGTAAAGTGAGACCTTTTATTGCCTTAAGATGCATGAGGTATATGGTACTTGGCCCATGTTGCTATAGACCAGTCAGCACTCACTGGGTGATGTGGTCAGCACCGCCGGCCACCTTTTCATCGAGGCAAATTTAAACCTATGGCCAGCAGACAAGTGTAGTCTCTAGGCTACCCTAGCTACTATTCATTTATTCAGTAGCATGTCCTTTGCAGAACCTCGCTCCCAAAACAACCTTCCGGAAACATCTCGATCACAAGCAAGATGTCCCACATCTGATACACCCATCTGGAGATCATCCGCCACATCCTGCACCCATCTTTTCTTTGGCCTTCCTCTCTTCCCAGGCATATACCCCTCCATTATTGTTCTTTCCAAACTTTCATGATGTTTCAAGTGACCAAAATATATCAATTTTATTTGCTTTATTGTCTTTAATAGCCAACCCTCTTCAATATTCAGTTCTTGGAGTATGGATGCATTTGTTTTTTTTTCTTTACCCAAGATATTCTTAGAACCCATCTATACCATTTACATTCAAAGGCATTTATGCGCTGTTCAGCTTGTTTAGTAAGTGTCCAGGTCTCACAGGCGTATGTTGCAATGGGAAAGATGCATGCTCTTAAATATCTAATTTTTGTTGCAAAAGCTTTAATGGGATATAACCCAGTTAGTGATAGAATCCTCACTATCAGACTTAAAAATGCATACGCTTCTCCCATTTTGACCTCTGAAGTGAGGATAGCATGCTTGGTAGGTTAAATTATTACAATTCCTTGTTTTCTTTATGGGCCCTGGTAACAGACATGTCAGAACTTCCTTTGTTGTTTGTTTTTTCTTCTATCCAAGTAACTGAATATCCTCCGGGATAAGAGGACAACTCTGCAGCTGAGCAGAGCAGGGCATTCACTTGTCCTGACAATCAGAAATGGGTGTCAAAAGCAGAAGTAAAAGATCCCCATGAGGATGTGGAAGGCAAGTGGAAGACACCACATTATCTTCCCAAGAATTCATGAGTTTTCACATATCAGAATCAGTGAACACTGAGATATGTGGAGAGATACGAACACCCATGCTATCTAGCAGGGCACATGATGATGATGCTCCAGGTTATTTTGCTCCAGAAGACCCACATTTCAAAAGCCTCAATTTTATGCCATCTGTGTAGTCAAGGTCTGTGTTTACATTCCATTAAGCAGTTATGAATGTATAATAATTTGTGTAAACAATTTATTTTCAGCTTGCAAGAATACGAGATGCTGAAATTGCTGCCATGAAGCTGGAAGAGAAAGAAAACAGCCGGAAGGCCCTAGAACAGGCTAGAAGAGATGTATGTATCAAATATGTGACTGCATCATATATTGTGTTTATAAACCTGAATGAAGGTCAGCATATCTCAAAGGATGATAGCACTTGTTCTTAAACATCTGGTGTGCTGATGCCCCTACATGGGGCAGTTGGACTAAAATATTGACTTCTCATTCCTAACTTGGGGACGTAATTTACAAGTACCTCTGAAGTCAGAGTGGGTTTGCCTGATGGCAAGGGACACTGGTGATAGGGAAAGCTAATCCACACGCAAAAATCAATCCAGTGCACGAGAAGTAGTAGCACATATATGGACTACGCTTGAGTTGACAGGCGGACAGTTAGAGCATTGTTTTGTTGATCCGGCAGCTTCTGCAGCTTGTCTTGTTCCAGATGTATTGGTATTACTTTTCCTCTGAAGTAAACTAAGCAGGAAGAGAGAGGGATCATGCTGCATGGGCAACACATGGTCTCTAACTTCAGCCCAGGCTTTGTGCTATAGAGAGTATAACTTTATCTCTGATCCCCATTAAGGTTTGTAGTTATGATGCCTTTTTTAAAGCACACTGTAACAAACTATTGTCTGTCAAGACGGGCCAGGTGACTGTATGTTTTGGGTTGGGGGAGCTTCAGCTGGCATTCCAAAGCCAGATGTGTTGCCTTGGCTGTGTTGTATACATGTTGGTTAGTGTGCTTATGATGTCTGCCCATCCACCATTTTGTTGGCTGGTAATGTTGAGTATTAATTGCTTATATTGTTGCTTTTGGGCGTCTTCCAGGTTTTGGTGTCTGCCTCTTGCTTGTGCAGACCTGGTTCGTATCATGGTTTGGACTCTGTGGATGTTTTATAGAATATGAACAGGATGGTATTCCACCCCAACCATTCAGATATTGAGGATATCTTGGACTACAGATGTTGAGGATATCTTGGACTACAGATGTTGAGAATATTTTGGACTACAGATGTTGAAAATATCTTGGACTACAGATGTTGAGGATATCTTGGACTACAGATGTTGAGGATATCTTGGATTACAAATGTTGAGGATATCTTGGACTACAGATGTTGAGAATATCTTGGAGTATAAATGTTGAGAATATCTTGGATTACAAATGTTGAGGATATCTTGGACTACAGATGTTGAGAATATCTTGGACTACAGATGTTGAGAATATCTTGGACTACAGATGTTGAGAATATCTTGGAGTATAAATGTTGAGGATATCTTGGACTACAGATGTTGAGAATATCTTGGACTACAGATGTTGAGAATATCTTGGATTACAAATGTTGAGGATATCTTGGACTACAGATGTTGAGAATATCTTGGACTACAGATGTTGAGAATATCTTGGAGTATAAATGTTTAGAATAGCTTGGGCTACAAATGGTGAGAATATCTGGGACTACTTTGAGAATATCTGGGACTACAGATATTGAGAATATTTTGGACTACAGATGTTGAGAATATCTTGGACTACAAATGTTGAGGATATCTTGGACTACAGATGTTGAGGATATCTTGGACTACAGATATTGAGAATATTTTGGACTACAGATGTTGAGAATATCTTGGACTACAGATGTTGAGGATATCTTGGACTACAGATGTTGAGGATATCTTGGACTACAGATGTTGAGGATATCTTGGACTACAGATGTTGAGGCTACAGATGTTGAGAATATCTTGGGCTACAGATGTTGAGGATATCTTGGACTACAAATGTTGAGAATATTTTGAGGACTAGACATGTTGAGAATATTTTTGAGACTACAGATGTTGAGAATATCTTGGACTACATATGTTGAGAATATCTTACGCTACAACTAAATGTGATTTATTGATCTTCTTGATTTGAAACAGCTGGAGAAAATGTACAAAGACAAGCATGATGCGCTGGTGTTGAGAGAGAGAAATGCCACAGAGAGGCTGCAACAGCAACTAGAGGTTAGTGTTGTTTGTTAGGTCACCTCCTTCAGCACGATTCTCTCCAGCCTGTGATGACCTATCAGTTCTTCTGTACTATACACACGATCCGAAAGGGCCCCGACTATGTCTGCCTTATCATTCACCAATACCCTACCTAGCGGTGCAAACCTAACAGTTGCATGTATGTGCTGTCAATATCCAACATTTTCATGTCTGGCTTGCATGTATCTTTGACTCGTAGCTGTGGACATAAAAATTGTATGTTATTGTTTACCAGAAACTCGTAGAGAATGTTCTTTTGCGTACACCCATCTTGCATGCAATATCCATGATCAAGCCATTGCCTTCTATGCTGTTTAAGAAGCGTGTTCATTGTCGTGTGAGAGTAATTCAGTATTAGTTACTCTCACGGTTGATTACTTTGTTAAACAATGTACACTTTATTATTCACTCACATACACATGTGTACACCTGCTCTTTCTCTATGTCATACATGTACTGTTTTGTTCTCACACAACCTCCCAGATACATTCTGTCTGTCTGTCTGTCTGTCTGTCTGTCTGTCTGTCTGTCTGTCTGTCTCACACACACATTCTTCCTCTCAAATACACTCTAGTTAGTTAGTCAGTCAGTCAACCAGCCAGTTAGTTAATCAGTCAGTCAGTTTGTCCATCCACCCGTCCGTTCATTCATTACTTAGTTAATTGATCAGTTAGTTAGTTAATCAGTCATTCAGTTAGTTATTTAATCAGTCAGTCAGTCAGTTAGTTAATCAGTCAGTTATTTAATCAGTCAGTCAGTTATTTAATCAGTCAGTCAGTTATTTTATCAGTCAGTTAATCAATTAGTTAGTTAATCAGTCAGTCATTCAGTTAGTCAGTTAGTGGTTGGTTGGTTAGTTAGTTAATAGTTAGTTGGTTGGTTGGTTGATTAATTATATTTTGGGGTATCATCCTTGAACTCCGGACAAGTCCATGGGTCCTCAGATCCACACCCAACATATGCATCAGCATCCAGCGGCTAATCGTGCCAGTTCTGTGTTGGCTGACGAGGTCCCTCATTCTCCCGATATGCCGCTCGTGTTTGGCCATGCCAATTCTTACTCCCAAATACACTTTAATTCTCTCTCACTCGCATACACTCCTTAACTCTCTCACCTCTTCCATTATCACTCTTTTGAGCAAAGAGTAGGACACCTAATCTGTTAGGAGGTAACAAATTTGCCATGCCGGGGGACCATATAAGAATAGTCAGCCAACACAGAACTGATGTTCTCAACCGCTACATGCTCAGGGAGGATACTGAGGAGAGAATCTGAGCATATATGGACTGAATGGCCAGATATGCAATGAGGATAATCTGATGACTAACTTTCCCCTTGCTTCCTTTTCTTCATCTCCTTATTCTTGTTCTTCTTATTCTCTTATTGTTGTTGTTGTTGTTGTTGTTGCTGCTGCTGCTGCTGCTGCTGCTGCTGCTGCTGCTGCTGCTGTTGTTGTTGTTGTTGTTCTTCTTCTTCTTCTTCTTCTTCTTCTTCTTCTTCTTCTTCTTCTTTCTTCTTCTCCTCCTCCTTCTTCTTCTTCTTCTTCTTCTTCTTCTTCTTCTTCTTCTTCTTCTTCTTCTTCTTCTTCTTCTTCTTCTTCTTCTTCTTCTTCTTCTTCTTCTTCTTCTTCTTGATTTCGTCTTGTGGCTTTCTTCATGTTATTATTGATTTCTTTTTCCTCCTCCTCCTCCTCCTCCTCCTCCTCCTCCTCCTCCTCCTCCTCCTCCTCCTCCTCCTCCTCCTCCTCCTCCTTTATTCCCTCATTGGGACACAGGCCTTTAACCAACTCACCGTAAGCTGTCCTATCCTGTAGACTGGGTCATGGTTGGGTGGATTTTGCAGCTACAGTTTTTTTCTGCTGAATAGAGAAGTCAGCCCAAGCCCTACTCTCCTTTGTCACCTCTTACGACATGTATGGCAGGTTACAGATTGTTATTATTTCAACCAGATTGTTACTATTTCAACCAGATTGTTACTATTTTGACCAGATCCCCTGCTCACTCCCCTCTGAATCCTGAAAGTGTTGTCTGTAGTAAAGGTTCACATGATGTATTTTACAGTTGCAAGAAAGAGAAACTTACGCCCAGCGTCAGTCAATTCTGGAAGAGATCGAGGCAGTTAGACAGAGGGAGGCTGAAGTACGGAGAGAGGCAGAAGTCAACAAACGGTAAGCAATAGTAGTGTAACATAAATGTTTTTGTTTTGTAAATTTGAACAGAGACGACTCAAACAACAGACTGTACAATTTATTGCCTGGCTTATTTCGCCGTCACTCTTCAGTTGCATATTGCAGAATTAAACATGATATGAATAATTTTTTGGGAGGTCAGCATGGCCGAATGAATAAGAATGCTTGCTCTTAAAATTCCTATGTGCTGATGGTGAGGTAGCGGATTCAACCCCTACACTGGTCAGTTGAACTAAAATGTTGACTTCTTGTCCTTGACTTAGGAACGCAAATTACAAGCACCTCAGAAGTCAGAGTAGATTTGCTTCATGACTAGGGATACTGGTATTTTGTGTGTGTGTGCTCTCGCTTGCTTTGAACCCAAATGTAATCCATACACATTACTTCTAGTAGTGTTGGATTGAATTTAGCGTGTGGATTAGCTTTCGCTATTAACAGTGTCCCTCGCCATCAGGGGAACCCACTCCAACTTCAGAGCTACGGGACACCGGTAATAGGGAATGCTAATCCACACGAAAAAAATCAGTCCAGCGTGGACTAAGCTCAAGTTCAAAGCAAGTGAATGAAGAAACATTTTTGGGGCCAAAATGCACGACACCCATTGTAACTGATATTACTCCATTGTATATGCACTCCATTGCATATGTGTTATGTAATTCTCCTCCTCCTACTCTTCCTCTGATCTTCTTGATTGTTGTCCTCTTCTTCTTTTACTCTTTATTCCCCATTGGGAAATAGGCCCTCAGCCAACTCACCTTAAGCTGTCCTAGCCTTTAGATTTGTTCACGGTTGGTTGCATTTTGCAGTTCAGGTTTCTCTGCCAAATGGGGAAGCCAGCTTCTAGCCAAACATTCCTTCATGGCTTCTTACGACACGTATTCCAGGTTGTACTGTCCTGGCACCTGGCCGTCTTGACAGGCAGTAGTTATTGTGCTAAAAAAAGGCATTATAACCTCTCCATAACACAAAGCCAGGGCTGAATTTAGAGACCATGTGTTGCCCATGTAGTATGATCCCTCTTTCGGCCTGTCTTGTTTACTCCAGAGGAAAGGTAACATCAATACATCTGGAACAAGACAAGCTGCAGAAGTTGCCGGATCAGCATAGCAATGCTCTAACTGTATGGCAGGTTCAGTCAATCAATCAGGTGCTGTCTCCGCAATGAAGGTTGGCTGCAATGGATCTCCAACACTGTATGTCTCTCGCCTTGACTGTACATTCTGTCAGGCTGATGTTC
The DNA here is from genome assembly GCA_014155875.1 of Cepaea nemoralis. Taxonomy (NCBI): domain Eukaryota; kingdom Metazoa; phylum Mollusca; class Gastropoda; order Stylommatophora; family Helicidae; genus Cepaea; species Cepaea nemoralis. Next base: position 45,621 of record JACEFZ010023013.1, on the reverse strand, counting down.
GTACCATCTCTTGATGTTATCTTCCAACTTGTATCGTTGTCTACCTCTTGCTCGCTTGCCCACAACCTTGCCTTCCAGTAAGGTTTTTATGAGATTATCATGTCTTTTAACGTGGCCAAAATATTTCACTTGTCTCCTCATTTCTTTCATCAACTCTGTCTTCATTCCCAGTTGTTCTAGGACCTCTACATTTGATTGCTTTTGTTTCCATGAAATACGACCTATTCGCCTGAATATCCACATCTCCAGGGCTTCTATGCGACTTTCTAGTTGGTTGTTCAATGTCCAGGCTTCCGAGCCATACAGTAGCGTTGAATATACGTAGCATTTGACAATTCTATTTTTTAATGCGTTATTAATCTCTCTAGATGTTAATACTGATTTCATGCCATTGAAAGCATTTTTGGCCATTCCTATTTTTTAAAATTTCCATTTCACTTCTGCCATCATCTGTTATTATATGTCCAAGATAAGCGAAACTTGTTACTTGTTCTAGTATCTGCCCGTTTACTGTGATGTTCATTGATGACCTTTCCTTTTCACTGCTAATTATGGGACGCAGAGGTGTTTCCAAGTCACCAGGGCCGGGTTATATACTGGCTAAGACCTATTGACGCGTCCTCGTCGAGCGTCATGGGCAACAGGTCCTTTCGGGGTCCTGGCTAAAGTCAGTAGGATCGCCGATTCCTCCGAAGTCGGAGAGTGTCTGCCTGTACGGCGAGGAACCACCAGTCTGCACACCAATAAGCCAGACATGGGACAACGGATACTCACGCAAAACTCAGGTCCTGTATGACATCACACTGATGTTGGACACCAGGATGCCTTCATCCGACATACAGGACTTCGCGTTGGAGCTCAAGCCAACGAACACAAGCAAGTAAGCAAGCACTGCTAATTATCATAGTTTTTGTTTTTTGGATGTTAATATCTAAGCCACATTCTGCACTGTGCCTGTTTACTTCTTCTACTAGGTATTGCAACTCTTGCTCACTTTCTGCTAGTAACACGGTATCGTCAGCATATCTAAGATTGTTTATGATTCTTCCATTGATGCTGAGTCCAGGCATTTTCAGCTTGTTTAAAAATTCTTTCTGTGTATAGTTTGAAGAGGCTTGGGGACAGTACACATCCCTGCCGTACTCCTCTTTTTATCTCGATAGGCGACGAATAGTTATCTCATCTCATCTCATCATGTTCCCCTTGTACCTTGCGGTGTCGAGGTGAAGTATAAACATTCGTGAGAGTGCCCGATTATGGGCTTCATATATCGATATTCCCATGGACTCTGCTATTCCCTCCGTCCAACGTTTACGTGGTCGGCCTCTTCCTCTGTTTCCATCTGGTCTCTACATCATTGCTTGTTGTGGTATGCTGTTGACTGGTAACCTACTTGCATGGCCAGCCCATTTGACTTGCTGCTTTCCAATAAAATCTAGTGCTCCTTTAACCCCCACTTTAGTCCTGATTTCTTCATTTCTGATCTTATCTCTTCTTGATACGTTGAGTATTCTTCTCAGGAACCTCATTTCTGTTGTTGTGATTTTTCTTTTCTCTTTTTCTGTCATTGTCCAGGTTTGGCATTGGTAGCATAGAGTTGGTAGGAAGATTGTGTTGTAAAGTGCTTTCTTAGTAGTTATTGATATATGTTTGTTCTTTAGTATTGGTGCCATTTGTCCAATGAGTTGATTTGCCTTATTGCACCTATTTTCGATCTCATCTTCTGATCTGCTATTTGATGATATTATACTTCCTAGGTACTTGAAACTCTTTACTTGTTTCAAGGGATGTTCGTTTAGGTGAATTGTTGTTGTTTGTTCTTCTTTAGTTATAGTCATTACCTCTGTTTTGCTTTTGTTAATTTTCATGTTATGTTCCCTACATATTTCATTTAGACTATTCATGTGGTCTTGTAATTCAGCTTCTGATTTTGCTATTAGTGCTTGGTCGTCCGCAAACAGGAGTTCTCTAATGGTTAGATATGCAGATGGTTCTTCTTCTGTGTTCTCGTCATGTGGTATTCTTGCTGTCTCTGCTTGGCTGGTTTCTTTACATATGTTGTCTATATATGTTATGAACAAGAGAGAGGGACAGGACACATCCTTGTCGTACTCCAGATCTTATGGTGAAGGGTTCTGAGTGTCCTCCAGTTGCTCTCACTATGCATTCACTGTTGTATAAACTTGTACATAGGTTTGTTAGATGTGTACTCACTCCATATTGTTTAAGGATTTCCCACAACTTGTTTCTATCTACTCTATCGAATGCCTTTTCTTGGTTGACAAAGGCTAAGTAGAGTGTTTCATTGAATTCGATTGATTTTTCTATAAGTTGTCTAAGAGCAAAAATGGCATCTGTGCATCCTTTGTTTTTCCTAAATCCAAGCTGTGTTTCACTTAGCTGGGGTTCTAAAGTAGTTCGTAATCTTTTTTCAAGAATTGTGCAAAATATTTTCCCAGTTTGACTCAAAAGGGAAATGTCTCTGTATTGTGTGCAGTCTCTTTTGCTGCCTTTGTTTTTCCAATTTGGGATAATTATTGCATTTCCCCAGTCTCGTGGTGTCTGTTGCTCTACCCAAACATGGTTGAATAGTCTATGTAGCCAAGCTGTTTCTACTTCTCTTGCTGCTTTAATTAGTTCATTTGGTATTTCATCCTGTCCCAGTGATTTGTTCAATGGGGCTAATCTGATGGCTTCTATAATTTCTTCTTTTAATATGTTTGGTTCTAGTTCTTCGGTGACGTCTGTGTAGGTCTCTTGAATTCCTGTGACATCTGATGGGATGTTGAGAAGTTGTTCGAAATACTGCTTCCATCTTATTAGGATCTGTTTTTGTTCACTTATTGGTTCTCCATTTTCGCTGTTAATTATTTCAGTTGGGTCAAAGGGTTCTCCTCTGGTTCGCATTGCACCTATCTTTTTGTAGAAGTTTCTAGTTGCCTCCTTGTAGTTTTTATTTAGGGTTTCTCCATACTCTTCCCAGTCTTTTTGTTTTTCCCTCTTTACTATTCTACTCACATGTCTTCTCGCTATTCTATATTCTATGTAATCACATTCCTGTTTGCTCTTCAAACACTTTTTATATTTATAACGAATGGTTATTACCGCATTTAATCGACGCCACTTGTTTCCAGTACAAGTTACTAATAAGTCTGATGTTCTTTCTGTCTACTCCTATATCTTGAAGGCACGTAATTAGTCGTTCATGCTGTACTCTATCAAAAGCTTTCTTGTAGTCTATAAAACAAACATATATACTTTTTTGAACTTTTATATATTTTTTCAATTAACATCCTCAAACAGATAATTGCTTCTCTGGTGCCGCTGTTTTTGCAGAACCCAAATTGTTCTTCAGCTACTTCCTCATCTATTTTATGTTGAATTCTTTCTTGTATGACCTTGAGTAGTATCTTAGTTATGTAGCTCATTAAGCTAATAGTTCTGTAATCCTCACACTCAACAGCTCTTGGCTTCTTCAGGTAGTGTGATGAAAATGGATGTTTTCAATATCCTTGGGGATGTACCCAGTATTATATATATCATTACATAATTCTGTGATAGTTTCAATGCCAAAGCTGGATAAGGATTTTATCATCTCTGTTGTTATCTTGTCAGGACCTGCAGCCTTTCCTTCTTTCATCTTATTAATTGCATTTTCTAGTTCAGCCGTTAGTATTTTTGGTCCATATTGAGTATTATACAATGTTGGTCTATTGACCCTGTTGTCCCAGAATAAATCTTCTGTATACTCTGTCCATCTTTTTATTATGTCAGTGTTATTAATTATAATTTCTCAATTTTTTTCCTCTGATACAACCGTTTCCTGTTATATTATTTTTCTTCTTTGTAAATCTGTTTATATGTTCATGTAATTCTTTCGAGTTGTGTTTTATTTCCAGATCCTCTATTTCTTTGCAATGGTTCTGCAGCCACTCCTCTTTGGCAACTCTGCACATGTGACGTATTTCTCTATCTATTACTATATATCTCTGGAGTGTTCTTTGCTTTCTTTCTTTGAGACATTTTACTCAAGATTTCATCGGTTATCCATAATTGTTTTTTCTTATTAATCTTCACTGGCAAGGTGGTATTTGGAATCTGAATACTGGTTTTTACACTTTCCCATTTTGTATTAATTTTATCCTCAGGATTTTCACGTCGATATTGTTCCATACTTTCAATGATTAGCCCATCATATCTATTTTTGACTTCAACTAGGTATAGTTGACTTATTTCTGGTTGTTTCAATGCCAATATATCTACTTGAGGTGTCTTCAATTTCCTTATTCCTGGGTTTTAAAGTTTTATTTGTAATTTTAAAACTACAGGATTAAGGCAAGTTACAGTGGTATTATTCTCTGCTTTCCTTAGGGTCCCTGTAAAGCGTGGGTGGAATCCTCATTGGTCACTCCTTATGAATTGTAAGTTATGTTGTAGTATTCCTATTCTTTGCTTCCCTTGAGGATCCCAGTAACACAGTGTGATTGCTTAAGTAATATTCCACAGTCGGTGTTTGTTAAACAGCATAACAGAACTCACACTGCACTCACATTGCTTTAAAAAAAGGCATAATAACCTCTCAATAGCACAAAGCCTGGGCTGAATTGTAGAGACCATATGTTAGCAATGCAGCATGATCCTTCTCTTGGCCTGCCTAGTTTACTCCAGAGGAAAGGTTACAATACATTTGGAATAAGACTAGCTGCAGAAGCTGCTGGATCAGCACAGCAATGCTCTAACTGTCCACCTCTCAGAGCTTTGATCCTAGACCAATTGCTTTGTTGTAATATTATAACATATTCTAAGTTTTTTTTTACTGCTGGCTTATCTTCTCTATTGTTGTTGTGTGATCCTATGAACAGGGAGAAAAAATTGTCAGAAGATCGGGTCAGGGATAAAGAAACAGATTTGCGGAGGCGAGAACTGGAAATCCGACAGAAGGAAACATCATTTGAACAGCGTCTGCAGAATGAAATGGCACAGTAAGTATTTATTGAACTCTCAGCTCAGAGCTTTCTGTTATCTTCCATGTTATAACCTCTGTGAGTTATTTCACCAAGAACACTATTGTGGTTTACATGCATGTATTGCAGCTGCCTCTACCGATCTTAACATTTGGTTGCATGTGGTATGTTTAATTTTTGTTTGCATATCCTTTACAGGACATTGCTGTCATTTTACCCCTGTCGTTGATTTCTTGGCAAGATTGTGCTCAGTGGTTTGCCATTGCTTTGTGGTATATGTAGAATGCTGAAAATCTCAGGGATGGCTAAGAAGACTGATATCCAAGTGCTGCAAAAAGGCAATTCACAGAGATATTTCACTATTGATTGCATCATTACTATTATCTTTAGAATGTGATTTGTGAATGTCATTCCTGGCTCTTAGCTCTTTCTATGTCGAGAATCACACCAGATTTGATTGGCTATTCTTCATATGCACCAATCAATTTGGCGTGTGTGATTGGCTATCTTTCATATGTACCAATTAACATGTCTTATGTGATTTGCTATCCATCATATATAGCAATCAGTGTGGCGTGTGTGATTGGCTATTCTTTATATGTACCAGTCAATGTGGTGTGTGTGATTGGCTGTTCTTTATATATACCAGTCATTGTGGTGTGTGTGATTGGCTATTTTTTATATATACTAATTAACATGTCATGTGTGATTGGCTATCCTTCAAATGTATCAATCAACATGTCATGTGTGATTGGCTTTAGCGGGATTGTTGGTGTAACAGTTACACTGACAGTGACATGGGTGCGGCTGGACAAAGTTTCAGTTTCAGTTCTTGCTGTTCGCTATGGAAAGGAAAAATTTGCTATCTATTCCTCCATCCACTCAGGCGTACAAAATGTGATGATCTAAGCACTTCACATATCCACAGCATGTTCCTGCTACGAGACCTGTTTCTCTGTGCGTTAAGTCGGAGAGTGTCTGCCTGCACAGCGAGGAACCACCAGTCTGCACACCAATAAGCCAGACATGGGACAACGGATACTCACGTGAACATAAGGTCATGTATGACATCACATTGATGTTGGACAACAGGATGTCTTCATCCGACATACAGGACTTCATGCTGGAGATCACAGCCAGCGAACACAAGCAAGCAAGCATTTAAATTGCGATTGGCTATTCTTCCTGTGAACCAATCAATCATGTTGTTCTTTTTCCCTAGGTTTTTCCCTCAGTATTTTCAATTGTAGACCTCTGTGTCTCATGTTATGGCAACTCATGACTGCCTTCTTTTTTGTTTATTGTTTAATGTGTCTATTTTCCTCTATATTGCATATAAGAACATCAAATGTTTACTTTTTTCTTTTTCTTTTTTTCCCGCGTTTCCATCCTGTTTCAGGATATTGTGGTCAACATCAGCATCTTTCAGCTGTATGTTGATTCCTAGGCTAGATTACGCTCATCAGCACGCCACGACTTTCTGAGCGACCGGCTCCATACTCTCATAAGTCACTTTTGCGATTCGAACCACTGCTAATTCTCGTCGCGTCACGTGACGAGAGTATTCAGGGTTAGCGGAGAAAGCTGCTAACCCCTCGGCCATGGAGCCGACGATAAATGTTTACTTGATTGTTTGAAAATCTAATAGATGTGTAACTTGTTTTCAAGACTTTATGTTTTGCTGCTTCTTTGCCAGGTTTAAACTCGACCAACAGGCCAGGTTTATTGAGAGATTGCAGAATATTGAGGCACGAGAGGCGGCCGTTAAAGGTAAATTATGTTACTTTGGTATACTTTGTCCCACCTCTTCTTCAAGGTGTTAGAGTTGTGTCCCCTTTGGTATAAAAGCATGTTTGCTGCTGCCGAGGTTTTACAGGTGGTGTCTGAATAAAGCTGCAAAATATGACTGAGAAGCTTGAAAGATTGAGACCCAGGAGATTGAGGTTTGACAAGCATTTAGGGAAGTAATATTTTGTCTTGTTAATTTTTTTAACTTCTTGTTCCTTTGATAAAGACTGATTGAAACTTTTGCTGCATCTGTGAAAGAACCATTGTCTCCGTACACAAAATCAAACTGCATTGATGAATTCCAGTGTGAGTGTCAAGCAGCTTGCATGGGTAGAATGGAAAAGTCAACAAATTATAAGTCACTCACAAGTCAGAGTGGGTTTGCCTGATGGCGGGGAACACTGTTAATAGGGAAAGCTAATCCACACACAAACATCAGTTCTGTGCTCTCCCCAGTAGTAGCACATGTATGGACTAAACTTGAGTTCAAAGCAAGCGATCTAAAATAAGAAGATTACTCACATTGGGACAAGACCGCTGTCACGTTTCGGTCACATTGTGAAACAAGGTCTGGAGCAGATTATAACAACTGGAAAAATCCTTGGTGTTGGAGACAAAGGGAGAAAATGTTGATTTGGTCGGCAGAGTGGTTATGGAAGATGATCAGTGGTGGAGTTTATCCTGAACACAGGATTCATGTTTTAGGTGTAACTTGATCATTGTGCTGCTCAGCCTGGCACACATGCTGATGCTCATGATAGAGAAGACCATGGTGGCATACTGGCTAGTTTCTCACCAACAAATGCACTGATCTAGGGGTTGACTACTGTAGCAACAGGATTTTCTTACTGGCCTTACAGAGGCATTGTGGTGAATCCAGTTAAGATAAAATGTGACTAGAGATTTTTTTAATAATTATTTTTATCACCATGAGCCTAGCCTTGTCCTCCTCATCCTCACCCTCTTGATCCGCCTCTTGATCCTTCCTCTTAATCCGCCTCTTGATCCGCCTCTTGATCCTCCTCTTATTCCGCCTCTTGATCCTCCTCTTGATCTGCCTCTTCTTCTTTTTCTCTTCCGCATGCTCCTCTTCCTTTTCCTTCTCTGTTATCTCTTATGTCATCTTTTTTTATTGTCATCATTTTCTGCTTCTCCTCCTTCTCCTTCTCTTCTTGTTCTTGTTTTTGTTCTTGTTCTTCTTCCAATATTAACCTATTGCTACTGCACTTCTACTACTGCTAATTATTACTACAACTGCTACTGCTACTACTACTACCTGTACTACTGCTGCTGCTGCTGCTCTTGCTGCTACAACAACACACTGACAGTTAATGTTCACGTGTTTTCAGAAGGGGAGAGAGCAGTGGCAGAAGAGAAGGGTCGCATGCAGCAGGTCAAGGATGAACTCAGAGACAAAACACACAGGGTCAATGAACTTGAGGTTAGTTGTATAACCCAAAACACATGCTCCTGTTAGAGTTGTTTTTCATGTCCAGACATAGTTGTTGTTTTTGTCCAGACAGAGTTATTCTTGTCCAGATAGAGTTGTTGTTCTTGTCCAGACAGAGCTGTTGTTCTTTGAAGAGAGGGTTGTTGTTCTTGTCCAGACAGTTGTTCTTCTTGTTAAGACAGAGTTGGTGTTCCTGTGAAGTTAGAGTTGTTGTTCTTGTTAAGAGAGAGACCTTCCACCAGAAATCACTGAAATACACTTCAGGTACAAAGTAAGAACTGCAAGAGATGTCAGATTTTATCCAGGAGATAAATGTCAAATTATGTGGCTAGAGGTAGGTGTTTTGTGAAGTTGATAGTGGGCTACACTGATAGCGTCTTGAGTGAGGCCATATGAGGATCTGATCCCTGCATTTGTTGTCCGCTAACAGAAGAAAAGACCGGCCACCTATTACTCCGTGCATTCAGGCTGGCAAGATGTGATGATCATGTTATAGCACAGACTCATTGCTGGTCCCTACTTCAGAACATGTCTGTTATTGTTTGACTAGAAACCATGGAATGTAGAAGAAGAGGAAGATGATGAAGAAAAAAGACAAGAAGAAGAAGACAAGAAATAAGATGCAGAAGAAGAAGATGATGAAGACAAAGAAGAAAAGGAGGAAGATGAGGAAGAAGAAGAAGAGGAGAAGTCAAAAAGAAGAAGATGATTATTTCATGAGAAAGTTAAATAACACTTGACTTTCTTGTATCTGTCTTACAGGCGCTGCTGTCAGAAGCCAAATATAGTGAAATGAATGCCACTAAAAACAACGAGTATGTCAACGCAAAACTTCGAGATGTAAGTTGCTTCTGTGTGTCAGGGGAGGGCACTGTACCGTAAGTTGCTTCTGTGTGTGACGGGAGAGCATGATATATCGCCTTACTAGGGTCATTGTGTTATTTTCTTTCATAGCATCTTCCGCAATTTCTATGCTCAGTGAATGAAAATGTACATTATAATACTTGTTCATTTGTGTACCATGCTTAGTTCAAACCTACTTGTTGCTTGGCATTACATCAGTTAACTAGCTGATTATGACAGCTCTGTATGTATCCTTATCTTTTTCTTCTTGTGGTCCATGTTTTGTCCCATTGTCCACAACCTGCTGCCTCGAGTACTGCCAGTCATTTCTGATAGTGAGAATATTCTTCCTCATGCAAAACAGTGTGTGTTTGGGCTATTATATATTTGACTTCCTTAGGTACATACTACATCTGGTGTTGTTAAAGCACCCAAAAACTTGTTCAGATTGGCTCCATTCACTTAGATTTAGATCTTGCATTCGTGAAGACATTTTTTTCTTAGTAATTACCATTACTTCTTGTGCTTTTGTGTGTCCTGTAGCACTTGGTACATGTGCTGTATGTTGTCGATGCCTGTTCTATACTCTAGAATAGAATTTGTAAGATCAAACAAACAGATTAGATATCTCTACACCCTAAAATAAAAGAAGAAAGAGTAAGCAAATCTATTAGAGATTTCTCTAGCCTCTACATTGCAGATTAGAAGAGAGTTGATTGACTGACTATAATTGTTATCATTGCATTTGGAACATAGTTATACAAGGGGTCTTCAAATGAAAACCTTAAATGTTTTTTGTGTGTGGGTGAGTTGTCTAAACAGGTTGAAATCACCTGGGGCTAGATATGGTGAGTAAGGGGGATGTGGTACATACTGAAAGTGAAGGTCTTCAATGGTTGTAACCATTACACAGGATACCCCATCGGGTCAAGCGTTGTCATGTTGCATAAGGACACCACCACTCAGAAGTCCATGTAATTTGGATTTAATTGCAGGTTGAAACTTCCTACTCCACCCATACACTTGCTGGACTGACAGGCATGCATCACTGTACTGGATCTTCATTCACCGATGAATTTAAGGTGTCACCACTTCAGTGATTTAAAAAAATGGCGCATGTCAAAACTGGGGCAGTCATATTTAAACTGTCCTTATGATGTCACAGTGTTCATCTACACATGATGTCACATATTTAACACTCTTGGCGTTTTTAACAACAATATTGACAGATTACAAGACAATGGCATGGTTATTGTAATTTCCAGCACACTTTTAAGGTTTTCATTTGAAGCCTCCTTGTGTGTGATCAGTTGTAGGGAAGTAACTAAACAAGACTGTAAAGTAATTCTACACTCCAGCATAGAAGAGGCAAGGCTGTGGATGAGTGTATATTTCTATTCCTCAGATGTCAGACTACAGTACATTGAAAGAACAGGTGGTTCTCTATAGAAATGAACTGGAAACTGTTAGAACGTAAGTTTTTGTAACTTGTTTGTTGGCTAGAGACTATTAGTATGTAAGTTGTAACTGTTGTTTGTTGACTAGAGACTATTAGTATGTAAGTTGTAACTGTTGTTTGTTGACTAGAGACTATTAGTATGTAAGTTGTAACTATTGTTTGTTGACTAGAGACTATTGTAATGTAAGTTGTAACTGTTGTTTGATGACTAGAGACTATTGTAATGTAAGTTGTAACTATTGTTTGTTGACTAGAGACTATTAGTATGTAAGTTGTAACTGCTGTTTGTTGACTAGAGACTATTGTAATGTAAGTTGTAACTGTTGTTTGTTGACTAGAGACTATTGTAATGTAAGTTGTAACTGTTGTTTGTTGACTAGAGACTATTGTAATGTAAGTTGTAACTGTTGTTTGTTGGCTAGAAACTATTTTAATGTAAGTTGTAACTGTTGTTTGTTGGCTAGAAACTATTGTAATGTAAGTTGTAACTGCCATTTGTTGGCTAGAAACTATTGTAATGTAAGTTGTAACTGTTGTTTGTTGGCTAGAGACTATTGTAATGTAAGTTGTAACTGTTGTTTGTTGACTAGAGACTATTGTAATGTAAGTTGTAACTGTTGTTTGTTGGCTAGAAACTATTGTAATGTAAGTTGTAACTGTTGTTTGTTGGCTAGAAACTATTGTAATGTAAGTTGTAACTGTTGTTTGTTGGCTAGAAACTATTGTAATGTAAGTTGTAACTGCCGTTTGTTGGCTTGAGACTCTTGTAATGTAAGTTGTAACTCTATTTGTTGGCTAGAGACTATTGTAACGTAAGTTTCAACTGTTGTTTGTTGACTAGTCTATTGTAATATAAGTTGTAAGTGTTGTTTGTTGGCTAGAGACTATTGTAATGTAAGTTTCAACTGTTGTTTGTTGACTAGTCTATTGTAATATAAGTTGTAAGTGTTGTTTGTTGGCTAGAGACTATTGTAATGTAAGTTGTAACTGTTGTTTGTTGGCTAGATACTTTTGTAATGTAAGTTATAACTATTGTTTGGTAGCTAGAGACTATTGTAATGTAAGTTGTAACTGTTGTTTGTTGGCTAGATACTTTTGTAATGTAAGTTGTAACTGTTGTTTGTTGGCTAGATACTGTTGTAATGTAAGTTATAACTATTGTTTGGTAGCTAGAGACTATTGTAATGTAAGTTGTAACTGTTGTTTGTTGGCTAGATACTTTTGTAATGTAAGTTATAGCTATTGTTTGGTAGCTAGAGACTATTGTAATGTAAGTTGTAACTGTTGTTTGTTGGCTATAGACTATTGTAATGTAAGTTGTAAATGTTGTTTGTTGGCTCGAGTTTATTGTAATATAAGTTGTAACTTGTTTGTTGACTAGAGACTATTGTAGTGTAAGTTGTATCTATTGTTTGTTGGCTAGAGTCTATTGTAATATAAGTTGTATCTAATGTTTGTTGACTAGAGGCTATTGTAATGTAAGCAGTAACTGTTGTTTGTTGGCTAGAGTCCTATTGTAATATAAGTTGTATCTAATGTTTGTTGACTAGAAGCTATTGTAATGTAAGCATTAACTGTTGTTTGTTGGCTAGATTCTGTTAGAATATAAGTTGTAATTGTTGATTCTTGGTTTTATTAGAGCAGCAGAGTGGCTGCGTGTGGTCTCCCCAAACTCAGTGGAGGGAGGAACTATTCTTGATGGGGAAGAAGCGAAATAAGTAATAGAAGAAAATGAAGCAGGTAAAAAGCTGGAGGAAAAAAAAAGTACGTAAAGAGTGAAACGAGGAAGAAGTTGCCACAGGAAAAATAAGAAAGACAGAATTATGAGAAAGATACTAGGTAAAGGTACAGGAAGTTCTATATCAGATGCTTTCTATATCAGATGCTGTAATTTCTGTGTGAAGTGTAAGGTCTTCACATATTCTAAGTCACAGAATATTAGTTGGGTTGGCCAGTTTCCTTCCTCATCACTTACCCTTCCCAACCAGTTTTCAGAACATTCTCTAATACTCCTGTTTATCAGCCTGGGTTGGCCCCAGAGTCTACTGGTTAGAAAAAATAAACCTGTCTCTTCTGGGGATTGAACCCTGACCATTATCTTGGCAGGCAAGCCCACTGACCATTATGCTGTCATGACTCCCCAGGGTGATTGAGAAAAATGTATTTAAATATTGTTTTGTTAATTGCTTTCTTGAGTTTGTGTTTTTTAAGTTACATGCAGACATACTAAAAGTGTATTAAAGGTTGATTGGTGAAGCTTTATTTCAAATTGCAGGCGACTGGCTGAGGTTCTCTCAATGAATGAGAGAGAAAGAGGCAGTAAGTCATCCTTTACTTGTGTGTTATAATTAATGTGTGTGTGTGTGTGTGTGTTTTTGGGTATTATTCCAACTTTGTGGAGATGCACCATGAAGAAACTTACTCATCTTATGAGAGAGAAATGGAGCACAGATAGGCATGTCCTCAGTGCTGTAATGTCGGTGTCAAGAGGATCGACTTCATTGCACCAGGTTTTATTTCATATGGCTCTGTCTCGTTTTGTAGAAACGGTTGATGTGGCTGGAGTCTCCGTGGCAAAGTGGAGTCTCTCAAGCCATCTGCCTCGCACTCCAAAGGTTGTGGGTTCGATTCCAGGCTATGTCTTTTGGCTCACAAGTGCATTTTTCTCGGAGATTCCTTTGGGTTCATCGCTGGAGCTACGGAGTTCGTGCTTTGTGCGACGCTTTTGGCAGGCTGCCCTTCAGAAAGAGACAGAGCCTTATAGGATAAAACCTGGTGCAATGAAATCGATTCTCTTGATTTTTAAGACTTTTTTTAAAATGTCGGTGTTGTATGACAAATCATGACAAAATGTTCTTTCTTTCCTAGTTTGTATGTCATTAGCTTAGATGACATTCATATGTTATGCTGGAGGTCAGCCTGGCCAATGGATAAGAGACCTCATTCTCAAATACTCTGCTGATGTCGAGGTAGCGAGTTCAACCCCTACACTGGTCGGGTGGACTAAAATGTTGACTTCTTGTCTTTGACTTGGGGACGTAAATTACAAGTACCTCTGAAATTGGAACGGGTTTGCCTGATGTCGAGGGACACTGGTTAAAAAAAGTAAAGCTAATCCACACACAAAAATCAGCCCAGTCCACTACATGTAGTAGCAGTTGTATGGACTGTGTTTGAGTTAACATCCAGCGAATGCCAAAAAAAATAAAAATAATATGCATGGAAAAATGCCAGAAAAAGTTGAAAGACGCAAATATGGCAGCTCTTCTTTAAACATACACAATGTTATTATGTCCAAAACAAACACAAAGTATAGGATAAATGAAGAAGAAGATGAAGAAGATTATGGTATTCACTTTTTATCCAGGACAGGAAGAGCTTTTGCGAGAGCTGCGAAGACCTTCTCCGGAGTCCTTGATGTTGCACAGAGACCTGGAGAAAGCCAAAGAAAACTTACGCCAGGAGCAGATCGTTTTCAATCAACAGAAGCAACTTCTGGAAACCAGACTGAAAGAGGAGGTGAGATGTCAATTGGTGCTGATTCATGCTTTCATTCTCTCTCTTTTTTCTTTGTGAATCTTAAATATAAAAAATTCTGAGACCAATGGTGCTATTTCAGTGGTTAGATATGAATTCTGCCCATCTTCCATAGTTGTGGGTTCATATGGATGATAGACCTGGCTAATGAAGACATCTTTTTAGGAGTGTCTAGTTTGTCATGCTTCTAAGTAGTCTGGTTCGTCCTCTAGTCTCTAATTCTTGCCCCTACTTCTATGAACATCAAACAGTATGTGTGTATTTATTTGTGTAACTTAAGATACTACAACTTGCTGTTCTTCAGTGTTTGCTTTTAATATGCTGTAATGGTTTATCCTCTGTCCATCTGTGTTTACTTTTGCTGTGCTGTAATAGTTTATTTTCTGTTCTTCAGTGTTTACTTTTCATGTGTTGTAATAGCTTATTTATCTCCTGTCCTTCAGTTTCTACTATTCTTGTGCTAAAATTGTTTTTGTTTTTTCACCATTTATCTTCTGTCCTTCAGTTTCTATATAATGTACTGTAATAATTTATTTGCCGGCTCCATGGCGAAAGGGTTACAGATGCAGTTCGTAATCCTGCATACCTGTGTTCGAAACACAGCTGTGGGTGATTTGGCAGCAGACCATCTCGCGTTGGTTTTTTCTGAAAATGGTATTTGCTGGTTGTTCAGAGAGCATTGGTAAACTGCTAAGCGTAAAACTTGCCAAGAAATCATAAACAGCCAAAAGATTCTGGGGTTGACTGCAATGTCCTGTAAAGGATATGCAACAAACTTTTTAAATAATTTATTTATTGTCTTTCACTATTTATCTTCTCTTCTTCAGTGTCTACTCTTAACGTGCTATAATGGTTTATCTTCTTTTTCTAATGATTTTGTCCTTCCGTTTCAACTCATTATGTATTGTAATAGTTAGTTTATCTTCTTTCACTATTTCTCTTCTGTCCTTCTGTTTCTGCCTAATGTGCTGAAATAGTTTATTTATCGTCTGTCCGTCATTTTCTATCTAATGTGCTGTAATAATTTATTTGTCTTTCGCTATTTATCTTCTGTCCTTCTGTGTCTCCTTAATGTGCTGTAATAGTTTATTTATCTTCTGTCCTTCAGTGTCTACCTACTATCCTGTAATAATTTATTTATTGCCTTTCACTATATATCTTCATTCCTTCAGTGTCTATTTAATGTGCGGTAATAGTTTATTAATCTTCCATCCTTCAGTCTACTTAATGTGCTGCAATAGTTTATTTATCTTCTGTCCTTCATTGTCTCCTTAATGTGCTGTAATTGTTTATTTATCTTCTGTCCTTCGGTGTCTACCTACTATTCTTTAATAATTTATTTATTGCCTTTCACTATTAATCTTCATTCCTTCAGTGTCTACTTAATGTGCTGTAATAGTTTAATCTTCATGGGTTCGAATAAGCAATGAGGTGGATATTTTTAATTGACCTGGGTTCCGAGGTCGTCCCAGCTTAAAATGGTGCCAGCAAATGCCTTGGGTAGTGAAGGCGGCCTGCATGGTATTGACCATATCACTCCTGGGGTGCTGATTGGTCTAATAAAATATGGGTCTAGCACCATACACCCAATATGCCCTGACTGACTGGCACCTGGCCGCCTTGACAGACGATAGTTTGTCAAATGGAGTTATAACTCTCCATAACACAAAGCCTGGGCTGAGTTTAGAGACCATGTGTTGCCCATGCAACATGATCCCTCTTTCGGCCTGCCTAGTTTACTCCAGAGGAAAGGTAACACCAATACATTTGGAAAAAGACAAGCTGCAGAAGCTGCCGGATCAGCAAAGCAATGCTCTAACTGTCCACCTGTTGGAGCTTCCATCCTAGACCAGTTGCCGACCAAGGCTTAGGGCCTGGTCTGCCCTGCCATGACATTTAGTCTTTAGGTTGCATTTCCTCGCACCAGAATAAGGCTTGCACCCTTCAAATTGCACTCCTCTGCCTGAAGCAGTTGGCACAATGTGGGATGTCGGGGTTGGTGAGCACCGCCCAACATTTGGCGCTAACAGAAGGCAGGTAGTACCATCTTCTGTTATACGATAGCTCAGTCATACCTGACTAAGACCTGACACCTAATATGCCCTTAGGCATGTGAAAATGAAGAACTGCTCTTTCATATTTCTCCTATCACCAAACTCATATGTTCCTACAATTTCTACACAGGAGTAAACATCAAATAACACTTAGTAATGCAGAGAAGGAGAAGGCCACCCCCCCCCCCCCCCCCCCCCCCCCACCACCACCACCCCAGTAACTACATTACGGCATAAGAACAGGATGGGAATCATGAAAAGATGCAACAATTAGAACCATGAAGAGAAAATAAACATTTGAAAAAATTGTTGCTACTTAGATCAGAATCCCTTGTATTCCACTAATTCTACACAGGAGTAGTATCAATCTTTAAATAAGCGTCTGTTTCCTTCATTGTATATTATTATTCATAATTTGTGAACCAATGGAAAGCATGGGTCTATGAAAGTCTTCATTGACACAATATTTCTCCTGTGTGCTCTTCAGCTGGACCGAAACAGAGACCTTCTGCAGAGATTTGAAGAGCAGTCACAACAAATGAGGGAAATGAACCGGGAGATTGTCGATCTGCGGCAGCACCTGCACATGACCACAAGAGGTTTGTGTTGCTGTTTAGTTTGTGTGCATTATGGCTACATCCCAAGAAGGTCAAGCTGTAGTGCTAGAGCAAGACAAGATCAGTAGATTCTTTGAGGGGGGTATGCTGCACTGCAGGTGGCGGATGGAGGTTGAGAGCAGCATTACATAGTTGTTGGTTATGGTCTCGAGTTTGTGATGGTAGACAGAGGATCTCTTTATAGTGACAGTAGCTACGGTCACTGACTAGTGTGGTCACTCAAGGAAAGCAATGGCAACCTATCTTCATTATTTATAATCATCATCAAATGCCCTGCCACCTGACGTAGACGTACACGTTCTCCACAGTTCGCGGTCTTTGGTGTTCTGGTTCTACTCCATGCTACCATCTCGGTCCACCCAGAATCATTTCTCTTGGTCTGCCTCTGTCTCTCTTCCCCTTGATTTTTCCAGTTGTAACGATGTTATCCAATACCTCTCTTTATTTACATTTAATACATTAGGAAGAGTGTTAATGTGCTATATAGAACCTATGTTTGTTTAAGTAAGTGAAACATGTACAGTAAGCAGACAAGCTGAGAAACATCTAATGGCAGTGGACGTGGTTTTTAAGGAAAATGCAATGAAAACAATGGGCAGACAAAAAAAAACGCACTAGACAGTTTTTTCAAGACAAAATGAAAACCATAAATAGATAACAGATATTACTCGTGCATTGTCACACTTGTTTGGGCATGTCATTAGGAAAAATAAACTTAAACACTTAGTGACAACTGGCAAGATTGATGGGACAAAAGCAAGGGGGAAGACAAAGAGATAAATAACTGGATGGCTTGGCCACATGGTGTAATAAAGATGAGAAAGCAGCCCTGATTCAAGACTGATGATCATGTGAGATGGGGAAATATGACTGCCGCTCTTATCAGCATGGCAAATGGATTGATGATGATGAAAATATGCACAATGTGATGATGAAGATACACACAAAAACAAACTCAGTGCTGTTCAGAAGACTTGTTTTGATCTTAATGGAAAACTTGAAGGTTCTCCTAACATTAATGGTAATCTTACATCACAAGTCATCGTCTGTATAGGGACAAATGAGGGATGGACTGGATAGATAGATAGATGGATGGATGGATGGATGGATGATTGATTGATCGATCAATTGATCGAACAGACGAACGAACAAATATTATTTTCAAAGGGTTAATAATTGGGCACGCAATTCCGTCTGACATTCTGCCCTTCTTCGCTCTTACTTCTCATACGTTATTTCATTCATACATCACTTATGAAGATAATCTTAGACAACAACAGAACAATATGCATTAAAACACATGGAAAATAATCAATAATACATGACTCACTAAGGCAATTTTTAACATGGTCATTATAAATACCTAAGGAAGATGTAATGTACCTTACATATGGGAATGTTTATTATACTAGTTATTGTTTGGGATAATTTGTATTATTATTTTTTTTAGAGGGGCATATAATCTGTACTGAGATGGTGTTCAAACAGGTTGCGACTTTATGTGTAGTGATTGGTGGTGTCTTTGATCTCTTGTGGAAGATTGTTCCACAACTGAGCAGCAGAGTGCACTAAGCTTGGTTTGTATGTCTATAAAAAAATAAAAAAAAATAATGAATCTACGTAGCATTTTACCTGCAAGAAAGATCACCAATTTTTGTTTGTGTTTAAAGAGATTTTGCCATTATTCTTAACTTTAAGTTGATATAAAGTCAACCACTTGAAGAATGTTATGACACTGCACATATCCATATTATTTACAACAGATTAAAAAAAATGAGAACTATTTTTGTTTTCAGCTCTCAACAATGAAGTTTACAAAAAGCCTGCTCAGGAGCATGATGGGTAAGTTTTTAATTGGTTAAATATAAACTTTAAAAATAAAGTGAAATTAGTTAATATTTAACACTTGCAGAAGTTAGTAAACACGTGTCAAGTGGTTTTTATATGTAGCTTTTGTTCTATATTTTGTTATTGTACATGATTTGATGAGGGATTGGAGTGGCTAAGATGTGCTGTTAGTTAGTCAATGTTGGGGTATCATCGCAGCTTTCATTTGACATTTGTTTTTTGCATGTGAATTTAACATGTACAATAGGTAATGATGAACGAAAGATGAGTGATTGAAAGGGCTGAATGTAAGACAGGCCTGCGTGCCCCGTTTGTGACCCTTTGATAATAAAATTTGTTCATTCATTTGCTCATTTGTTCATGTATCCTTACACTGGTTGATGAGGCTCATTCTCCCGAAGGAATCTGGCCGACGCTCAACGCTCAAAGGAAAGGCGAGACGGACTTATAATCAGATTGCTACTGGTACTATTAGTGTTGGAACTCTTCGCTGGCTGCTGAGGATGGGGACGGAGCACTTATGAGAATGCCCCGAATGCTGTGATGTCGATTCCTAAATCAATCAATCAATCAATTCTCCCGATGTGCTTCTTGTGTCTGGCCGTGGCAATTCTTACTCCCAAGTCTCTCATTCTAGACAACATGGATTCACTGGTGTCAAAGTCCTCCAATCTTGGCATTTCTCTAAGGACATGAATAATATCGGCACGATCCATGGGCTGGCCATCTGCAGGGGATGCAGAGCCAGTGTGTGGTGTCCATGCCTAATTCATGCAGACCTGGTGTGATTCGCTCCTTCGATGATACAGATTTTTACAAATTAATTAAAGAATTGTATGCTGCCCCTGACCCTGGGGTAGTGGATCTGACTTCTAGTCTTCTCAGATAAGAGTGAACATCAGGAAGGACCACATTTTAGGTTGTGTTACAATAAAAGTCTCTTGAAAGCTGCAGTTCAGAAACAGTAGGCTGCATAGCTTCCTGTCCAGGCCAGACCAGAACAGAAACAGCAGGCTGCTAGCTTCCTGTCCAGGCCATATTTCAGATGAGAAAATCAACCCAGAAAACTCAAAACAATGAATTGCCTTTGTGAATTTAAACACAGACGCCATAAATAAAATGTTGCACGATTTATTGCCTGGCATATTTCGCTGAAACTCGTCAGGTGAATACTGCAGAGTTATGTATCATATGAAGTGAATAAACAAATAAAACTTTAATTGAATTACAAAATGCATAGTTGCTGTCCAGTGCCTCTACCAGAAGTAGTAGCACGTGTATTGACTACGCTTGCTTTCGAAAGCGAGCGAGCAAATGCCCCAAACAATATGACATTACAGGTTTTTTTTAACTGCAGACTCTTGTAGACTTAATTTTCCTCTTTATTTAACTCATATCCAGTCTATCACTTCATGAATCAAGAAGACCACAGAAGGAGTCCAGTCTTAGCAAAACACTCTGTTGACTTAAACTTGGATTTCCCTGGACCTAGAAGATCCTTGAGATTTGAAGCAGACACGAAGGACGTCTATCACGATGTGGATTTTGATTCTCCCACCAATTTCTCGCTCGGGAGGGGGAGATTACTGTGATGATGAAGCATCATCTGTAGATTCTGCCGATGTTATTGCCCATGCTAAGTATCGACTGATGAACTTGGATAAAGAAGCACATGTGAGTTGGTTTTGTGATTACATTTAGGTTTCTTTATTATCTCCACAGCTGTAGTTAATTATTTCCAGAGCATATGAGACTATGACCTCCAGCATGAGAATGGAGGTGGAAGCAGTAACAGCAGCCTTCTAGTGCATTTTTTGACTGTGATTTCTAGGCAAGTGTATGTTCAGTAGTTTGCCATTGCTTTCTGAATGACTGGCACTCAAAACATTGTACCTGGAAGGTAACCCGGTCAACATAATGCCTGAAGTCGGATGTGTTGGCCGAAAGGTGCAATTATCTCAGCTCTTCTGTAAACAGGCACAACACAATTACGTCTAAAACATCATTCCGGACAAATGCAGAAGAAGAAGATACCATTGTATGAAAACCAACGCATGGCTCTGACATAAAAGGCAGTTGAGACAACATCATGTAGTCATCACGTCTGAAAAACTGGGTGAACTATAAAAATGACATTCATACAAGAGACAGCATTGCAGATATAGACAAATTCAAATGTCCACCAAATGAGAATCTTTTTAAGTGATAATAAGGTTCAAATGTCCATTGAATGAGAATCCTACTAAAGACTGTATAATGTCTACAAAACTGCCCAGTTAACACATGCCAGAAAGAAATCAGTATGTCAGCCAACATCACACCTCTGCTGTAAATAAGCAGTGCAATTATGTCCAAAATTTAAAAAATACCAGGCGGAAGAAGAAGTGGTAGAAAAGGAAGCAGAAGAAGAAGAAGTAGAAGAAGAAAAATAAGTAGAAGAAGAAAACGAAGAAGAAGGAGTACAAGAAGAAGAAGTACAGGAAAAAGAAGTACAGGAAAAAGAAGTACAAGAAGAAGAAGTAGCAGAAGAAAAAGAAGAAAGAGGAGAAGAAGAAGAAAATGAGTAGAAGAAGAAAAAGTAGTAGTAGTAGAGGAAAAAGTAGTGGTAGAAGAAGAAGAAGTAGAAGAAAATGAAGTAGAAGAAGAAAAAGAAGTAGAAGAAAAAGAAGTAGAAGAAGAAGTAGAAGAAAGAGAAGTAGAAGAAGAAGTTCAGGAAAAAGAAGTACAAGAAAAAGAAGTAGAAGAGGAAAAAATAGTGGCAGAATAAGAAGAAGAAGTAGAAGAAAACGAAGTAGAAGAAGAAGTAGAAGAAAAAGAAGAAGAAGTAGAAGAAAGAGAAGAAGAAGAAGAAGTATTAGAGGAAACAGTAGTGGCAGAAGAAGAAGTACAAGAAGGAGAAGAAGAAAAAGAAGTAGATAATGAAGTACTAGAAGAAGAAGTACAAGAAAAAGAAGTAGAAGAGGAAGTAAAAGAAGAAGAAGAATTAGAAGACGAAGTAGAAAAAGAAGAAACTAGTTTTAAAAATGGCATTAGGTTGCTATAAGTAAACAAATTGACAACTGGCCAATAGCTACTCCAGAGTTTATTTACTTCAGCTGTATCTATCTTGAAATCCATTTATTGCCAAAAGTGAATGTTGCTTAATTTCCACATTTCCATTTTCGAACGTCCTCACTAGAACCTAGAGAAGGCATACCATGATTTCCACTGCCGAATTACAAATATCAACGCGCTTCCTTTGACTGGCTCATCAAGTTTACCTCAAGATGCTGGAAAATCTGGTAAGCTGTGTTGTGTAATTCTTCAATACTATAAGGCAATGTAAAATAATGTATTCATGCAAGTCTGAGATTAAATTTTTAAAAAAAAGGAATTGGTTGCTGTGTGACTAATTGGTACTTGATGGTTGATGTGGCCACTGTCACGCCGGCTGCCTTTACTTCTCAGGGCATTTTTGGTGCTCATTTTCGGTTTGGTTGACCTAGGGGAGTCAGTTTAATTTTCTTTTTAATATTCACCTTGATGGGGATTCTAATACATGGCCACCGGACTGGTGTGCTTTTCATGACCTGCCAGAAAGGTTTTGCCAGTTTTACTGACTTCTGCAGAACAAATGAAACCAGAAGAAGTGGCCGACCATGTAAACATTGAACAGAGGGAATAACTGAGTCCATGGGAATCACGATATATGAAGCCCATAAACAGGCACTCTCCTTCTGTTTATGCTTCACCTCCACACCACTAGGTACAAGAGCAATAAGATGAGATGATGACAGTTTCAAGCATTTTCTTGCCCAAGGTGTCTTCAGTGTCCTTTGTCCATCATCGTGCTGGACGACCCCAACCTCTTCTACCAGGAACCACACCTCCCCCAGCCACTATGACGTTTGATATGGCCACAGTAGTTCAGTTTTCCAGACATGCTGTTTATGAGCCAGATTTCTTGTTCAGATCTGGTAGAATTTCTGTAGCTTTCTTCTTTTTAGTCCATGGTAGTTAAGAATTATTCTGTTACATTTAAGTTGTGTTTACTGCTATTTCTAGAGCTCTGATGCTAGTCATGATAAGTGGCCAAACCATATGACTTGCTGCCTTTTAAAGAGTTAAAGGTAAAAGGATCTGTTTCATTGCAGTGGGTTGGAGGTTGCATAAGAGCACTCGTTCTTAAACTTCTGGTTTGCTGATGCTAAGGTTGTGGGTTCAACTCCTACATCGGTTTAAGTTCAGAAAGCGATTTTGTTCTTATTTAGTGATTGTGTCCATGAATCACATCCGTTATGTTGCCACGGAACCGATGCATGAAGAACAGAGAAATTAAATTAACTGAAATCACAACAATCACTTTTCAGGTGAACAAGAGCAACCTGGGATGCTGTCTCCCAGACAGAACCCTGGGATGATGTCTCCCAGACAGAGCCCCATCTTGTTTGAGAACCCAATGTCATCCACACCTTACAAGCAGGCAAGAAGAGTTCCAGATTTCAATGGTGAGATGCCGTTTTGTATTTTGCATTGACTTTATTGATAACATAGTGTTTGTGCTAATGATATAGACTCTATATTGCAATTAAACACTCAATTACTCACTGCCATTGACAGATTTTCATTAGTAAGTATATTTTCTGTCTTCTAAAAAGTGCTATGTTTACCATAGTCATTCTTAGTCGTTCCGACTTCTTGGCAAAAGGTCACCCCATAATGCTCCATTCCTGTGCGAATGAATTTCGCGCAAAATGCTCCTCATTGTCATACGTAAAAAGTGGAATTGACAGCAGTCCCGAAAAACCAACATCACACACAGGAAAACATGCATAAGGCCGCTGCCAGAATACAAACACAACAGTCCACCATGAAAATTACAATTCACATTGTCGATGGAAGCTAGATAGTAAAAGCAGGAGTTGCACACACATTACTGCATAAGGCAAAACCAGATAGGTCAACAACTGGACGTCTGCTGTTTTTCTGAACAAGGTGAAAGGTTAAAGTTGAAAGGATCTGTTTCACTGCAGTGGATGTAGGTCATCATGACAGAATGGATAAGAGCACTTGCTCCTAAACTTCCAGTGTGTTGATGCCGAGGTTGTGGGTTCACCCCTAGAGTGGTGAGTTGGACTGAAATGTTGACTTCTTGTCCTTGAGTTGGGGGCGTAAATTACAAGTACCTCAGAAGTCATAGAAGGTTAACCTGATGGCGAGGGACACTAGTAAAAGGGAAAGCTAATCCACACGCATACATCAACCTAGTGCACTAAATGTAGCACGTGTATGGACAACACTTTGAGTTCAGAGTGAGAGAACAAATACAAAACAAAAAAATTGCAGCCAGTTTTACTCCATTTGGCTTGGTCTCGCTACACAGAATGGAATGCACAAACTCTCTGTAGCTCCAGTAATGATCCTCTGAGGTCTCTGAAAAAAATTGCACTTGTGGTCTGAATGATGCAGTGCGAACATGAACTCTTGATCTTCAGAGGAGATAGCAGATGGCTTAATCACTTTGTCACACAAAGCAGTGGGGTTCGAACATTGATATAATAGCATCGTATTCTCTATGTCATTGTGTTTAATATGTTTATATAATGCTTATACTTGTGTATGAATGATGCACTTATTCGATGAGCAGACAAGCTGAAGAACATCAAATGGCAGCATAAATGTGGTTTCTGAGGAAAATGCAAAGAATACCAGGGCAGACAGAAAAACTAATGAGCAAGTTCTACAAGAGGCAAATGAAAACCGCAAACTGATTAGATAAATTAGATATAGACAGTGACGTTTTTTGGGCACATTACGAAATGAAATAAACTGGAGATCTTGGTGACAATTGGCAAGATTGAGGGGACAACAACAAGGGGAAGACAGAGAATTTATTACCTTGATGGCTTACCAGTTTGGCACATAATGATGATGATGAATGTCTGTCCACAGATAGCTTTTCTGAATTGGGCACAAAAGTACAGAGACAGACACAGAGCAGTGCTCCGCCGTTGCCTCAGCTTGACCTCTTGTCCATGGCAGATCATTCTAGAAGTGATAAACGTCATCTGTAAGTATGAGATTATGTTGTTTAGTCATTAGTGAGGGTCATCATCATCACACTCCGGACAGCAGCATTCTGTTTGTTAGGGGAGACCACTGTAACACACACTGTATTCATTACAGACCCAAGGAGTATGCTTAGTAAGATGGAGAAAGGAATGTTTCATGCGGAATCTCTTCAGAGGTCACAGATTGTGAGAGTTGTATGGATATTTTGCCCTGGCCATGCAGGAGTGCGGGGGGAATGAACAGGCTGATAGGCTGGCAGGGAAGGTACCTCTTTTTGGTAGATTGCTTATGGACAAGGGGGAGGTAGTCGTGTGCCTGTGGGACCAGGTGGAGAAGGTGGGGGAACAGATTGAGAACCTGTATGTGGAAAGAATGAGGTTGTGGGAGATTGGCAGGGGTTCTGGTAGAATCTCAAAACTGATAGGGAAGACCAGGAGAACTTTCAATCAGATAGCGGTGGGAACGATTAGTAGTGTGACTCTTCACTGGCTGTTGAACGAGGGGACGGAGGACATATGGAAATGTCCTGAGTGCAGTGATGTCAGTTCTTAACTCAACTCAACACTCCGGACAGGTCCATGAGTGCTCTGATCTCCTCCTGAACATCCCTCTTAGCATACATCGACCGACCATACCAGAACTATGTTGGTTAATCAAATGTCTTGTTCCCTTGTCAAATTGTTGTCACGCTGGTAGATGAACCGGGTGCTCGGTGTTCGCACTCCGAGGCTGGGATGGCTTCTGGGCAGACACACTTAGTGATGCCAATAAGGGAAATGTACGGTCATAAATGTCTCAAATGCGTCCATGCACGACAGGTGAAAAACAAATGGCCGGGAGTCATGACCCGGATGGGCCCACCCCTTGAGAATGTTAGGAAGGTAAAGGGTGCAAAACATTCCTGTTGTGATAGCTCCGCGGCGGAATTTCTACCACTCATGTTTGGCTCCTCACTGCTTCATTCTTATCTCTCTAACTCTGGACATGGGAGCAGATTTTCAAATGTCCTTAAAGTCATCTTTTCATCCAGTATTGTGCACGAAAGAATTACACATTTTACACTGAAACTGTGGCATTAATACAGACGACTCTTTCTTGACAAACTCATCTAAGGTGCCATTGTGATTCTGTTTCTGTTACACAGACTGTTCTTTATATCCTTTTTTTTTCAGCAGTTTGTATTCTTGTTGGCTTATCTTGCTTGTTCGTTGTCTTCCTTACAGCTTATCTGTCTTATAGATTTGTGCATTTGTCTAATTTATTTCTGCCTCTGTCTTGATCAGACCTTGTTCGAGTCATGGTCTCCGTTGGACTTGGTACAAGTGACGATATGACTTAGAGATGACAATATCTAAATCAATCAGACCTAGTACAAGGCATGGTGTGACCTACATATTATGATGTTCATCTTTAGCTTGAACAGTTATGCATGTTATACATTATCAAATGTTTGTATTATTAATAATTATTGATGTTGTTTATGAAGGGAAGAAGAAGAAAGACGGGTACAGATGAGACCCATCACGGTTGATGATCTGGAGCAGAGACCTGGGTCACCAGGCATAATTGTGGTCACAGGGTCTGTGTCCAGTGACGAAGGTGAGTGTCGCCAGAATTTTCTGTTTTTGTTACATTTTAAAAGTTGCTTTATTATTTAGGGATGAAGGGGTTTCGAACACAATTCACAATCCCATATTCTGCGTTCAAACCACAGCTGCCGGTCATTTAGAAAGCAATGGCACACTACACTTGTGAAGGAATATTGTGTTGAAGAGTGCTACACTTGTGAAGGAATATTGTGTTGAAGAGTGCTACACTTGTGAAGGAAGATGTGTCAAGAAGTGCTACAGTTGAGAAGGAAGATTGTGTTGAAGATTGCTACATTTGAGAAGGAATATTGTGTTGAAGAGTGCTACACTTGTGAAGGAATATTGTGTTGAAGAGTGCTACACTTGTGAAGGAAGATTATGTTGAACAGTACTACAGTTGAGAAGGAAGATTGTGCTAAAGAGTACTGCAGTTTAAAAATAAGATTGTTTTGGACAGTGCTACAGGAGAGAAGGAAGATTGTGTTGTAGAGTGGTACAGAATCATTGATAAATCTTATACCTTCTTCATCATGTGTCTCTGTTCACTTGTTGCTGTGTTAATGTCCACACCTTTTGCTGCAGGTAGAAAGCCACCAGTAGCTAAAGATGCCGTGGTCCATAAATCTGCTCCATATACGGCTACAGAACAAGCACAGGCATGGCCAGGTGTTGGCAACATTGATGCTGCAAGCACACAGATGATGCCTGTTTCTCTTGACTCTGTTTGGAAGACACAGCAAGAAGAGGAAGAAGAAGAACCAGGTATATTTGTGATTTGAATTTTAGATTTTGTGTGATGAAAGACTCATGGCTTGTTTAAAAACCTGTCAACTAATTAGATAAATTAGACATGGACAGTCCAGATTCTTTGAGCACGTTGAGAGACAAAATAAACTGGAGAACTTGGTGACAACTAGCAAGAATGAGTGGAAAAGAACAAGGGGAAAGCAGAGAAGTAAGTATCTGGATGGCTTGGCCATATGGCATGGTGGAGATGAGAACACAGAGCTGATCTATGACTTTTGTGATCAAGTGAGATGGCGAAACATGACTGTGTGAGATGATTGGATAAGATGGCAAAACATGCCAATAAGCATGGATGGTCATGTTTCGCTATGACACATGATGATGATGATGATGACGAGTCTCTGGAAACTAATGGGCAGAAATTATATGCAGACAGACCAACCATATGTATGTTGCTGTCTGAGTCTTTTTGATTATCTGTTTATGTCTTCTTCAAAGTCTAGTCTTAGTCAGATATGACTGAGTTACTGTACAACAATAGACAGTACAACCCACTTTCTGTTAGCACTGCAGCGCTTACCAAACCCGACACCCCACATTGTGCCAATGGCTTCAGGCAGAGGAGAGCAATTGGGAGGATACAAGCCTTACCCTAGTGCGAGGAAATGCAACCTAAAGAATAAATGTCATGGCAGGGCAGACCAGGCCCTAAACCTTGGTTGGCAACTGGTCTAGGATCGAAGCTCCGACAGGCAGACAGTTATAGTATTGCTTTGCTGATCAACTTGCCTTGTTCCAGAAGTACTGGTGTTACTTTTGCTCTGGAGTAAACTAGGCAAGCCGAGAGAGGGATCATACAGCATGGGCAACACATGGTCTCTAAATTCAGCCCAGGCTTTGTGTTATGGAGAGGTATAACTCCATTTTACAAACTATCGTCTATCAAGACGGCAAGGTGCCAGTCAGTTATTCTTGCTCCTCTTTTTCCTCCTCTTTCTCTTTCTTCATTTTGATCTTTGTCATTGTCTTCTTATTCTTCTTCTGTCTGTCATCTCCCAATAACCCTTCAACCAACTCATGCCAAGTCCTTTGTAGACTTGTTCATGATTGGTTGGAGTTTTGCAGCTACAGTTTTTTACTGGATGAATTAGCAATTCTCACGCCAACCCTCTTTAGTCGCTGTTCTGACATGGGAGATTACAGTGTTACTGGTCTTTGCTTCCGTTATGTGCTCTAGCAATCCATGGGTGCTTCTGACTGTCTACATGCCATCAGTAGATCAGAGTTAAACAGATGAGACAAAACATAAACAACATTGAGTAGATCAGAGAAGTACCAGCTGCAGCAGGATATAACAATGCAAAATAAAAACAGCCATGTATGTGTGACTGCTGCGAAAAAAGTGAGAGATAATAAACAGATAGTGTACAAAAAACGCACATTTTGTAAACTGAAATCACAGTGTAAAATTAATAATGATAATCTATATCTATAAAACAAAGTGTATGTATATGTGTATGTATATATGTATGTATGTAAATATGTATGTCCTTTATTTGTTCGCGAACGGCCCATCCGATTGAGATGAAATTTTCTACACGCCTTCCTTTCATTCCAGAGCTGTCAACTGTCATAGTTTTTTTTTCTTCTTCCTCCTCCTCCCTCCTCCCCCTCCCAAAATACGTACGTAAATATATGATGATGATGATGAAAGAATCCCCGAGCCAAAACGCTAGGGAAAGGGAAGAAAATGACGTGACTACACAGAATCGTCACACGGCAATCATCATCATCAAGTGCCGTGCCGGCTGGCATAGGCGTTCATGGCTCTCCGTAGATCTCAGTCTTTGTTTTTTTAATCAACTCTGCTGCTGATATTCCTCCATGCCACGGCAATATCAATAACAATTCATCTTTTTATGTGTAAGGAAGTTATCTACAGTCGTGTAGAAGGGAAGAACTAGACGAGTATGAATTCGGAATGGCGAACTCTCTCCCCCTCTCTTCTCCTCCCTCTACCTCCTCCCTCCACCCTTCTCCTCTTCCTCCTCCCTCTCATCCCTCTCCCTCCTACCTCCTCCTTCTCCCTCTTCCTTCTCCCTCTTCCTCTCCCCTTCTCCTCCATCCTCCTCCCTCCTACTCCCTCCGCCTCCTCCCCCCTCCTCCCTCATCTTCCCTCCTCCTCCCTCTCCCTCCTCATCCCTCCTCCTCCTGCCTCCCTCCTCCTCCTCCTGCCTCCTTCTCCCTCATCATCCTCCCTCCTCCTTCTCCCTTCTTCTCCCTCTTCCCTCTTCCTCCTCCTACCTCCTCCCTCCTCCTCCTCCCTCCACCCTCCTCCTCCCTTCTCCTCCTCTTCCTCCTCCCTTTCCTTCCTCCTCCTCCTCCCTCTACCTCCTCCTCCCCCTACCTCTTTCCTCCTCCCTCCTCCTCCCCTTCCACCTCTCTTTCCTTCCTCCCCTCCTCATTCTCCCTCCTTCCTCTCCCTCCTTCCTCCTCCTCCTTCCTTCTTCTCCCTCCTCCTCCTCCTCCTCCCTCCTCCTCCTCCTCCTCCTCCTCCTCCTCCTCCTCCTCCCTCTACCTCCTCCCTCCTCCTCATCCCTCCTCCTCCCTTCTCCTCCTCCCTCCTCCTCCTCCCTCTACCTCCTCCTCCCTTCACATTCCTCCTCCTCCCTCTTCCTCCTCCTCCCTCCTCCTCATCCCTCCTTCTCCCTCCTCCTCCTTCTTCCTCCCTCCTCCTCCTCCTCCCTCCTCCCCCTCCTCCTTCCTCCTCCTCCCTCTCCTCCTCCTCACTCCTCCTCCTCCCTCCTCCTCCTCCCTCTACCTCCTCCCTCCTCCTCCCTTCACATTCCTCCTCCTCCCTCT
Source organism: Cepaea nemoralis (assembly GCA_014155875.1). Classification (NCBI taxonomy): domain Eukaryota; kingdom Metazoa; phylum Mollusca; class Gastropoda; order Stylommatophora; family Helicidae; genus Cepaea; species Cepaea nemoralis. The sequence continues at coordinate 15,812 of JACEFZ010023013.1, read as the reverse complement.
TCCTCCTCCTCCCTCCTCCTCATCCCTCCTCCTCCTCCTCCTCCTCCTCCTCCCTCCTCCTCATCACTCCTCCTCCTTCTCCTCCTCCTCCTCCCTCCTCCTCCTCCTCCCTCTCCGCCTCCTCCTCCTCCTCCTCCTCCTCCTCCTCCTCCTCCTCCTCCTCCCTCCTCCTCCCTCTACCTCCTCCTCCTCCTCCTCCTCCCTCTACCTCCTCCCCCCTCCTCCCTTCACATTCCTCCTCCTCCCTCTTCCTCCTCCTCCCTCCTCCTCTCTCCGCCTCCCTCCTCCTCCTCCCTCTACCTCCTCCCTCCTCCTCCCTTCACATTCCTCCTCCTCCCTCCTCCTCCTCCCTTCTCCTCTTTCCTCCTCCTCCTCCCCCTCCTTCTCCCTCCTCCTTCTCCCTCTTCCTCCTCCCTCTTCCTTCTCCCTCCGCCTCCTCCCTCCTCCTACTCTCTCCTCCTCCTCCCTCCTCCTCCCTCTCCTCCTCCTGCTGCATGGGCGAAATAGAGAACACACTGAACCGTTCAACAGGGATTCATTGTCAAAGAAATGTGGTTATTAAGACAAACGAAAGTGAGGGAAATGAAATACTTTGGGCGTGTAGAGTCTGGAAAAGATGTATATGGAGGGAGGCCTAACGAGTAAGCGGACAAGAGGAAAACCCAACATGGATGGGTATATCTTATATATAAAAGGCGATCTCCGTCCGTCTGTCTGTCTGTCTATATGTCCCTAATGCGCTCGCGAACGGCCCATCCCATTGAGATGAAATTTTTTACACGTCTTCCTTTCATTCCAGCGCAGCCCACTGTCATATTTTTTTAGTATGAAATCGGCTGCTTACCCAAAATTATTTCATTTTTCATTATAATTTCATATATCTCAGGGGACTTAACTCTGTAAAAGTTATTTCAAGGGGCATAACTTTTCTGTATAACTTATAGTCATATTGTGGCATCGTTTTCAAAGATTTATAAACTCTTTGTCCATAGTTATGTACCGGCATATGAGTTATAATAAATAATGATACAATCTGTGAGGAATTTTCAAAGTTTTCATAAAAATAATGCATAATGCATAACATTGTAACTCATCTTTTTTTTGCTTAAAGAATGAATAAATAATAGTTACCTTATCTCTATCAAGTTTGAAGATTTTATATTTCTTTACACTGTCGCCAACTCTAAGAAGACATGGAACAACCTCAGCCATGATTAAATCTACAGGCATATGCGTTATATTCCTCCTCCTCCTCCTCTCCCCTCCTCCACCTCCTACCCTCTTCCTCTTCTCCTCCCCCTCCTCCCTCTCCCTCCTCCATCCTCCTCTTCTCTCTTTCTCCTCCTCCTCCCTCCTCCTCCCTCTTCCTCCTCCCAGCTCCTACTCCTCCTTTTTCTTCTTCTTCTGCTGCTGCTGCCGCTGCTCCATTTACCCAAGTTAATATATTACCAAGTTGGTCTTCGTTTATCTAAGGTTGTTCTAACTGCAACCAATAAATGATTAGACAGACAGACAGACAGACAGACAGATAGACAGACAGACAGACAGACAGACAGTCAGTCGGGAACGGGAACTTATATGACTACTCATATGAATTAAATGAGATGCTCCCCATCAGGGGCTGGGCGAAGCCGGGCCGGATCAGACAGATAGACAGACAGATAGACAGACAGACAGACAGATAGATAGTCGGGAACGGGAACGTGAGCTTATATGACTACTTATATGAATTAAATGAGATGCTCCACACCAGGAGCTGGGCGATGCCGGGCCGGGTCAGACAGACAGACAGACAGACAGACAGACAGTCGGTAACGGAAACGGGAACTTATATGACTACTTATATGAATTAAATGAGATGCTCCCCACCAGGGACTGGGCGAAACCGGGCAGGGTCAGGCAGACAGATAGACAAACAGATAGACAGACAGATAGACAGTCGGGAACGGGAACTTATATGACTACTTATATGAATTAAATGAGATGCTCCACACCAGGAGCTGGGCAATGCCGGGTCAGACAGACAGACAGACAGTCGGTAACGGGAACGGGAACTTATATGACTACTTATATGAATTAAATGAGATGCTCCCCACCAAGGACTGGGCGAAGCCGGGCCGGGTCAGCTAGTAATAACATAAAAATAAGATAAAATAAATTACACGACAACACAATGAATAGACATTGTTATCATTATTTTTATACTTTTCAGTCTGTCTGCATGTTGGCATTTGTGTCTGTGTCATCTATCTGTCTTATCTATCTACCTGACTGTCTGCCTATTAGTGATTTGTGCATATTTCCCCTGCATTTATAATATTTATTATATACTGGCAAGAATGAGGGGCAGAGAACAAGGGAAAGGCAGAGAAGTAAATACCTTGATGGCTTGCCACGTGGTATGTTCGAGACAAGAACACAGAGCTGATCCATGACTCTGATGATCGAGTGAGATGGTGAAACATAACCGCCTACGCTAGCCAGCATGGTACATGATGATGATGATTATTATTGTTGTTGTTTAAAATTAAACTAATAAAAGATGTATGAATGAAATAATGTGTGAAAGGAGAGAGAGATAAGAAGGACACAATGTTAGACTGGCCTGCTTGCCTAGATGTTAACACTTTGAAAATAAAATTTGTTCATTTATTTGCTCTGCTTCTCTCTCTATCTATCCATCCATGCATCTGTAAATCAGTTAATCATTCCTTGTTTTTAAAAATCACCTCTCAAACAATAAGATTGCCAGACATTTTTGTTAATATTCAATAAACAGATAAACATATCAACAAGCAACAAAGAGAAACAGAAGTAGAACTGAATCAGCAAACACAAAGATTGTCACAAAGGCAGGATGAAGTACCAGAAGGAGAGCATCAACAGGTACATGGTTTTCATTTTACAGTTTGTTTCCTGGGTTGCGTTTTTGTTCCAGATCTGAGGAGACACAAATGCCAAAGCCAGTTGACAAGACATGTGATGATGATGGTGATGATGATGATGATGATGTCCTGTATTTTTTTACTGTCTGCACTTTTGAGTAGACAGTCAACATTATTTGGACATGTTATGAGAAAAAATAAACTAGAGAACTTGGTGACAATTGGCAAGATTGAGGGGAAAAGAACATGGGGAAGGCAGAGCAGCAAATATCTGGATGGCTTGGACATGTGGCATGGTCGAGACAAGAATATGGAGCTGATCTACGACTCTATGATCGTGTGAGATGGCGAAATATGACAGCCCACCTTATCGGCAGGACACATGATGATAATCCTTTTAAGCTGCATTTTCTTTCATTATTTTTCATTATTTTTACTGTTGTTATGTCAGGTTAAGACGGCCTCAGCATCTACGAAGAATGATGAGGATGAAGATCAGATTGACCCCGTGATGAAAGCCTACATGGCCAAGGTACTGGAGCAGAAAGAAAAAGAAAAGGAGGTAGGTTTTGTCAATCAAAGACATTTTGATTGATTAGTTCTGGAAGAACTGTGAGTTTCTCCGTCAGATGGCAACCTGTGTATATTTAAAGAAAGCAACAGTCAACTTGAGCATGTTGACATCTCCATAGAGTTTGTCCTCAAATGGAGCAGGTGTTGACTAAAGGACATTTCTCTGTTCTGCATATGTTGGATACTCCTGCAACAAATGTTTAGCTGTAATTTGACCAGTCTGACAGTTGCATTCATCAGTGTCTCCTATCTTTAGTTAATTAAACTTGTGCTTTAAGGAGTTAAAGTGGTAACTCTCTGGGACTGTAGGGGTTAAAGTAATCAGTTTCGCTTCTGAAGTAGTTAAAGTGATAACTGTCTGGTCAGAAGGCATTAAAATGATAACTTTCTGGGACTGAAAAGTGGTAACTGTCAGGGAATGAAGGAGTTAAAAGTGATAACTGATCAGAAGGCATTAAAAGGATAACTTTATAGGACTGAGAAATGGTAACTGACAGGGACTGAAGTAGTTAAAGTGATAATTGTCTGGTCAGAAGGTTTTAAAGTATAATTTATGGGACTGAAGTTGTTAACGTTTCTGATTATGAAGTAGTTAAAATGATAATTGTCTGGTCAGAAGACATTAAAATTATAACTTTCTGGAACTGAAAAGTGGTAACTGTCAAGGACTGAAGGAGTTAAAGTGATAACTATCTGAGAATGAAAGAGTTAAAGTGATAACTATCTGGAAATAGAGTTAAAGTGATAACTATCTGAGAATGAAGGAGTTAAAGTGATAACTATCTGAGAATGAAAGAGTTAAAGTGATAACTATCTGGAAATGAAGAAGTTAAAGAGATAACTATCTGAGAATGAAGGAGTTAAAGAAATAATTATCTGGAAATGGAGTTAAAGTAATAGCTCTCTGAAAATGAAGGAATGAATGTGAAAATGCCTGAGAATAAATGAGTTGAAGTCGTAACTATTTGAGAATGGAGTTACAGTGATAACTATCTGAGAATAAAGAGTATTTAAGTGATAACTGTCTGGGAATTAAGAGTATTTAAGTGATAACTGTCTGGGAATGAAAGAGTTAAAGTGGTACTTCTCTGGTAATGAAGGTTGTCAAGTGATACTATCAGTCTGTTGTGTAAATTATGCTTGTACATATCATGTATTGACTGTACACTGAGTACATTACGCTTGTGTCTAACTTGTATTATATTAGTCGTTGGTCGTGATTCCAACTTCATTGCAAAGGGTCACCCCATAATACTCCGTTCCTGTGCCAGTGAATATCACACAAAATGCTCCTCACTGTTCTATGTGAAAAGTGGAACGGGACAGCAGCCCCGACAAACCAACAACACGCACAGGCACACACGCATAAGGCCCCTGCAGAATGCCAACACAACAGATCATCACTAAAATTACTGTTCATCGTCCATGGAAGCAGCAGTCACTTGAAAACCAACATTTGCACACACCGTATAAGGCAAAACCAGATAGTTCAGCAGCCGGCCGTCAGCCGTGTTTCTGAAAATGTAGTTTAAAATGCAAACAACCGTGGACATATGTAAAAGCTTTCCACATGAAATCCACAGCTTGCAGTGTGGCTCCACGCACACAACTCAGTAGCTTGGTGACGGAACCTTGTACTACCATTCCAACATGAGGAAAATGCCAAAAGCACAACCACTTCAAAGGCCTGAACAACTCAACAGCTTATCCACTACATTGGACCAGAAGATCTTGTATTATATATATATATATGCTGTGTTGTGTCCATTGTGTAATATCAATATTGCTTTCACCCAACAGATGAGCAAGAAGACTGTGGATACATGGGGTCAAGGACAGCCAGGGGTAAGTCTTATTTGGATAATGTCCCTTGTTTGCTGTGTATGGCATGAACTTTGTGTTTGAGTGGTGTCCTTTGTTTGTGTATGGTTTGAATCTCTATATTTTGATGGCCCTTGTTTTTGGATGTCTTGTACTCTATATTTAAGTGATTTCCCTTGTTTTGATGTATCGAACTCTATAGTTAAGTGATTTTTCTTGTCTTTGGATGTCTTGAACTCTGTATTTGGGTTATTTCTCTTAATTTTGGATGTTTTTAAAAAATGGGCCTTAGATTGAATAATAAAATGACAAAAATCTTGGTGACAGACGGTGCCTAAATTTGTAATTAAAGTAAATGATGTTACTTTGGGGCAAATGCAAAAATTCAGATATCTAGGCACATGGATAACATCAGATGGAAGGTTCATCACTGAGATAATGAAAAGAATGGGAGAAGCAAAAATTGCATTCTATCAAATGAAGAATGTTTTGTGCACTATGTCATTGTCTTTGAAAGTTAGAAACAGAATTCTTGCGTATTACATAAAACTAATTTTAATATACGGCTGGGAATCCTGGACAATTAGTCAACAGGCGACATATTCCCTGGAAGCTTTGGAGATGTGGTTTTATAGAAGAATGCTGAAAATTAATTGGACAGTCAAAAATGAGCAATCTGAACATTTTTAGGGAGGCTGTCGCAAAGACAACTTATCACAAACATCAGAAAGAAGCAGTCATCATTTTTTGCCACATTATGAGAAGACAAAAACTGGAACATCTTGTGACAGCGGAAAGATTTGTGGAAACAGAGAAAGAGAGATAATTCTTGACAGTCTTGTGTCATGGTACAGAAGGGGGTCAACACACAAAATGATCCATGCCGAATGAAATCTTAATTTGTGGAGGGGCATGATCACCCATGCCAGCTGGCAAGGCACTCGATGATGATGATGAACTCTACTACTAGCTACCAGTCCTACTACTACATACTAATTATTACTACTTACAACTACTACTACGACTACTACTACTACTACTGCTACTGCTACTACTACTACTACTACTACTACTACTACTACTACTACTACTACTACTACTACTACTGCTGCTGCTGCTACCACTACTACTACTATGTTCTCACTATAGCCACTCACTACTTGCTACTACTAAAACTCATCTGGTTGCAAAATGTGGTAAGTGTAGAGCATTACTCTTGCTTTTGTGAGAAATTAAATGCCTTTTGTGTGTATGTCTGTCGCAACCTGGAGAAATGTCAAAATCACCTTGAAAAAACATGGGAAAAGATCCAAATCACCTTGAGGAAACCTGGAAAAAGATCAAAACCATCTTGATATTACCTGGAAAAAAAGATCAAAATCACCTTGAAAAAACACTGGATAGTGGTTGGTGAATTTGGCAATGACCCCTGTCCTTACCTATTATGTTGATATTCTCTTCCGCTCAGTTGTGGAACAATCTTTCACGAGAAATCAAAGATGCCACCAACCCCTATACATACAGTTGCAACCTGTTTGAACACTACATCAGTACAGACTACATGCCCCGCTGAAAAAGAAAAACACCAAAAATAATAATTATCTCAACTGACAACTAGGATAAAACACATTCTCCTATGTATGATAACGTTACACTACCTTAGGTAATTATACTTGCCATGTAAACAGTTAGTGCATATTGTTCTCTTGTTGTCTAAGATTGATTGATTGATTGATTGATTGATTGATTTAGGAATCAACATCACAGCATTCGGGCATTCCCATAAGTGCTCCGTCCCCATCCTCAGCAGCTAGCGAAGAGTTCCAACACTAATAGTACCAGTAGCAATCTGATTATAAGTCCGTCTCGCCTTTCCTCTGAGCGTTAAGCGTCGGCCAGATATCTTCGTCACTCCTCGTTGTCTCATTCTTGCCAGACCATGGTAATCCATTTGCTCCTCCGAGGTGTGCATGTACCACGTCTGCCTTGTCATGTATCAATACTCCACCAAGTTCTGCCGAGCCAGCCAATCTGTCCGCCTGTTCATTTCCCAGCACACCGGCATGCCCCGGAGAAAAGATCCAGGCGATGCTTGTCACCCGTGACCTCCGAAGCGAAGCAAGCCACTCCGCACGAAGTCTGCCCGTCTTCACCCTCGTCAGCATGCTTTCTGAGTCAGTTACAATCACGATGTGTGTGTGTGTGTCGTATTCTCCATCCAGCGGAGAGCCGCAGTGACTGCCTCCACTTCCATTCTTAAGCTGGATGTTGTGGTATCATATGCCAGGCTCTCCTGCCCCAAACATCGACCATTAGCTTTGGCTATGAACCCCCAGCCACTTCTCTCACCTCTTGACACCGAACCATCTGTGTAGATAATCACATCACTCGAGTGAGCATTGTCCTGAATTAGTTGCTGGATGTCCACTTCCGTGGCCCCTGCTGGCCACTCCCTGTACTCCCGGCTTAATGTGATTATAACTCTGCACAAGTCTGACTGCTCCGCTGGCACTCTGACCCACTCCTCTCCACGACTAATGTTCTCCAAGGGGCACACCTGCCTGAGCCATCCATGATTTCCCTATTATCAGTCGCTGACCCTTAACTGCGTCCAGCACCTCATGCAGTGGGTGATCTGTGTCTGCAGCTACTCTGAGGTATGCCTTCGCCTGCATCACCTTGAGCCTACCAGCAATAGTCGGCAGACCAAGGATGTAACGCATACACACTACTGGAGTGTCTCTAGTGCATCCCAGAATGACCCGCATAGCTTCGTTCTGTATGCGCTCTAACTTCACCAGCTGACTCTGAGACAGTGAGCAGACCTAATCTATAATCAGTTGTTGTCTAAGATTAGCTTCATAAGTGATGTATGAATGAAATTATATGAGAGCAAAGAGATGAGAAGTGTAGAATGTCAGACGGGCCCAATTCTTAACTCTTTGAAGATAAAGTTTGTTAGCTTGTTTGTTCGTTACTAATTTTGATCAGAATTTGAGAAAATAATGTGTATTTCAACAGGATGGGGCGCCACACCTTTCTGAGTCTGAGGATTTGTCAGTTGCCGTGGATGACAGGAGGCAAGTATTAAATGCTGCCAGATCAGCATCATCATTTTCACCATAATTACTATATTACTATATTGCACTATATTACAGGTCTGTACTGTTATAGTTTATCAGAATAAGAGGGAGGGTGAGAGAGATAGAGAGGGAAGAAGGGAGTGAGAGAGGAGGGGGCAGACAGGGGAGTGAGAGAGGGATGGGGGGAGAGAAAGGGAGGGAGGAAGTGAAAAAGGGGGAGGGAAGAGGTGACAGACGGGGTAGTGCGAGAGAGGGGGAGAAAGATGGAGTGAGAGAGATGTGGAGAGAAGGAGAGAGAGGGGGAGGGGAGAGACAGATGGGAGAGGGGATATACAAGTATATCTGGCTAAAAATTCCTGTTACTGGTGGTTATAGAGAAGAGTTCTTGCATGTTACATAGAACCAGCTTTAACATACAGCCGTGAATCCTGGACAGCTGGTAAACGAGCACAAAAATCCCTGGAGGCCTCAAAGATGAGGATTCTTCTTCTTCTTCTTCTGCGTTCATCCGGATTTTTTTTTTGGATGTGACTGCGTTGTGCCTGTTTACAGCAGAGCTGCGTTCTTGCGCCGTTAGGCCGAGACATCCGACTTCTGCGGGCATTTGTTGACCGGGTCAACCTTCCCGGAGATGAGGATTTCACAGAAGAATTTTCAAAATACTCTATACAGACAAAATTAGTAATATAAATTTGTTCAACAACTGTTATATCTTTTGATACCACATGTCCCCCAATGTCCAGGGTAGTGAGGTAAGATATCTAACCTTCTTGGGTAAGGACTGAAAACACAAGGTTCTGTGTTACAGTTTTGTATATGGAAAGTCGCTCGACAGTTGGGAATTGCACAGAGTAGACAATAAGGCCACAGCCCTGGCAAAATTGTTAGGAAAGAAAACCTACCGTTAAGCAGATAGAGCCCGTTACCACGGATAGAATCTGTCTAGAGGAAGCAAACCTTTCAGAAATGCTGAAGTCGGACGCACAAACCTTTGAGGTGCACAACCTGGTGTGAGAAGCTTCCCATGAAAGAGGAGTGAAGAAGAAAAAGAAGAAGAATCTATTAAGTGTTGTTCAATGATATTCTTTTGTCTTGTTCATGATTTATTGCCCTTGTATAATTTAAACTTTGTTGTTCCCCCTGCCTTACAGTGATCAAGATGATGATTCTTGGTAAAGAAGCAAGTTCCACAGATGACCCAAATCAATGAGACTTAATATTCAAATGTTGTTTTATTTACTTTCCTTCAGCTTTTTATACATAGCTTTATACTCAAAACAACGTTTTCCTGTGGTGAATTTGAATACTGGAGATATAAACAATAGATTTCCCAATTTCTCGCCTGGCATATTTTGCTGTCGGCTCTGTGGCAAAGAGGTTATGGACGCAGTTCATAATCCCGCGTACCACATTCGGAACACAGCTATGGGTAATGTGGTAGTAGACCGTCTTGCGTTGCTTTTTTACAAAATATTATTGGTGCCGGTTGTTCAGAAAGCAATGGTAAACTACTGAACGTAAAGGTCAGCTTGCCAGAGCTCACAAATAGCAAAAACAAAAAATTGCTGGGGGTGACTGCAACTTCCTGTAACAGGATAATGCAACTAACATTTTACATATTTCGCTGCATCTTGTCAGGGGCATACAGTGGGAATATGTGTGTTGTATATTTTGGATTGTACCTGATTATGTCAGCAGTGAATAATGCCAGACAGTAAATTGTGCAATCAGTTATTTGTGTCTTCATGATTCAAATAGTGTTATATGTCAAGAATCTGCTCCGTCCATTGTTTTATGATTGTGGTCATGAGAAGCCTTGATCTTCACAATATTCCAAATTACAGTAACACACGGGTTATTCAAAACTACAGTTATATACAAGTGTTAAATGTATGTGAAAGTAAACCGAGACAACTAAAGTGAAATATACTATCCAGAAATATCACATGTAATGAGAACATGGAAAAGCAGGTTAGCAGGGCATTGTTCTTCTCCTACTGCTGCCTTTTATCTTCCAATGGAGTGTAGGTCATCAACCAATTGAGACCCAGCACTTTGGAGACTTGTACTTGATTGGTTGTAGTTTTCAGCTATGGGATGAGGTAGACAGTTTCATGCCAACCTTCCTTAGTTGGACCTTATGGCATGCATGGTAGTTTACAGTTGTACTATTTATTGCTTCCAGTGTGACCTGGATAACATCTTGTAATTAAATAATATGATGATGATCATCATCATCCTCCTGTGGCATGTTGAGTGTAGAACTTTGCTCCCCTTACATTCTTTCTCCATAATTTCTCTCTAACTGCTGTAGTTTTCTAGACACCTGTCAAGAAGTTAGTTTGTCCTTGCTTTCCTTCTTGGCAGTGACCATATTGGTTGGTAACTGTAGCTATTGTCACTAAAAGAGGTCCGATGCCTAGCGGTGCGAACTTGAGACCATAACCAACAAATATAGTAAAGTAGGTCATAACCAGCAACTACATGTCAGATGAAAATAATTTGATTATAAAGTAAAGTAGATCAGACCAAAACCAACAACTACATATCAGCTCCAAATAATTAGTTAGTAAATTAAAGTAGACCATAACCAACAACTATCTGTCGGCTACAAATAATTAAAAAGTAAAGCACAGTAATGTAGATCATAACCAACAACTACATGTCGGATGCAAATAATTAGATTGTGAAGTAAAGTAAAGTAGACCTGCAAATAATTAAATAGTAAAGTACAGTAATGTAGATCATAACCAACAACTACATGTCGGATGCAAATAATTAGATTGTAAAGTAAAGTAGGCCATAACCAACAACTATATATTGGCTCCATATAATTAGATAGTAAATTAAAGTAGACCATAACCAACAACCACTTGTCGGCTCCAAATATTTAGACAGTAAAGTAAAGTAGACTATAACTAACTACTACATGTCGACTGTGAATAATTAGATAGTAGAGTAAAGTAAGGTAGGGTAATTAAGGACAGTGAAAAGAAAAGGAAGACAAAGTTTACTTTGTTATGGTGCTAAGGGGAGAAGAGCGCAACTCTGGCTGGAAAAAAAAATACGAGCAAAAAAAGAAAAAGAGAACCCCACACTGCCCCTGCTTTACAAGGAGAGGGATAGTTAAAATTAAGAAGATGTTCCAGTTTCTTGATACAGGGGTTTCAGTTATTACTGATATTCAGTTTAGTTTAGTTTAGTCGATGGATCAACATCATGGCACACGGGAGTAACCCATAAGTGCTCCGTTCTACTCCTAACTCAAGCCTGTGTCCAGAGGATCTCAGCTCAGTGTATGAACTCCATAGCACCGGTGAGCATCCTGAAATACTTTGGGTAGAATTGTAACTCAAAACTTTGCCCGGGCAGCGCCGTTAGGCTTATCTTTTTCGATTTCCAACTGCCAAGGGATTTTTTATGTGTGCAGCAATGCACACGGGTGTCCGATCTCACTACCCAGAGACCAGGGGAAATTTTTTTACTAGAAGTCCACATGAAAAAAAAATCCCCGCCCTCACTGGGACTTGAACCCGGAACCTCCAGCACTCGAGGCGGACACCATACCTCGAGACGACTCAGCCCCGTTACTGATATTCAGGCAGGAACTATCATGTCGAAACCCAGAGCAGTGAATTAAGGTGCTAAGATTGTGGTAGAAGTGAGGGTAAAAATTAAAAAAGACTAAACAAACAAATCAAGAACAATACAAAAATAGCTTTTTATCACTTCTAACAGAACATAGACACCTGATGTCTTCTTCTTCTTCTTCTTCGTTCATCCGGAGTTTTTTTCCGGATGTGATTGCGTTGTGCCTGTTTACAGCAGAGCTGCGTTCTTGCGCCGTTAGGCCGACACATTCGACTTCTGCGGGCATTTGTTGACCGGGTTAACCTTCCCGGGGGGTTTCTTAGGACGTTAGACTCTCACTGTTGTGGTGTTATCTCCCATCCCAGCTGGCCCATATAGAACAGCCAAAGGCATCCTGGTCGGCCCTCAAGGGAAGGCAGGGGCAGACCATGGGCATTCCCCGCCATCCAAGGAGGCTTCCATACTTGCAGAGCCGACACACAGCGCTCTGGTACTGGGCTCATCCAAGGAATCGTCACGTCCTGCACATGGCTGCTTAGCCTCACTTCCGTATATTGGGCCTTCCGTTCACCATAGGCTGTTCTTCCAGAAGCCAGAAGAATGCAGTTTGCAGATGACATCCACACAGTGAGCTTTCGATTCGGACTTTCCACGTAATGGATTTGCTATCCAAGCAATATTCCATTTTGTGCCACTAGGACGCTTTTTCCACCTTTTATGAAGCCCACACAGTGAGCTTTCGATTCGGACTTTCCACGTAATGGATTTGCTATCCAAGCAATATTCCATTTCATGCCTCTGGGAGGCTTGTGTAACCGGACACCTGATGTGTAAACAAACATTAGATCATACACCCAAATACCACAGACATCAAACATCAACCAAGGGTAACCCCTTTTTAATAACCACCAGACTTCTATCTTCTAGGCCAAACAGAGTGCCTCAAGTACCACAATCAAAGCTGAGTAGAATGTGACAACAAAGAACCTTGCCACTTACAACCACAAGACTCTACAAACACATAAGTTACACAACATAAATATGAGTTGCAACACTTTCAGACACCCAGGAAAGCTCCGACACTACACTATGGTCAGCCATTCAGTTTCCCAAAGACATCACTTGACCACAGATCCCCTCAGGGAATACTTCCCATAACGCAACAATCCGAAACACGGTACATTTCCCACATTTCTTGTCTTCACGAACCGGGCTGGCTGGCTACTAAAACAAAATGGCTTCAGATCGCTTTGTCCAGTTATGATTTTCTGGGTGTACAGATTTTTCTTAAAACAAGCCAAAACTTTAAATATGCCCAAATTTTGCACTGTTTCATGTCCATACGCCTACTTTTTGTTTTTGACGTCCTCGGCAAAAGCATAGCAGGACAGAAACACCGGAATGAACATAATGTAACAACTGGAAATATGTATGGGAATATAAGTAAAGGAAAACGACGAGATAATATTCTTGATGTCATCATCATCAAGTGCCATGCCGACAGGCGTGGCGGTCATGTTCGCTATCTCGCACGATCATCAGAGTCGTGGATCAGCTCAATGTTCTTGTCTCGACCATGCCACATGGCCAAACCATCCAGGTATTTACCTCCGTGTCTTCCTCTTGTTCTCTTCCCCTCGATTTTGCCGGTTGTCACCAAGCTCTTTAGTTTATTTCTTCTCATAACATGACCAAAAAATGTTGACTGTCAACTAATTTCTCTAATCAGTTTACGGTTTTCATTTGTTTCTTGTAGGTCTTGTTCATTAATGTTTCATTCCGTTCATGATTTTCTTTGCATTTTCCTCAGAAACCACATTTCCACAGCCATCAGATGTTTTTTTATCTTGTCTGTATTGCAGAGTGACGAGACTCAAAAGCAACGGTAGATATGAAGTTAAGCCAGCGATGACTATAAAATTCAGTTTATTAGAAGAATCTTCAGCAATATAAAAATGCGTACAGCAACTACAAAAGTCAAAGCATCTTGCTGGCTGGGCGGCAAAGTCACAACTGAAACCTTGTTTACCCCCTACGTCAGTACGTGAGCGTCCCTAACTACATAGCTACGGTGCTCAGCCGTGCATCATCTGGTTATTTCTTTTCTCCTTGCACGCCGTGCCAGCTAACTAAACCCCGTATAACAGCCTACACTGTTATATCTGCTCATTGTCCACGTTCTTAACAGCCATTTGTTGTAAAGCATGGGGAAATATTTGGCAGGTGATACATTCTATTAGAGATCATGAGACATGTAGGAACATGATCTCCAACACCAACTGGCAAGGCACTTGATGATGATGTTCGATAAAATTATTATTCTTATGATAAATTTATTAATGCACTCAATATGTTTACTAGAATAATAACATTAAACTGGTCAGTATAATTTGTAAAATATGTTCAGTAAAATTAATGATTGTATTGGAAACTGTTTTGGCGTTCAATGTCTTATGGTTAGATTGTCTTGTTTTGATGCAAGATGTCTCCCTTTCCTTCCTCTGTCTGTCTGTCTGTCTGTCTGTCTGTCTGTGTGTCTCTCTCTCTCTCTCTCTCTCTCTCTCTCTCTCTCTCTCTCTCTCTCTCTCTCTCTCTCTCTCTCTCTCTCTCTCTCTCTCTCTCTCTCTTTGCTTCCATATGTCTCTCTCTTTTCTCCTCTCTATCAGACAGACCAACACCTTGTGCCACATATGTTTAAAGACAGATCAAATGGTTCGGCCACCTCATTAGAATGCAACACTATCAGTTACCAGCACTGGCCCTACAACAAAGAAGATCTGATATGAGAGCAAGAGGACACCGAGAAGAAAATAGATTGACGACATCAAAGACATTGTACAATCACATTAATGACACTATCCAGTGCCACCCATCGGGCGCTGAAGCGTCAACTATTTCTCCCCACCACGCTTAACGGCAAAAGTGGAAAGTGATAATATTGATGATGAGTAGTAACATACATGCGTTATAATATGTGATGTTACGCTATATCCAACGTCGTCACTGCACAACGGGGAATCTTCACGCGTGCTTAGTCCGCCGATGCACCAGTCATCCCAAAGTATTCCAGCTCACTGTTTCCATAAGGTGTTGGTTATGGTATCTCCTCTCATGGCATTGAAGTGCCTGACAGGCTTCACACCCCCCCCCCCCCAAGTTCATGTCATCAGCCGGAGGTTGGCATGGCCGAGTTGATAAGAACAATCGTTCTTAAGCTTCCTGTGAGCTGTGGGAAGATAGCGGGTTCAACCCCTACACCGGTCAGTTGGATTAAAATGTTGACTTCTCCTTGACTTGGGAACGTCAATTACCAGTACTTCTGAAGTTGGAAGTGGTTTCGCCTGATGGCGAGGGGACACTGGTAATAGGAAAAAGTTAATCCACGCTCAAAAATCAGTCCAGTGCACTAGAAGTAATATAAGTGAGGACAGACTATAGGTTTGATATTCAAAGCAGGAACATTGGCGCGCTATGGCGCTAGTCGATATCTGCGCTAACCGAGTCACAGATACAAGTCTGAGTTCTGTCATATATAGTCCAAAATAACTGTCATTCACAACACAAAGCACAAACGATACCATCAGGACAGACCAGACAACGTATAGTACGCAGAAATAGACACAGATAGATCACGCCACACAGGTATACAAACTTCAAGATTCGGTCATCAGCCATGTGCATTGTGGATTGGCAGCAGATCAGCAACTACAAGGCCTGCCCAAATACGACTATATGTAGGAAAAATTGTTGGCTTTGAGAAACGACAGTGGAAAGAACTAGATAGAATCCAATGGTGTCTCAACCGGTGGAAGAATTCCCCCTCAGGGGTTTCGCGCTATTGGGGGGAGGGTGGCGGGGA
>JACEFZ010023012.1:0-52141 GCA_014155875.1 Cepaea nemoralis | reverse complement strand
CAGCAAGGCAGACCCTGGGGCCCTTAGAGGCGTCCAGCCAGTCCCACAGGTGAGCGCCTCGTACGTGCCCGGACCGTAAGGGCTCGCACATCTGTCAAACACAAGTGTCCGGACCTGTGTAAAGCGTGCACTATCGTCAAACTCTCCACCTGACTTAGCGGACCCCGCGACTAGCGGGAATAGACCCGCCAGAGCTACCTCAGGAGACATTACTTGTCTATTGCGAGCAATGTCTCCCATCCTTCCACGATGGACTGAATAAGTGATGACTGAATAAGTAAAGAAACGATAAACTAATATACTCTATGAGCACACTTAATTACTCTATAAGTTGCATGTAATTTACAAACGTTGCAATCAACTCCAGCATGTATCGACTGATTTTATGTGCAATGTTAGTTTAGTAGTTTGCCAAGCTATCTTAATGACCGACGTCTAATGGCATCGTATTCAAAGCAAAGCGCTCTGTATCCAAATCGCCTGCAGCTGATTTCGAACCCTGGATTCGGCATGACGGCGAATGATAAAACTCATGGTCTCATGATTCCCTAAGCCACAGTGTCGGTTCTATTTATTTTTCCTGCTCATCATCATTAAGGATTGTAACACTTAGCTGGTGGTGGTGATATGTCATGGTTACTCAATTCCATAGTTGCCGCTCTCCATGTATGCTTCATTTATATATATTGCCCTTGTTCTACCACTTCCTCTTTTCCGCAGTGGCGTCCCTTGATTGGTGTTCTTTCAAGTCTTAGGGCGTGACCAAGCTTCGTCTTTTAAAATTAATTTAAGAAGTTTTATTTCTTCTGTATATTATATCTTTCAAAACTTGCTCATTGGTCATCCCCCCCCCCCCTTTCCCATTCCAGCTGAGTCTTTGATAACATCAAATCTCTAATATCAATGCACATTTTCATTATGTTCATTCGTAGTCCATATTTCAGAACTATACTTAGCGACATTCCAGATGTACACATGATGGATACTCTTCTATAAATAAATATGTATATACTTTGAATGTTAGGAGAACAAGCTGTATATTGTTTGTCTGTTAGGAGATCAAGTTGTATATTGTTTGTATGTTAGGAGGTCAAGTTGTATATTGTTTGTATGTTAGGAGATCAAGTTGTATATTGTTTGTATGTTAGGAGATCAAGTTGTATATTGTTTGTATGTTAGGAGATCAAGTTGTATATTGTTTGAATGTTAGGAGATCAAGTTGTATATTGTTTGAATGTTAGACGAACAAGTTGGATCATCTCTGAAAAATAGAAGATCAAGTGTTTATTCGTCAATTGTTATGGTTTCCGAGATTGGTAAATCAACATTTGCTTGTTTAAAAATGTTTCCAATAACATGTATGTTACATTGTGGTTTCTCTTCTTTCTTGGAAAAACGATAATAATAGATGTTTTATTCCAATGTAATTGTATCCAAGTTGCTCACTGTGTACAATAACTTTATTGAATAAATGCTGCAGACTATCTTACATTATTTGAAATAAATACTGCATCATCTGCATATTGTGTATTGCTGATGCTATGTCCTCCGATTGTGATTCATCTCATATCTTCTACATTCAGTAATAATATTTTCATTATTTTTTATTTGAGAAAGGAACAAAATGACTGAAGACTTTACACATACAAGTCTTATACCTCTCTTGACAGGCATATATTGACCTACTTCATTATCAGTATTTACGCCAGCATGTCGTTTCCTATATATTATTATGAAAAATATCAGGTTATTTGTTCCTTTCAATGTGTAGAACTGCAATCACCGACAAGTAAAAGGACATCTTTGTTTTAATAAGGGGGGCGAGGGGAGAGGGGGCCGCAGCATAGCAATGTTCGTCATAGCATGTTTCTGAAGGTCGTTTACGTATTATTACTGTCTTTTTTCTTTGTTTTTTAAATGCCTGTGGTTGAATATGCATTTATTCTATTTCTCCATTCGTTAATATTCACATTAAAACATATGGATTGTGTGACTGCTTGAAAACAAATCCTAAGAACAACAAACCAGACCGCAAAAAGTGTTCACAATTTCCCTTAGATTTGCCGTGGGAAAAGACAGCGAGAGGGAAATTAATCGCCGGGATCTGATAATTCTTCTTCGTTTCATGTTCTGCTTATTATCTCCCATTGGAGCATAATGACCTGAAAACCAACCTCATGGCGCTTATTTTCCTGCTCAGCCATCTCTTGTAGTTCCTTCCATGTGTTCCCCATATTTTTCATGTCAGTAGCTGACTCCTCTCAGTCTGGTTTTCTTTTTCTTTGCTAATTCCCCGGCTGTCTGATAATACCAGATCATGTATTTCTATTATGCTAAATCCTTAGGAGATCGCACATCTGTTACTGAATTAGGTGGTAGATTACATTTTTACATGAATCTAAAAGTGTTTTCTCTCCTCCTCCTCCTCCTCCTCCTCCTCTTCTCTTCTCTTCCCCCTCCTCCTCCTACTTCTTCTTCTTCTTCTTCTTCTTCTTCTTCTTCTTGACCGACTTCATCTCCTCCTCCTCCTTCGCTCTGCCTAACAAAATTAGATTCAGTATGGCGTTTTCAAATAGTTGTTTTTCTTAAATGTTAACTTCGTAGAGCCCGAGATGTGGCCTAGAGGAAGTGAACGCGTTTCATGATTTCCGACATACCGTCGAGGGTTCGAAATCAGCTGCAGAAGATTTGAAAGCAAACCACCTTTCGTTGATTTCGATGGTAAGGGCGTCGATGAATATTAAATAAATAGCAGACTATTGCATTTAAACATTGTCTAGTATTATAATTGCATATTAGGAGAATTGGGGAATATACGATATACGAATATTACATATAATGGGTTTTAATAACTATTCTTATTACCAAACTCTTTGAAGATGTAACAACCTCAAATTGAATGCTGCTCCCCGCTAATAGATCAAGATAG
Source organism: Cepaea nemoralis (assembly GCA_014155875.1). NCBI lineage: Eukaryota > Metazoa > Mollusca > Gastropoda > Stylommatophora > Helicidae > Cepaea > Cepaea nemoralis. Next base: position 49,212 of record JACEFZ010023012.1, on the reverse strand, counting down.
GACTGCTGTGCGTGAGGTAAGGTTCTGCGCTTCAATGGAGGGTAAGAGCAACGAGGAAGAGGAAGAAAAAAATAGTTGTCAAGAATGTCGCTGCACCCGTACCTAAGACAAGTGTGGAAAAATGTTTGTGTACTTCGTTCAAAGCCAGTTTTGTTGTTCATTCACGCCGATCATCACTGGTGGTACCGAGTTAGTGCACTGCGTTGATAACCTCAATGTGTGATCTGTTGGGGGAGACTGGAGTACTTATGAGAGTATGTTTTTAAGGCGGGTTTGGGGAACGCCATACTGCTTGAGATCTATAAACGTTAAATAAGCTATAAGGAATTTTCTAGTTGAGGATACAAGCAGTGACATGTTCATTGTGTTCGGAAAGCTTGCTATTGCCAGCAGTTATTTTCAAAACTTTCTGAAGAGTCAACTGCACTCCACACCAACCGATGCAAGCCTGGAAAAGCAGTTGCGTCTGCCAACATCATTACTATTAGCCAACATCACAAGACTCGCCAAAGAGAAGCAGTCCCATCAAACACATTAGCGAAGAGTTAATTAAATGTTTAACCGAATATAGCAGAAGGATGTGTTAGTTGTAATTTTATTTTTTTATTTATTTAAGAAATTTCTAGTGCTCAGAGTTCCCTAGGGACAAGAGCCGCTTATTCAGTTCTCAGTCCATGTGTGTCATTCGGATGACTGTCTCTGTTGGTGGCCTAGGCTGGATCCAAGTGCAGATAATATTTATGACCTGCAAATGATGTTATGCCGGTCTCTCTGGCCGAGGAGTTACAACACTTTCTCCGTAATCCCGTTTATCACGCAGAGTCTCGTAGCGGGCGAGAGCTGGGAGCGGTTCGACCCCCGCTGGTGAATTGCGGGATAACTGAGCCGGCCGCTCAGAAAGCAATGGCAAACTATTGAGCGTAATCTTGCCAAGAAATCAACAGACAGCTGAAAGATGCTGCTGTTGACAGCGATGTCCTGTAAAGGTTATGCGAATTTTTAAAAAAATGATGTTATAAATATCCAAATGGCCGCTGGCAGAAGAAAACTTCCCAACCACATCTTCTATATATATATCTTATATATAAAAGGCGATCTCCGTCCGTCTGTCTGTCTGTCTGTCTGTCTGTCTGTCTGTCTGTATGTCCCTATGTCCTTTATGCGATCGCGAACGGCCCATCCGATTGAGATGAAATTTTCTACACGTCTTCCTTTCATTCCAGCGCAGCCCACTGTCATATTTCTTTAGTGTGAAATCGGCTGCTTACCCAATATTATTTCATTTTTCATTATAATTTCATATATCTCAGGGGACTTAACTCTGTAAAAGTTATTTCAAGGGGCATAACTTTTCTGTATAACTTATAGTCATATTGTGGCATCGTTTTCAAAGATTTATAAACTCTTTGTCCATAGTTATGTACCGGCATATGAGTTATAATAAATAATGATACAATCTGTAAGGCATTTTCAAAGTTTTCATAAAAATAATGCATAATGCATAACATTGTAACTCATCTTTTTTTGCTTAAAGAATGAATAAATAATAGTTACCTTATCTCTATCAAGTTTGAAGATTTTATATTTCTTTACACTGTCGCCAACTCTAAGAAGACATGGAACAACTTCAGCCATTATTAAATCTACAGGCATATGCGTTATATACCTCCTCCTCCTCCTCTCCCCTCCTCCACCTCCTACCCTCTTCCTTTTCTCCTCCCCCTCCTCCCTCTCCCTCCTTCATCCTCCTCTTCTCTCTTTCTCCTCCTCCTCCCTCCTCCTCCCTCTTCCTCCTCACAGCTCCTACTCCTCCTTTTTTTTCTTCTTCTTCTGCTGCTGCTGCCGCTGCTCCATTTACCCAAGTTAATTGTTGGGGAAGATGTAAAGATCTTTCAAGTGCTCTTTCTAATGCTTTTTGTAAGTTGGTCTTCGTTTATCTAAGGTTGTTCTAACTGCAACAAATAAATGATTAGACAGACAGACAGACAGACAGACAGACAGACAGACAGACAGACAGACAGACAGACAGACAGACAGACAGACAGACAGACAGACAGTCGGGATCGGGAACTTATATGACTACTCATATGAATTAAATGAGATGCTCCCCATCAGGGGCTGGGCGAAGCCGGGCCGGATCAGACAGATAGACAGACAGATAGACAGACAGACAGATAGATAGTCGGGAACGGAAACGTGAGCTTATATGACTACTTATATGAATTAAATTAGATGCTCCACACCAGGAGCTGGGCGATGCCGGGCCGGGTCAGACAGACAGACAGACAGACAGACAGACAGACAGACAGACAGACAGACAGACAGACAGACAGACGGTAACGGGAACGGGAACTTATATGACTACTTATATGAATTAAATGAGATGCTCCCCACCAAGGACTGGGCGAAGCCGGGCCGGGTCAGCTAGTATATATATATATAAATATATATATATAATGTGCCATGCCGGCAAGCGTGGGTGGTCATGACTCGCCATTTCACTCGATCACCAGATAATCACCGTATAATCAGTACGTTTCGAGTCAGCGGACATGTTGGTCGTTAGGCTAGTATTGTCGTGAGCGAGGTAGGACAAGCGTTCGATGTCTGCTCTCGTTGTTCGCTACTGGTGGGGAAGACTGGCCACCTATTCATTCGTATGCTTGTTATGGTCCATGACGTGTGGCGTTGATGATCATGTCTGTCCACAGCCTTCTGTCTTGTACAGAAAATCATTTCTGATACCAATGTTCCTCCATGCCATGATGCCAAACTATTCAGTATCTTATCTCTTGATTTCCCTCTGCTTCTGCTACCCTCCAGCTTTTCAATTGTGAAGACTTACTCAAGCGTTTTCCTTCCCCAGCCGTACCCAAATAATGTGGATTATTCTCTTCTGATGAAGGAACCAGCTCTCTTTGTGCATTAACTTCTTTCAAGATTGTTCATTGCTCTTTCTTTCCGTCCACGGTTTTCTCATCATTCTTCTATACCATCACATCTCCGCAGAATCCACATAATTCCATACTGGTCAGCTAATTGTCCATGATTCTTTTCCGAACATAAGGATTGACTGAATGTAGCTCTTAAGAACCTTCTTCCTCACCACCATTGACAAACGTAAATAGCAGAGAATAATCTTCATCGTGTGAATTGCTGTTTTTTTTTCTGGGGCTGTTTATCATTTTACTTTCATAATTCATTTTCCATCTGCTGTTTGTAAAGTAACAAAATACCTTATACACCCAGGTTTACAAAAATGTGATGGTCCCAATAGCAGGTCCTTGCATGGGACATTTAGTTTTTGTTTTTTTAATAACTTTTAGAGCTACGACTCGGAACTTGCATCCAAAGCCACACAGCCTCCGGTGATATCTTAACACTCTTAAGATAGTAAAGAAAGACAAATATAGAAAGTAAGTGGCATGAAGCTGACTTTATATTCCATCCTGTCCTAGACTGGCTTGTCGTGGTCGTCTGTGGTCTTAATTCATTCACGAGACAATTGATTTTTCAACACCAGTTAGATAATGATTGATGGATTTTCTCGACCGGTGTTCCATTTTGGATATGAGCTCCTGGCACAAGGGTCAGTTTATGGGAAAATAATGAGCTTATGTCTACTGAAGGGTCAAGCTGCCGATTTGTTTTTCTTGTTGTCGTTGTTGTTGTTGTTGTTGTTGTTGTTGTTGTTGTTGTTGTTGTGAGGGTATTGTATATCCATCGCAGCGAACAGTGGTGACGTTGTTGGTTCTTCACAGGGTGACAAGTTTCTGGTTCAATTCTAACCCGAAGACAGGTCACGTTTTATTTGGAAATGGCAAGCTTCTGTCTATCGAAAGATCAGGTCGCCAGATTGACTTGTTTTGTATGTAAACACTGTGTTGACTAAACTGGCACAGAAAGCATAACGAAATATAGCTACATGTCGGCTCTGTAGCGAAGGAGTTGCGGAGGCAAGTCGTTAAACCGCTATACTGCGTTCGAAACACAACTGCCAGGAGATTTGGTAGTCGACCGCATAGAGTTATTTTTCATACAATAGTATGTGTATCGTTCGTTCAGACAGCAATGACAAACTACTGAACTTAAATGTGCCAACAAAATCACGAACAACCAAAAACTGATGGGGTTGACTGCGACATCCTGTTTAGGATATACAATAACTTTTTCGAAAAAGCGTGATACTGTCCATACCACCAACTGAGTGTCGACTGGTCTGAGAGAAATGTATGTCTAGCACCATATGCCCAATCCATCTTAAGGCGGGGAAAATTGTCCTTTATTTACTTTAGTCATATTTCTAGAACGTTCATAGTTTTTTATCAACTCCAGGTTGATTTTCTATAGAATTTTAATCCTACATGTCGATAAATATATCACACGAGATAAGAAACTCACAATTTACTTCTCCTATACGAAATGAGTTGTGATTTACTTATTTTGTGTGACATATTTAATATACCGGCTTTGTGGCGAAGGAGGTTACGGACGCAGTTCGTGATCCGGCATACAAATCACAGCTGCTTTGGTGTTTATGAAATGGTATGTGTTCCGGTCGTTCAGAAAACAATGGCAAACTACCGAACGTAAACTTGCCCAGGAATCACGAATAGCTATACAATGCTTGGGTTGACTGCTACGTCCGTAAACGATATGCAACTAACTTTCATATTTAATTTAAGTAAAATTCTTGAGGTCTGAATACTAGAGTAATAAATCTCTAGAAAATTGGTCACATGTAATTGTTCTTTATGTGACGTTATAAGTCTTTACGTATGCAAAGACAGCGTTTCACAGAGCTTTCTTAAATAATTATGTTTCTTATTGCTAGGATGTTAGACATTATTGTGGTGAACCTTGGTAACTAGTAAACGAACATGTTATGCTCTCGTATTCAAACACTTACAATTATGCAAGCCAATTATATTTCGAGCCAAAATAGGCCTTATCAGCCATCTTAGAACCCATGGCTCCATACCTTCAACCCCACTGGATGAAATGAATGGTCATCATCATTCTTGATGGACAAACAACAACACAATTATGCAAGCAATAGCATGTATCATGCCAAAATAGGAAACTCACTGAAGATTACAATATGCAAGGTAGTGAATATTGGATTCTATAAAAGGAAAGTCAGCTCAGCTTTCAAGATTCAAACCCAACTTGAACAGATGTCCAGAGCATTTCTATGGTCGACACATCATCTTAAAATAGATTATTGTAACTTTTTTTTAGGATTTAAAAACGCAACGAAGAATGGAAATGGTCACCTAAATTTCAATACCAAATCGTCACATGTGTGATCATCTGTCTCTCCACATTCTGTGGTATAATCTGCTTCGGGTTGCCATTCAATATTTACACTCTTTAAGTTTGGAATAATACAAAAGAGTAAGTGTAAATTATTCACCGTGCAAAATTGGGTAGGTGTTAATGTCTCTATACAAATCTCAGTCCTTGGCGTTCTGGGTCAATTGTATTGCTGATATTCCTCGATGCCATCGTTTTAAGCCATCCAGCACCATATATCTTGGTCTTTCCTGCATATTCTACTGCTGGTCTTTCCAATCAAGACGCACGACGTACTTCAATGTCTCTCTTTCCATTTGTGACAAGATCGCCTTGGGTAGTGAGAGTTAACCACCCCCGAGGTGTCTCTAGCACTCACGTGTATTCTAACCCCAGGGGTTGGACAGGTAGATACACTGTTTACTCTGTGGTTGACCTCGTATTAGTTAATTATGTCTACAAGCCCCTCCAGATTCTAGACTCCCACTAACTATCTACTCCCGTGGAACAATGAACACTGAGGCATCGTCCGAGACCACACTCAATAATTATACAAAGAGTAAGTCAACATACACAAAGTTTATTCTACCCTTGAGAATATAGAACTGAAATGAACATCCTGATAGAATAATCTATTTACACAAAAAGAGGATAGAGTAGAGACAGAATTAGAGATATGGTTACTTCATCATAAGGCTGAGAAGTAGATTGGATGCAGATGTCCCGTACAGTCGGTCCGCCACTCACCCGGCTTCCTTCCAGTGAGATGACTAGAACCTTAGAGACCCCACCGTCCCCAGAGCTTGGATCGACAACAAGAGAGTTACCCCTGGACCTCACTCAACTGGACGAACTGCAACTTCATCCCTTCCTAATGAGTCACTGCTAAGTTAATAAACAGTTCTCTGTATACAGACTGACTGGGAGACAATCCTCCTGGAGTTGACCCCAATTACACTGGACTTCAATGAATGTCTGTAGCCAATGACCAGTCTAATGGTCCCTCCTTAGTATCAAATACCCCTGGTTGGGTAATAGCCAATGACCAATCTAATGGTCCCTAAGTCGTAGTACATTACCACTGGTTGGGTAATAAGCCACTGACCAATCTAATGGTCCCTAAATCATAGTACATTACCCCTGGTTGGGTAATCAGATAGTTCTGCCGATACTTCACTGAGTCCTACGAGAAAAAACAGTTCAGTTTCTAAACTAAGTACACCATTTGGATCACACTTCTATTTCATCCGGAGATAACACTGTTCAGTCCGGACAATAATTAGTTGTCCGTTACCTAATAACACTGGCAATAAGTCTCTATACGTAAGCTGGTGTAGGTCTCATCATGACCTGCCACTAAAGCTGCCGTAGGAACAGTCCCAGTTTATAAATCATTCTTTCCGACGTTTAGGCGGAACCCCACTAGACGGCGTACCGTCTGGTGTCTCGTATTATTGAGCATGATTTCTCAGGTATCTGAACTTCTCCTTGCTGAAATAGAGTATCTTCTAAGTCAGAAAAACAACACAAACCATCACATCCCACATGGGCACTTTCAGGGCACCTAAATCACTTGATGATAACCTTCACTCATGCTGATGCAGCCTGTCACATGGTGTGGTTTAGTCAGGCGAGGTAAGTAAAGGATTCTACCCTTCGCTGTGGTACACGAAGTGGTTTCAGGCAGACAACAAGTGTAGTCGACTGGTTCCTCAACAGGCAACTCCTGAAAGGAAGAGCGATCGGTGAGAGTATTCTGGCCCAAACATTGGTCCACATGCATCCTACCACTGACTACTCAACCCTCAGTCATGCTACTTAGTTATGCAAATAACTAAAGCATTATTTCTATATTGAGAGTAGTAAAGCGTGGGTTTCTGTCAATGTCAGCTGGCCACAAAGAACAGCCCGTCAAATAGAGTAAGTAATAAGAATGACGAGTCTGATCGTAAGTCTCACCTATCCCTAATCATCTACCAGTTGTCGCTAACGTCACTAGTTATAGTAATCAGTTATCATAGTTCTGGAATTAACACAACTAAACATTAAAGTTAAGAGTCACTGGACTCGTTCCTTACATTGGACATGTTCAATAGTAAACATAATACTGATCAAAGTACCATCCCTCGGGATATAGGAACAATACATGATAACATCAAGTATTTACACTCTCCGTTCTGCTGGTGGGACCTCATGCCCACCCTCTAGCAAAACTCTTCTTATCAGACTCTTCCCTAGAGTCAAGAAGCCTTCTTGGTACAACATGTTCCCCACATGTTCCAAGGGGTAGGTTCCAGCTCTGCCCTTCCAAGTGGATTAGACTTGGCCTGGACCGAACTTCATAGCTGGCCTGGTCTGCCAGCACCATACTTTCATAACTTGCTTTCAAATCCCCATATCCCAAATGTCCCCGTGTCTCATGCAACCTCCTTTTGTCCTTCCATACCACTAGCACCTCAGCACTCATTCGCACTTGTGCAAGCATGAAAGAACAGGCCAGTAAAGACAAGAATTCAGAACGCATGTTGACATCGCGACGGTCTGCATTGTGATCACGCGTCGAACCACTCGGCTTTCGGTATCGCTCCAAGAAGTATCACATACCATGATCTAATATATATACATAATGCCACATCATATATATATATATATATATATATATATATATATATATATATATATATATATATATATATATATATATATATATATATATATATATCATCATCATCATCATCAATGAAGACTTACCTTCTCACAGAATTCCACTGTTCCACACAATGAATTCACTATTAAGTTAACACACAATAGTTACTTCATTCACTGTGGTATAGAACTAAGTTCTCTCTTTACTTAGTAACTAAGCACAATTCTGACTGAATCTCCACCTACCAACTTACCTTGCTATCTAACTGTTCTTCTTGCTTCAGCTACTGACTGACATAAGTCTAGGTTCATCTCATGCCCCATTCACTAGGTTCTATTCGAAACAGCAACATAGTATATGCAACGATTTGCCACACATGGTAAATACTAGTTGAACACAAATCGCCAATATCACAGGCCTACATTTCAAGCAGGTAATTCAACTACACACGCTGGTAAACAAACGCAACACACGGCCTAGGTTTCAGCGACGTTATCGATCGGTTTCTCATTAGTGATGCAAAGACACCCGCATATTTAGTGAGGTTAGAACGATTGCGTTTTGTGAACAATTACAAATTTAAATTAATTAACCAAGTAGATACATGAATAAATAGAACCAGCCTCCCGTCAGCTACCAGAACTGTTCAAGGGCACATCTGCCGCATGTGATAACAGTCAGCCGCAACTTGGCTGAGGTGAGACGCTATACAAATGGCTTAACAGAGCCCTGCGTCTTCTCTCCGTGAGAGTCAGGAAGTGAATGCCTATTCTAGCCGCATTTCCCCAACGTGCAAACTCATGCGCACGAGAAATGAGAGCTCCTTGAGAAAAGTCAACTTCTCGGACAACATTCATTCCCCGCCTAGAATTTCTACATCTCTCTGCACGGGAATTTGCTGAAGCACCCGGCAACCCGGTACAGTCAAATCCCGGTGATTCGAGATGATTCTAGATGGAAAATTAATATCGGCTTCCCTCAGTCTATTTATACCTGGGAAAGTCCTCGATGACACGCCAAAATAGTGCGGGATCCCGACAACAGACAGATGAGCGCCGTTTCGTCACACCATTATATGATCAAAGAACACTGCTTACCTCTTTCTTGTAGAAGCCTATTATGGTCTACTCTAACAAGCCTCTTGCATGCACTCATTGATAGGTATTCAGGCATTCCAAGGCATTCGCAACATTATTTTCAGAAACCACATCTGCACTGCCTCCAAGCTCTTATTAGTGTGTCCGGTAACACTTCTAGATTCACTGCCATACAGCAAAACAGTTTACTGCCAATATAGAATGGAGCTTTTCCCTACCATGTATCATTAGATGTGTGCCAACTTTGGGCTCAATATCAATTTGGAGAAGACTGTAGTTATGTACCAGCCAGCTCCAGGGAATAATCACACTGTGCCGAATATCAAAGTGAATGGTCATAGAGTCTAAGTGTTGTGGACAAATTCACCTATCTTGGCAGCACTGTTTCACAAGCTGCCACAATTGATGATGAAGTGAATGCAAGAATCACTAGCCAGCGCGGCCTTTGGCAGAATGTACAAGAATGTATGGGACAGAACTGGAATAACAAAGCTGGAAGTCTACAAAGCAGTTGTATTATCCACACTGCTATATGATTGTGAAACCTGGACTGTTTATCAGCGACACGCTAGGAAATTAAACCACTTCCACACAGTCTGCCTTAGGAAGTTACTGAAGATTAAATGGCAAGACAAGATCCCAGACACTGAAGTCCTAGAAAGAGCGTCCGTACCCAGTATCCGCACTCTACTAATGAAGAATCAGATTCGCTGGGCTGGTCACTTGACTCGCATGCCAGATCGCAGGCTCCCTAAACGAATTGTTTATGGCGAGTTGCGTTGTGGTAAACGCTCCCAAGGCGGCCAGAGGAAACGCTTTAAAGACAATCTGAAAATTTCTCTGAATGCTTTTGGAATTCATCATGACACCTGGGAGACTGCAGCCAGAGACCGAAATTCGTGGCGTGCATCATTACGCAAGGGTGCAGTCATTTGTGAGGCAACCAGGACTGCAAGAGCTGTGAAGAAAAGACAGAACAGAAAAACCACTGCAGAAAATCCTCCTCCAGAAACGTCAAGCATTCTTTGCCCACATCGTCAAAGAACATTTCGAGCCAAAATAGGCCTTATCAGCCATCTTAGAACTCACGGCTCCATACTCTCACCCCCACTGGATGCATTGAATGGTCATCATCATTCTTGATGGACAAACAACAAATGTGTTATGTTTCCCTGTAGTCTTTTTCATGACAGCAGTCTTTATCTTTTTCGGAAGCCTGTGAGAAACAGCTGAAATTCCTTTACACTGAATCATTCTGTTATCAGTGTTTTCTCATTGTTCCAACTCCAGTTGCCTCATAAAAAGTAACGAGCTCCGTTCTTTATAAATAGATAGATGATATGCCATTAAGCACATAATTTTATGACCTCGTGGTGTCTGTCTGCTATTCTATGGTCGATACTACTCGACACTCCATACTTTCTTGGAAACATTTATGCTATCTCATTTGTGAAGCTGAATAGAACTCAGCGTCGAACCGTTTAGAAAATGCAAGCTCTTCATTCTTTGGCATAGAAAACGGACAACTATGTCGGTTAGCAAGAGTGTCGACTAATCCTGTTCAGTCAGTTTATTATCATTGCACTCCGGACACTTTCATAGGCACTACGATCTTCTCATAAGTAAATCCATCAGCGTACAACAAAACGTCCTCTTCCGATGCCCTTTTATAAGCCTCCTCATACACTTGGTGTGTTCCTCCTTACTGGCGATATCAGTCTTCAGTCGAAATGCCTGCATACTGTCGACAAAAACATCTTAGCATCACAGATCGGCTCAGATTAGTTGCCATCTTCACGAGACAGGATCACATAAGGAATCTGTAGCACTACATTATTTTGCTATTATGCTAGTCAATCATCCTCTTTCCAATATATTTCCTTATATTGTTATCCTTTTGAAATTTTTGCCTGGTATTTTTGCTTTTAATTTTAACCTCTAGTATGATTTTCAGGAGACCATCATTTTTAGCATTCCATCCATCATGTGCCATGCTGGTAAGCGTGGGCGGTCATGTTCTGCCATCTCATTCGATCAACAGAGTCGTGGATCAGTTCCGTGTTTCTGTCTCGACCATGCCACAAGGCCAAGCCATCCAGATACTTGTTTCTAGGTCTTCCCCTTGGTCTGTTCCCCTCGATCTTACCAGTTGTCACCAAGTTCTCCAAATCATTTCTTCTCATAACATGCCCAAAAAATTGTGACTGTCTACGTCTAATGTTTCTGATCAGTTTACGATCTTCATTTGTTTCTTGAAGGACTTCTTCATTTGTCTTTCTGGCTGTCCATGGTGTTCCCCTCGATCTTACCAGTTGTCACCAAGTTCTCCAAATCATTTCTTCTCATAACATGCCCAAAAAATTGTGATTGTCTACGTCTAATGTTTCTGATCAGTTTACGATCTTCATTTGTTTCTTGAAGGACTTCTTCATTGGTCTTTCTGGCTGTCCATGGTATTCTTTGCATTTTCCTCAGAAACCACATTTCTACAGCCATCAGATGTTTTTCAGCCTGGCTGCTCATTGTCCAAGCTTCACATCCATATAAAAGTACAGGTTCTATGTAGCATCTCAACACTCTTTTTCTCGTTTGAATTGACATCTTTTTATTGGTCAGTATGTTTTTCATCTTGCTAAAGGCTACTTTTGCCATTGCGATTCTTGTTCTAATCTCTTCAAGGCATCTCCCATCAGATGTTATTACTGTTCCGAGATAATTGTACCTATTCACTTGTTGAAGAATATTCCCATTTACTTGTATATTACACTGTGGTATTTCGTTCTTCCTAGTGACGACCATAATCTGTGTCTTTTTACAATTTAATTCTAACCCTTGTTGTTCACTGTGTGTAACAACCGCATCTACTAAATTTTGCAGGTCCTGTTCATTGTCTGCAATCAAGACTGTATCATCTGCATATCTAATGTTATTGATGCATCGTCCCCCAATGTTGATTCCTTCCATATTTTCAATATTTCTGAAAATATTTTCACTGTACAGGGAAAACAGATCTGGAGACATTACACATCCCTGTCTCACACCTCTCTTAATAGGCTGATATTGGCTTACTTCATTATCAACTCTTATGGCAGCTTGTTGTTTCCAATATATGTTTTTTACAAGTCTAAGGTCTTTCCCATCAATTTGTAGATCTTCAAGCATCCTTATCATGTTGACATGTCTCACTTTATCACAAGCCTTTGTGTAGTCAATAAAGCAAAGGTGTAGATCTTTGTTTACTTCTATAGAACGTTCGATTACGGTTCTCAGTATATACACAGCATTTACTGTACCCTTGCCTACTACAAACCCACATTGTTCTTCTCCTATTTCAGGTTGTATTTTCCTCCTAACTCTTTGCATGATAATTCTTAGCAAAATCTTCGTGATGTGACTCATTATACTAATTGTTCGATGTTGATCACATTCCAAGGCTCCTGATTTCTTTGGGATTGCAATAAATACAGAATTACATAACTCATGAGGTATATTTCCAGTATCATATATTGTATTAAGCAGACTGGTAACTTTATCTATTCCATATTCTTCTAAAGCATTAATCATTTCTGTTGTGACGCTGTCTGGACCAGGGGTCTTGCCAGATTTCATATGATTAAGAGCATTCTGAACCTCCATCTTCAAAATTGCTGGCCCTTCATTGTTATTTTGAACAATATATTGTTCGTCTCTGTTATCGTCATAAAGGTTTTTCACGTAATCTGACCATACATGTAAAATCTGATCTTTTTCTATTATGACTCTTCCATCTTTTGTCTTTAGGCAGCCTGCTGATGTACGTGTTCTTTGATTAGTAATCTCCTGAATTCTTTTGTGCATTAGTTTCGCATTTTTACTGTTGTGTTGTTTTTCAATTTCTCTGCAATTTTTCTCAAGCCATGTTTCTTTAGCCTCCTTACATAAGGTTCTGACTTTTCTGTGAATTTCTTCATATTTGGCAGGATTATTTTTGTTCTGTCTTCTTGTTTCCATTAGTTGTAAAATTTCTTCAATCATCCATGTCTTACGGCCCACTTTCTTTACTTTTGGAATAGTTTTTTCTGCTGCACAACTGATTGAATTCTTCAGCATTTCCCATTGATCATCTACATCTTGAAATAGGATCTCTAGATCAGACAACAAATCAAATTTGTTCTTTACTTCTATGTTAAAATTATCTTGTATTTCTTTGTCAGTTTTCAATTTGCACAAGTCATATTTAGAGTTTCCTGCTGTATACTTGACTTTCTTTAACTTTACCCTCAATGTGCCAGTAATTAATCTGTGATCACTGTAACAGTCTGCATTTGGAACTGTTTTTACAACTGTTAATGTATTTCGAAACCTTTTGCTTATCAGGATGTAATCTATCTGGTTTTTAATCCTGCTGTCTGGACTCCTCCATGTCCATAATCTTCTAGGATGTTGTTTAAACCAGGTGTTTCCTACAACCATTTCTTGTTCTTTTGCCCATTCTACAAGTCTGTAACCTCTTTCATTTCTCTCTCCCAAACCATGGTTGCCTACACTGCATCCATCGCTTTGCTTTCCTATTTTTGCGTTGAAATCACCCATTATGATATTTATTTCTGATTCTTTACAGTTCTTCAAAGCAGACTCCATGTCATTATAAAATTCCTCTATACTTTCTTCACTGCTTTCACTTGTTGGGGCATATACTTGAATTACATTTATTTTAAAAGGTCTTCCGTTTAATTTTACTAATAGAACTCTGTCTGACACAGCCCAATATCCTTTGACAGAATTTGATGATTGCTTATCTAATATAATGGCTACACCTCTTTGCTGTTCTTCTCCCCCAGAGTAAATAATCTTACAATCCTCTCCTGTCCTTATCCCTGCTCCTCTCCATCTCGTTTCCGATATTCCTAATATGTTAATCTTCTCTCTCTCCATTTCTTTTTTGATGTCCTCCAACTTTCCATCTGCATTCATTGTTCTAACATTCCAAGTTCCTACTTTCAATGATATTAATCTTTTGCACCTAGTAGCCTGTTGACTGTCTGGAGTCACCTGGTGCGCATGACTATCCCTACCGGGCGAGGCTGCTCCTATGGAGCACCCATTTACGCCGTTTCTCTGATTATCGATAAGTGAACACAACATGATTTTCTTGGCATGTGTAAAGAAGGTAGTTTGCCATTGCTTTCCTTCCCAGCAGTGACCATACTGGTCAGTGACCGTAGCCATTGTCTCCTCAAAAAAGGAGATCCTCTGCCTACCGTCGTGAAGGTGGAGACCATAACCTACAACTATCTGTCGGCTGCTCTTCATCTTCATCCACCACCTGCACACATGGCTTCACGTAACCCTGATCGGGGGGCTAAACGGGTACTCCACCTTGCCCAAGGGTGTCCCGTAGGCTAGCGGAGGGAAGGAGGCGCCTGACTTCTCCTTTGATAGGGGATACCCCTACCCCGCTACCCAGAATGCATTTTAGCATTCCATCTTTCCCTTTAGATAGAAGATCATCATGTTTTGCCATTCATCTTTCCATCTCCCATAGTTTTAAGCAGGTCATCATATTTTGCTATCCAACTTTACCGTTTGTGTAGTTTTATGCAGGTTATCATATTCTGCCAACCATCTTTCCATCTTCTATAGTTTTAAGCAGGTCATCATATTTTGCCATCCGCCTTTCACTTTTGTGTAGTTTTATGCAAGTCGCCATATTCTGTCACCTATCTTTCCATCTCCTATAGTTTCAAACAGGTCATCATATTTTGCCACGCATCTTTCCCACAGCTGAAGTTGCCAGCAAGATAGCACATCTATGTTCTATCCAAAATACTATAATCATCACTTAACCTCATGGGACGCAGAGGTGTTTCAAAGGCACCAGATCCGGGTTATATACTGGCCAAGACCTATTGACTCGTCCTCATCGAGCGTCCTGGGCAACAGGTCCCTTCGGGGTCCTGGCTAAAGTCAGTAGGATCGCCGATTCCTCCGAAGTCGGAGAGTGTCTGCCTGTACGGCGAGGAACCACCAGTCTGCACACCAATAAGCCAGACATGGGACAACGGATACTCACGCAAACCTCAGGTCCTGTATGACATCACACTGATATTGGACAACATGATGCCCTCATCCGACATACAGGACTTCGCGTTGGAGCACAAGCCAACGAACACAAGCAAGCAAGCACTTAACCTCATTTACCAATGCTCTTTTTATTGCTACTGTTTAACTTTTGTTTCCCCAAAAACGCATTATTCAACAACAACAAAATATCAAGCCCAACTTCGCGTACATCAAATTTCGATCAGGGTATGCCAAGTAGATATTTATTTTAACACACAATACATAAAGTTTTATAGAAAAGTAATAAAGTTTGTTGTATGTGCTCGTTATGTTTCTTTGCGATTGCTGCCCACTGAGAATCTGCTGTGACATTTTCTGAGACTGATAGAATGAAGACATCTTTATTTGTCATGTTGTCTTTCATTGAAAGAAAACGTAAGCAAATGTAAACAATAAACGTAAATAATAAAAAGTCTTTACACACAAAAGCTCATAAACTGTGCGCACGTCGTGCACGTTCAAAACCCTCCGGCAGTCATACATCTCAAAGAGCAGGTCGAATACAACTCTGCCCGGGCTAATTTCATGATTACAAAAGCTACCTACACAGACAGGAAATGTGTATAGCATGTGTGATTTATGTACACGCATATTTGAATCCTCGCCGGTGCTACGGAGCCCGGGCTCTATGATAACTCGTATAATCTATAGACGGAAATTGCGGACGGACGGACGGACATACAGACAGACAGAAAAAAGGCAGCAAGAATAGAAAATATAGTTAACATGACACAGTTTATAAATATATACAAGTATAGCCACTGCGATACATATATACTTCAGTGTCACAAGCTGTTATCTTTCATTGGCAAGGTGCATGCATTCTGTACAATATAATTATTAAATTTTATATAATTATATTAATGTTTTGAGCAAGTGCGCATAACTGGATCAATGAACGAGTCGCTATGGTCTTCCACTCGTCTATGCAAATCGTGAAAAGATATCAGACAACAGATACATTGAAATCCCACTTGTTATCAGAATGCTTCGTGGCTTCAGAATGTTTCAGAAGGCTTTTCGTTTCTTTCTGAGAATGTTAACAGCTCCAGACATCTTTAGTGTTCTATTGTTACTGCAAAAACGAGCATAGGAACACTTACGCAGTACGCGTATAGCAGATACCGCGTAGCACTTAATCAACTACATGGTACTGGAAAGTCAACTACCCTCACGCCACTTGACGGCAAAAGTAAAAGATAATATTGACGCTTAATTTAATCGACACAATATTTACTAGTACTAACTGAGTTTTTTGTTTTGTTTTGTTCAGACTATAAATTAATATATTAATATCGTTTTAAACCCTCCTAAAGTTATAATTATGCTGTGTATAAAATTATGTTAGCGATGAGGTTTCCACCATGCGGCAGCATGTTCCAGGCTCCCTTTCTCAGCTCGCAGTTCTAAATGGATATTGCTTAGAAGTGCCACATTGCAACAGTGGCAAAATGGTCATGTCATGGCGCATTATTCACTCAATAGACGTCCGGGTAATTATTTGAAACACCATTCCACCATAAATCTAACTTGATGGCTGATCATTAACTAATACCTTGGTCATTATTTTGATAGTTCCCCCGTATTGTTTACACCAAGACAGACAGACAGACAGACAGACAGACAGACAGACAGACAGGACAGACAGACAGACAGACAGACAGACAGACAGACAGACAGACAGACAGACAGACAGACAGACCGACAGACCGACAGACCGACAGACCGACAGACCGACAGACCGACAGACAGACAGATAGACAGATAGATAGATAGATAGATAGATAGATAGATAGATAGATAGATAGATAGATAGATAGATAGATAGATAGATAGATAGATAGATAGATAGATGCTCTTAATATTCTATTGTAGGTAGTTGTTTTGGGTTTTGGAATTTAGGGGCGTTAGATTGTTGACATTCTATATTCCATTGGGAGGTGAAAGACACAAGAAGAATAAGTAAAACATGTATGCCCTACATTTTAGTCAAACTTTAACAGTCTAGATCTTCATATGAAGCTTGCGTACATGAACTTCGATTAGTTTGCTCTTACCCGAACACAGCTAGTCATCAAATCTACAACCCTGAGGTAATGAGAGACATACAAACTCGTGTACTACATGGGGATATTAAACATTTGACTGCAGGGAAATTGTGTATATATTCGAAACTCTAAGTAGCAGAATACATGTATACGATCTCACACTTGGGGAAGATCACGAATGGCTCTGACAGAAGATACTATCAGAGAGTGACACACATGAGAAGGTTTAAGAGGCAGGGAGTGGGTCAGAGTGCCGAATAGAAATTCAGACTTGTGTGGGGTTATAATTACATTGGGCTGTGAGTGTAGTAAGGAGTGGCCAGCAGGCACTACGAAATCTGAAATTCAGCATTAATTCATGACAACTCTCGTCTTGGCGATGTCATTATCTATACCGATGGCCTTCTGTTCAGAGGCAAAAAAAAAGTGCCTGGATTGTTCACAGCAAAACAAAATTTCCAATGTCTAATAAAGGAGAGCTTGACATATAATACTGTAACATTTCTTATTCAGCAGTGATAAATCCCAAAGCACAGCAAAGATACAGAGAGACAAATACTTCAGTGTTAAGGGGTACCCCCAGACCGAAACCTCTGTGATTTTTAACTTTCACATTCGTCCACTTCCCACCTGGACCTTGTATAAAATTGTCAATGACTGGATGTGTAAGCAGGTAAGAATAGATAAACAGCTGGCATTTGAACACAGGCGAGATGGCGGAATGAGCCTATCCCAAAGGATGTTTGTCAAAATCGTTGTCATGAAGAATCACCGCTTGGCAGGAGACATGAGCTACAACCATGACAAATTATTCCCCTTGTTTCAAATTAGCTTCCTTGTTCCAAAATTCTAGGAATATTAATAACGCCCACGCAGAGTGACGTCAAGTTCGCCCGAAAATGCTGGCCTTCCATTGGAAGCGGGACGAGTACTTTCATTAACATAATATATACTATTAAGGTGAACTCAACAGATGCTGGATGAAGTTGTATGTTGAGGTGCCGTCACTAGAAATGAACTGACGAAACCAGACCTGTTGGCCAGTCGGCTGCTGTTGTTGTGGTGTTGTGTTTTCTTTAAAGTTAATGATATCTTTTGGGAACCGTAGTTTCTACATTGGGCTGAAAGGTCTGTGTTTGGGTAAAGATGGGGTATTTTCATAAATAATGATGAATGACAACAGGAGGGTCATATTCCTCAAGGCAGGAGTAGGAGCATGTCTTTCCAATGCCGGAAGAGAGATTCACCATTAATCATCACTGGCTTCTCCATTGTCGAACACCAATCCCAGGATGATAAACGCCACTAGGCCCCTTTTAGTATTACTTCATGTTTTCCCAGTGCCAACGCCCGCATGATTCTGAACCCAGTAATTCAATTTGTGACTCCTACTGAACACTGAACATTAGCACTCCGGTGTAGTGAAAAAATTGACATTTATATATGTAGTGACACAATGGACATTTATATGTATAGTGAAATAATGGACATTTATATATGTAATTGAAACAATGAACACTTATCTGTGTAGTTCAACCAATGAAGCTAGGAAGGTGTTAATTTCATTCCTTCTTCAAGACAACATCTGGACACTTAGTTAATTAATTAGATATTATTGACATATCGTTTACAGAAATGTTGTTGTCCCTATTATTATTGTTGAGTATCATTATGCCATGTTACATAAACATGCACACTCTACCCCTTTTCCTGAGGTTATCCAACCAGAATGTTGTTTGTTGTATTTTAAAGTTATTTATTTACTTGGTATTTGGTATTTGAATTTTTTTCAAGCGTATTCTCCCTGACAATATTCGTTCAGGAACAACATTATTATGGAGTTGAGTGTGGGCTGGATAATCACACGAACCCTAGGTTTACAAAGAGTAAATGCTATCCTCTCGAAGGTTCAGCAAATTTCCAGTGCTCTTTTGGACTCTGTTAGGAAACATCACTTTATCATTAGTCTATACCCATAGAAAGTCTTATTGCGCCATTTCAAATTTCTTATAGGGTTGGCTGTTAGAATTAGAGCTATCATTCCCTATCTCTTTCATTAATAATTCCACAAACACCACAACATGGGGAGCTGGGAGTCTCCGTGGGGAAGTGGTCAAGCCGTCTGACTTGGGCTTCGTAGGTTGTAGGTTCAATTCCGGGCTACGTCCTTCGGTTAACAAGTGCTTTTCTTCGGAGACTCTTGAGGTTCGTCGCTGGAGCTACGGAGTTCGTGGTTTGCGTGACGCTTTCCGCGCTGTGGAAAGAGACTGAGCTAGATGGGATAAAATCATGTGCAACGAAGTCGACTATGTGGACTTTTAAGTGACATTTTTATATCCAGAGCCGAATCACGTTACCATGTGGTTTGTTCTTCCTATTAGAGCGCCTTTGATTTCATCATCATCATCATCATCATCATCATCATCATCATCATCATCATCATCATCATCATCATCATCATCATCATCATCATCATCATCATCATCATCATCGTCATCATCATCATCATCATCATCATCATCATGATCATCATCATCATCATCATCATCATCATCATCATCATCATTATCATCATCAAGTGTCATGCCAGCTGGCACAGGCGTTCATGTCATTAAGACGCAGGTGTCATTAACTTATTTGCAATGTACAGATGATCTTTTGGGGGGTAACCTGTTTTAATGTAGTTTTGTCCTTACTGCCTAGTTATAGGTTGCTTAGTAAGTCTGCCATAATGTTATCTTTGCCTGGGATATGGCAAATGTCAAAGTCATAATCTTACAAAAGCAAGGGCCACTTATGTATTCTTGAGTTTTTTTTTCTTTTTTCGGATGGCCTTCTTTAAATACTTTTACAGGCTTTTTTATCAAATAACACAGTAAATTTCTTTCCTAATAGGTACTTGGGAAGTTACTTGACACTTTCAACCAATGCTAGTGCTTTTAATTCAGCTATTGTATAAATTTTCTGAGTGTTAGATAGTTTTTAACTCAAGTACAGTACCGGGTGTACCTGTCCTTGATGTTACTGTAGAAGGATTGATGATATGGCATAAGAACTTGCGTCTATCTGTACTATAAAGTCCTTTGTAATATCTGGTAGTTTCAGGATTGGTCAAACCTATTTGAGTTATATGTCCCAAAAACTGAATTTTTAAATAACCTGTTTCAATCTTGCTAGGTTTTGCTTTTAACCCACGTTCTTTTATTCTATGGAATACCTGTTCCAGGACTTCAGTATTTTTATCTATGTTAACTCTATGGATGCATATGTCATCCATATAGGTATCTACATTTCCGATGTCTTGCAACAATTTCCGCATCATTCGCATGAATGTGCATGGTAAGTTCTTCAATCCAAAAGGCACACAGGCCCATTCATAGAGGCCTGAAGGTGTGGTGAATGCCGAAATATGCATATAATCTTCTTCCATTGGGATCTGCCAATAACGTTTTGTTAGGTCAATTTTAGAAAACAATTTAGATTTAGCCATGCTGTCAATTGGGTTATCAATGTTCGGCATAGGTTCAGCATCTAACAAGGTTAATACGTTGATCATTCTATAGTCAATGCAAATCCTTAGAGTATTATCTTTCTTTTTTACTATCACCAAAGGAGAACAATAATTGGACGCGGATTTCCTTATTATACAACACTGGTCCAGATCAGATATTTCAGCTGTTACTTTTTCTTGATAGTGAACCGGAATTGGATGTGGTATAAACTTTACCGGTATATCTTATAATAGAGTTATTTTATGTGTTACCAAACTGGTTCTTCCAGGTGTATCTTAAAATATTACTTTAAGTTGCTTTTGTGAATTTTCAAGTTTTATCTTATCTTTATTCGATAGGCTTGGATTTACATGTATTGCCTTCCAGTTGTCGTTATTATTAACCATAGGCGTAGGAATTTGTTAAATCATCGATTCTTCTTGTTTTCCGTTAATTACCTAACAGTATGATTTTCGCTTGGGGTGCGATGGGACCCGGGTTCAAATCCCGGACGAGTCTCCATGACTGCCATATACTGTCTTTGCTCGTTATAAGTAACTGGCAGACTAAAACGACCACAGTGCAGATAAGCGAACGACACCTGCGTCCTAACGCTTAAACAATTGTTTTATTGAAGAACAGCCTTCCTGTGACAGTTCTAGCATGCCACCGGCTGCGGCACCATTCTTGCGTTACCACATGTAACCACTTGCACACTGGCACACTGCTCAGAAATACATTTGCAGAACAGTTATCGTCATGGATGCGCTGCTCATTCACTCTGTCGTGTGTTTTCTATCAGTTAAATGTTAGTTACTACTTAAGCCACAACTTGGTCTTAATCGGCACATCAACCGTGCAACACCTTTCAAAATAGCCCTGTCAAGCATTAAGCCATCTTGACAGTTGTCGACAAGCAACGGCGGCCTTATAACCAGCTTTCCGTAGTTGACCATGGCTGGTTAACACTCCTCAATCGACCTGTGGTCGGAACAACCTACTTTACTGTTGGAAACTCCTGTCCATCTTGTTTAAATTCAGTGCGCGTGCGGGAGTCCTATTGTTGTCGCTGTGAAGCCCATCGAATGACTGACTCAAATATTCGCTGCTTCGGTACACGTGTTTTGCCTCGTTACGTGACCGGGATGGCTATCTGCGCGCTGGTTGATTCTTCGTTCTTTGTTTTCTCTTTCTCTCTCTCTCTCTCTCTCTCTCTCTCTCTCTCTCTCTCTCTCTCTCTCTCTCTCTCTCTCTCTCTCTCTCTCTCTCTCTCTTTGTTCGTGATTACTTCTCATTTATACTTTTCGTCCCTATGAGTTCTCCTCATCAAGGTGTTCTGTTGCCGTTACTCTTTTCGGCTCATGGCATTAATCCACATTTCTCGGTTTTTGATTCTCTGGATCAACTTTGCTGCTGCTATTCCTCCATGCCACCGTCCCAATTCGTTCTAGCATAATTTCTCTTGGTCGGCCTCTTCCTCTCTTCCCCTCGATCCTTCTAGTCGTCACGATGTTCGCCAATGCCACACTTCTCATCCCATGACCAAAGAAAGCCGTTTGTCACTTTCGCATTGTTGTATATAATGTTCTAGTTGAATTAATTTCATATGTAGTGTATTATAATGTCTCGAGCGTCGCTTGTCGAGAGTTAATGTATGCATTCTAGAGCTATTTCTCCCTGAATAGAAATAATTATATTCTACTAGTAAGGATTTACTCAAGCATCACTAAATCTAACTGTTATAGTTATTGTTATTTTTATTTTTATTTTATTTTATATAGTAAAAGTTTTACACTCGTATTTAGTACTGTAGCTAATGTGTTACGAAAGCAATTCATAATACCGAATACCGCGTTCGAAACACAGCTGCGGACGATTTGGAAACAGACCTCCTTGCGTTCTTTTATATAGTCGTATGAGTACCGGTCGTTCACACTTCAATGGCAAACTACTGAACACAACTTTGGCACGAAATCATAAACAGCAAATAAACATGCGACTAACTTTTTTGTTTTCAAGTAAGAAAGGTATGTTGGTTAGACTTTAATTTTTAAAGAAGGAAGAGAAAATAAGTTACGCTTGTAGACACATAAATAGAGTATTATAGGTATCCCAACAGCAACAAATTGCACTAGTAATCTCAACTACCGTTCTACTGGTATGCACGGCAAATACAAAATAACACTTAACGCATAAAACATAAACATTTGCAAAAGAATAACACTTGCTTAAAGTCAGTCTAACACAATAGTAACCAGATAGTAATGGGAATTAAAATACTGGATAAACCCATATGTGTAATTCTTCGTGCGTGGATACGTTAGGACATTGGCTAGAACGCTTGCCTGCTGGCGGACCCGGCAGCCCTGTTTTCGAAGCCTCACAGACAAGACTTATGTAATGTTTCTAATGTATCTAAACTTGTCCAGGAAACACGAACAGCCAAAAAATGCTAGGGTTGACTGCTACGTCCGTAAAGGATATTCAACTAATGTTTTTTAGTCACACAGGATGAGATCCACTAGTGACGGGAGATAACCTGCAAACAAAGGAACAGTCATGACACTTCTTTAACATCTGGCCAGCACTGCTGCTATAGTTCGTTTGTTCATACGGTGAAACAGACAACCCTGCCTATCAGTTTCACACATAGAAGACTATTGTCTACACACAGTTCTTCAAGGTCAAGAAAGGTATGCTTTAATAATAAATAGTATTGTCATTTATGTCTGGGTTCGTTTGATTGATTTACTGTGTGATTGGATTACACACTGATTGTTTGAACGTATGCGTGAATGAATTATTAATTTATTGATTTATTGTGTCATGTTGTAGAAATATATTAGTTAATTGCGAATGCATAAAAATAAGAATATATGCTGAATACATAATATTTCACCCACAAGAAAACATTAAGATTAGACGCACCGTCTGTGCGTAATAAAGACACGTCACGGGCGTGCGTCAACTGACAACACAGAGTAGGCAGTTTCACTTTGGGCAAGGAACATCGAATCACCAACACACTTTGCTAGGAACCTCACACACTGTCTTTAAAGCCAAAAGAAAAACCGTTAGGATATTTGGTTAAAACAACCAGTTAGGAGCGAGGGGCATTTATGGCCACACACACATAGTCGACACCAGCTTTGAGAACAAATAGAGAGACTATAAATGTTCAGGCCAGGGGTATTTTTGGGGATTTGGGCAGGGAGAGAAGTAAAAGGGACCTGGGAAAGACAACCTTGAGTCACAGGCAGAGAGAACTTATGGCTAGGGGTAGAAACGGCGACGAACGGGCACCAGGGCGTCAATCAACTTACTAGGTCAGCTCGGCCGGCCTCTTTGAGTATTTTTTTTTTTTTTTGCATTTCCTTTACAGGACATCGCTGTCAACACCAGCATCTTTCAGCTGTATGTTGATTTCTTGGCAAGATTATGCTCAGTAGTTTGCCATTGCTTTCTGAGCGGCCGGCTCACATACCCCACAAGTTACCGATGCGATTCGAACCACTGCTGATTCTCACCGTCATCACGTCACCGACGAGAGTATACGAGATTACGGAGAAAAGTCATAACCTCTAAGCCACGAAGCCGGCCTTTGAGTATATAGCGCTGTGAAATAAAGTGGTCATGTTCCGTTCGACTGCAAACAACAGGCCTTGTCGAGTCTTTTGAAACTGACTGAAAAGAAAATGGTCTTCGTTGAGCGCATGTTAGCTCGCCGGCTGGGATGTTGTGTTTTGTGAAGATTTTGTCACCAAAAGTGCTGACATCTGCTTAAACCACTCTTCTCTGGTGAGAGAACATCAAATCAATTCCAATCCATCAATCTACAATATTAAGAAGAAGAAGTAAAGATAACTGTCATTACCATCAAAACGTCAATGGTCATCTGATCAGCTAATCAAGAACATGGGGCGGAAAAAGGCGACAAGAACCCAATAACGAGTCGTATTTTACCAGTCATTCTTTTTAGTCCTCCTTCCCCGCGCAATGACATATCGATTGATCGATTGTTTGATTGATCGATCGATTGATTGATTAAATGATTGATAATGATTGGCGTTATTACATTCACAATACTCTCGTAAGCTCTCTGTCTCTCCCGCGCCAAATATGGGTAAATATAAGTAATGGTGATTGTTCCCTTAGCTCGATGCATCATTCTTGGCGGTTTTGTTTGCTATTACTCAGAGACTGACAGGCTTGTGTCTATCATATTTACATACATCCTTATTTGTTTACATCAATATTTTCAGCATGGCGACATCATTGATTTCTTTCCACAGGATGAACTGACCTCATTTCAGGGCATTGATCTCCTCAACTTGGGAGTTGTCTGTGTGTTTTATGTTTTATGTGTAATCAGTTAGTAGCTGCGGTGCTGAGGTGGCGTCGTCATTAATGCGCTTGCCTCCAAAAACTTTGGTCCCGGTTCAATCACCTTTATAACACGGATTAGTTTATTTCCGAACAGTACAGCTCTTGGATCGACCTATTCTCATGAGAATGGGTACCAGACAAGTTTTATGATTTATTAGCGTATTGTATGTATGAGAAGGAAATACGCCGAAGAAGGTAACTTACCATCCACCTAATATATCGCAGCCTAGAATATGTGAAGTTCTAACACTTCATAACCCAGCGTCAGTATTTTCTATGGCTCTACATTTAAATTTATAAATTGTATGATTACTCTTGTCCTGATCTTTGTTACTGACCTATTTTCTTGTAGAATTTTAGATCGATGTTTAGAGCTATGAATATTTGATAGAGTTTGATACAACCAAACCTAGTGGAAAGGAAGGCAAATAGCTTGTCGCTAAAAGGTTATAAATTACTAGAGATGAATGTAGAATATTATATGAAAATTGAAGAATCTAAATTATATTAATCTAGGCGTTTTTTTACCCATTACTATCAGCTATCATCACACGCCTCACTCACCAAAGAGAAGCAGCTGCAACCATCATATTAGGGGAGTTTTAACTACATGTTTGCACACATATATCCGATTAATTGTTCAGTTTATAATTGTGTATGGCCCACGGATAATGTTATAATTATCCTAATGGTCTTTGACAGAACCATGATTCCCTGTCCTATAAGGACAGCTAAGTTATTTGCATAGTTGATAAGTTAGCCTCAATTTGAATGCTATATATATAATAATAATGTCGTAGTACTCCCTGGGGTGAGGGGAACCTGCTATCACACTTTAACAACGGGATGTCTTCTGCCTCGGGACACAGATGCCCTCAGTCCACAAAACCCCCTCAGCCCTTGGATAACTATCGCCCTCGCTATCAACCAAGGGACGTTCCCCTTTCAAACCTCGTCCTGAATTCATGACACAACTCTGGTATCTAACTATGATAACAATATCTTGCATTATACACAATGAATGAGGAGGATGGTGTGATTCCGGGATAGGCCTCGAGGTATCTATGCGAGACAAGACATGGCAATGTTCGAGTAGCCTCAAGGAGGAAGTGTCATCATAGTAACAGGTCCAAGTATCACGCTAGGTAGTAAGTCAGACACGCTCACCGAGTATATCCGGCCTCCGGCCAGGTATAGGCTTCTCCCCTTGGACAGGATGGTCGGCGTGTCAAACCACGAGTACTTGGGACCCCCGGTGGATGACGTCAATTAAGTCTGGACCACACTAGGGTAGGGCTCACTACTGTCTCTCGTGTGGCTGTAGAACTAGGACACTTCTCTGAAGAGTCCGGAAGTATCGAGTGCACTGCTGGTCTAGCGAGATGTTGATCTCTCACTCAATGGTAGTAACAGTCACAAATGTCCATGCGACCCGCGTAGATCAGCAGACTCATACCGCGGGTATCACAGCGCAGATACATCCCTCGCTGAATCGTGGCAACTGTAGAGAAAGTTCAAAGCAGAAAACAGTTCTTCCACAATATCATAAGCCACATGGGCTGAGGCAATGGACCGTGAAGACATAATGGCTAGCTGGCAGGAAGGCAGTCATCAGGTTCACATCTGGGACAATAACAACACCAAGATACTTGCCCAGGTGGAATCAAGAATAAGGCAATATGTTGCTGTCATGGTGAACAACCTGGTATAGTAGACGTGGAGTGGGCTATTGGTTAGCTGGCCCAATACTGAGAAGTAGCTCTCGGTTGTAGGTACCTCTCGCTATAGTAGTGGGCTCACAGACTGCTAACACCCGCACTCGCCATAGTCCATATCGCTGGACTCGTCAACAGATCTTCACTCTGCTCTCATCAATGTAGAACCTGTGGGGGACAACACTCAGTGAGAGCAACATGAATCAGAGTTTCCAAAGCGGATACAATTAGATCCCGCTTACTCAGACAGGTGAACCCTTCCCATAAGGGCCTGACTCCTTCATTGGCTGCTCGAAGAGGGCGAGGACACTAGGCCTAGAACCAAAGAGGCAACTGTCCACCTGCATCCTCTTTCCCAGACGACCGTAGGGCTGGGCCAAGGTTGGTGTCTAAGAGATGGTCCTATGCTGAAAAACTGCTATATAACATATATGGTTAGTGAGTTAGTGGTACTCATAGGCAGAATGGCCCTGAAGGAGGGCCTATGGCAGTACTTCCATAACCCCCTTCCCGTTATTTGCCAGAGCTTATGTCGTATCGTGTGGTAGGTACAATTCAATAGATCCAATCTAATATACATGGTGATCCCCCTGTAGCATAAATCCACACACCGTTCCCCCTCCCGAGTCCCAGGTCGGCGCATTTCGAACGGTGTCCTGTTCAATATGAACAATTCTGTCACATTGGTCCTGGCCGAGAGGTTAGCAGCTTTCTCCGTAACCCCGAATACTCTCGTGGTTGACGTGAGCGCATGAGAATTGGAAGCGGTTCGAGTCGCACCAGTGGCCTATGAGAGTATGGAGCCGATCGCTCAGAAAGTCGTGGCGAGCTGATGAGCGTAATCTAGCCTAGGAATCATCATACAGCTGAAAGATGCTGATGTTGACCGCAATATCCTGAAACAAGATGGAAACGCGGGCGGGGGGGGGGGGAATATATATATATATAAGTCAGGTCTTAGTCAGATATGACAGAGCTACCGTATGACAGTAGACGGTACTACCTGCTTTCTGTCAGCGCCGAATGTTGGACGGCGCTTACCAAACCCGACACCCCACATTGTGCCAACGGCTTCGGTCGGAATAGCGCAATTGGGATGGTACTAGCCTTATCCTGGTGCGAGGAAATGCAATCCAAAGACAAAATAAGTCATGGCAGGGCAGACCAGGCCCTAAGCCATGGTTGGCAGCTGGTCTAGGATCGAAGCTCCGACAGGCGGACAGTTAGAGCATTGTTTTGCTGATCCGGCAGCTTCTGCAGCTTGTCTTGTTCCAGATTATAGGTGTCAACTTTCCTCTGGAGTGAACTAGGCAGGCCGAGAGAGGGATCATGCTGCATGGGCAACACATGGTTTCTTTATTTTAGCCCAGGCTTTGTGCTATGGAGAGGCAATAACTCCATCCCTGGTCTTAACCGGTCTCGGAATCAAAGCGAGAGGCAACTGTTACGGGTTATAAGTCCTTGTCAGTTGGCGTAGACATGGGGCGCCACGCGTTGCCTCTGACGGTGGGAGACACCTACAGGTGTCACTGATCAGCTACCGCCCGCCTCAAGCTGGGCAGCCCCCAGCCAATTGGGTGCTGATCCGCCACAGCCTGCCTGCTTCAATGGATGCTTGGGGCTAGGACAAAATCTGAATCGCAGGCTGTAAAACCAATGCTCCAGGTACTAATAAAAAGAATAGAAACCTCAAGCTACGGCTTGCAACCTGGAACGTGAGAACCATGTGTCCAGGATTTTCCACTGACTTGACAAATATTGACGATGTAAGAAAAATGGCTGTGATTGATGCTGAACTCAATCGTCTTAACATTGATATTGCTGGCCTGCAGGAGACTCGCCTCGCTGAGGAAGGGTCACTCAGGGAAAACAATTACACCTTTTTTTGGAAGGGAAGAGGGCAGGCAGAAAAAAGGCAACATGGTGTGGGCTTTGCAGTGAAGAATTCGCTACTGGGAATGATTGATATCCCAGCTGGAGGTAATGAAAGATTATTATCACTGCGCTTGGCAACCTCTTGTGGATTTGCCACCATTCTCACTGCATATGCACCGACACTCGCTTCCTCTGATGATGTGAAGGATACGTTCTATGAGCAGCTAGACTCTGCTATCAAGGCAGTTCCAAAATCCGACTACATTTATATGCTCGGTGATTTCAATGCTCGTGTGGGCAAGGACTCGAGTTCATGGCCAGTGTGCCTTGGAAAATACAACATCGGTCGCATGAATGATAATGGGCAAAGGCTGCTGGAGCATTGCACTAGAAATGACCTATGTATTACAAACTCCTTTTTTAAAACAAAAGAGATGCATAAGGTCACATGGAAACATCCAAGATCCAGCCATTGGCATCAGCTGGACTTCATTATCACACGGAGACAACATCTGAACCATACATCATTAACTCGAAGTTACCACAGTGCTGACTGTGATACAGATCATTCTTTGGTTGTTGCAAGGGTTAGACTGAGACCAAAGAGAATCTACACAGCTAAACACAAGTCTAGCCCCAGGATTAATATTACTAACACTCACGATCCTGGAAAGTGCTTTGAATTTCAACAGCAACTTGAAGACGCTTTCAATGATACATCAGAAAATTGTATAGTAAATGATAAATGGAGTAAACTTAAGGAAACTATTTATAAAACAGCGGTAGGGGTTTACGGCACTGTGGATCATAAGAGGCAGGACTGGTTTGCGGCAAACAGCCAGATACTGCAGCCCTTGATTGATAAAAAGAAGATAGCTATCTTAAGAAACAAGGAAAGACCAACGCGTAACACTCTGAGTGAGCTGAAGCAAGCGAGGAAGGATGTACAAAAGGCTGCCAGGCAGTGTGCGAATGACTATTGGATCAAGTTATGTGAGTCCATTCAAATCGCAAGTGATAAGGGTAACATCAGAAGAATGTATGAAAGGATAAAGAAAGCCTGTGGTCCAATGATCAAAAGAAGTGCACCGCTGAAAACCTTGACTGGAGAAATCATCACTGATAAGAAACAGCAGATGGATAGATGGGTCGAACACTATTTAGAGCTTTACACAAGTGAGACCAAGCTAGCGGATGATGCCCTCAACGCCATAGAGGCCCTGCCAACTCTTTACCACCTGGACACACTTCCCACTATAACAGAAGTTAAGTGTGCTATAAATGAGCTTGCATCTGGCAAGGCTCTAGGTAAGGATGGGATTCCAATAGAGGTAATCAGGAGTGGGCAAGACACACTCGCTCTACAGATCCACCAGCTAATAGAGCTATGCTGGCGAGAAGGACAAGTCCCACAGGATTTCAAAGATTCAAACATCATAACGCTGTACAAGAACAAGGGAGATCGGAGCGACTGTAACAACTATAGGGGTATCTCACTTCTGTGTATTGTTGAGAAAGTATTTGCCAGAATTGTCCTGCGCAGACTTCAAGTCTACCCCGAATCACAGTGCGGCTTCCGTCAGAACCGGTCTACCATTGATATGATATTCTCATTGCGACAGATGCAAGAAAACTGCCGGGAACAAAATCAGCCACTGTTTATTGCCTTCATCGACCTCACAAAGGCATTCGATTTGGTCAGTCGTGAGGGTCTGTTCAAAGCACTAAAGAAGATTGGCTGCCCACCAACTCTTCTGTCCATTGTGGAATCGTTCCACACAGGCATGAAGGGTATAATCAAGTTTGATGGCTCAACTTCAGAAGAGTTTGAAATCAAGAGTGGAGTTAAGCAAGGTTGTGTACTATCCCCCACCCTCTTTGGGATATACTTTTCACTTCTACTGAAATATGCCTTTCGTGATCAGGATGACGGTATATACATTCACTCACGCTCAGATGGTGGCCTCTATAATGCTCAGAGATTGAAGGCCAAGACCATAATTAGCAGGGTACTAATCAGAGAGTTGCTTTTTGCGGATGATGCTGCGATTAAGACCCACTCTGATGAAGAATTACAACATCTACTATCTGCATTCTCCAATGCTTGTTCTGAATTTGGTTTAACAATTAACAAAAAGAAGACACAGATTATGTCACAAGGTGCACATGGTGTACCATCAATCTTTATTGACGACGCCGAACTGGAGATAGTAGACCATTTTACATATCTAGGATCAGAGGTAAATAGCAAATTATCCCTCGATCAGGAAATCAACATCAGGATTGGCAAGGCAGCAACAACAATGAACATGTTAGCAAAAAGAGTCTGGGAGAACAGGAAGCTTACTGCCAAAACAAAAGTCCTCGTCTACCAAGCCTGTGTCCTTAGTACTCTTCTTTATGGCAGTGAAACCTGGACAACTTACTCACGCCAAGAGAAACGTTTAAACAGCTTTCATATGCGGTGTCTGCGAAGAATACTTGGTATTAAGTGGCAAGACAAAATCACAAATACTGAAGTATTGGAAAGATCAGGTTGTGTGACGGTGTATTACCATGCTCAGTCTTCGTAGACTTAGATGGATAGGACACGTTAGGAGGATGGATGATGGTAGAATACCAAAGGACATCTTTTTTGGTGAATTACAGATGGGTAGGAGATCTCAGGGTCGGCCTCTACTACGATACAAAGATGTGTGTAAGCGGGACATGATTGATACAGGCATTGATAATGCACATTGGGAGCACGTCGCCGCTGAACGTGTTGCATGGAGGGCAACTATCAGAAATGGAATAAAGACAAAGGAGAAAATGATTGCAGATAAAGCACACACAGAGCGTGAGAGACGTAAGATAGTGCAAAATGGTGGAAGTGACCATGTTTTCACATGCACCTACTGTGGGCAAACATTTGCAGCAAGAATTGGCCTTACCAGCCACACTCGCCACCGCCATGGATCGTAGTTATTAAGCCTTTTTGAAGCACAATGTACCAAACTATCGTCTGTCAAGACGGAAAGGTGCCAATGATACATATATATATATATATGCCCAGACACACGTTTCGTAAATTTCGACATTTGTAACAGACTCGTTTAACAACAGACATAAAGTATTTTAATGATTTGTACTACATGTGATAGGACACTCATTTTCCTCAACTACTCTGTTAGAGCTCGGCATTATTGTGGTGTCGACCGGCTCAGTCGAAACACCAGTGATCTCAATGCTTATTTAATGTGTCGTGTTCTTAACTTACGTGTTGTTGTCCACTTACACATGGACTTGGTTGTTATAGTTACTGTTATCACACACATATAAGCATGGAGATAACTGGTGTTTCTATTGAACCTGTCGACACCACAATAATGCCGAGCTCTAACAGAGTAGCTGAGGAAAATGGGTGTTTCATCACATGTAGTACAAATCATTTAAATCTTGACCAGGGGCTACCAAACTTTTTTCACGGCGGGTCGGATAACTGACAAACTGACACGCGCAGGCCACATATTCATTTTGTACAATACTTGTGCCTGGCTCTGTGGCGAAGGTTTTACGGACGCGGTTCGTAATCCCGTATACCCTGACAACCTGTTTCTATCACACGCGGTTTTAATGTGTCGAACATGGTTGTTTGCTACTGAGTCAAAGTGAAAAGATAAAATATGACTATTTTAATTACTGTATCCATCCCTTCGATAGTATGTTCCAGACATTGTTTCAACTTCCAATGGTACTGGGTTCATAGCACGATGAATGGAAAAGAACACGCCAGGTAAACGTTTCGCTAAAGTCTTTAAAATCAGGACAGCAATAAGAAAACAAAAACAATCAAATAACACAATAGACTACTCACTTGTTTCGAGGCAGTTCAACCGACAAAGCTTAGAATCAATCAATCAATCATGTGCCATGCCGGAAAGCGTGGGCGGTCATGACTCGCCATTTCACTCGATCACCAGTGTCGTGGATCAGCTCAGTGTTCCTGTCTCGTCCATGCCATGTGGCCAAGCCATCCAGGTATTTTCCTCTCGGTCTGCCTCTTGGTCTGTTCCCTTCGATCTTGCCAGTTGTCACCAAGTTCTCCAATCCATTTCTTCTCATAACATGTCCAAAAAATTTTGACTGTCTACGTCTAATTTCTCTAATCAGTTTACGATGTTCATTTGTCTCCTGTAGTTCTTGGTCATTGGTTTTTCTGTCTGTCCATGGCAGTGGCGTCACTGGGGTTGGTGTCACCCAGTGCGGTAAACTCTTGGTGTCACCCCTCTAGACTTTCACCATGGTCTTCTTCCGAGTGTTCCTGTACCATATATAATCGCATATAGTAATGTTTGTAAAATAAGTCAAAAAGTTAATAAGGACATAAGAAAGAAAACAAATTGAACAATATAACTTCAATACTTCAGGTAAAACATAAATAAAGAATTTCGACAAACTCGGACAAAGTTAAATTTTTGTTATTTTGCTATGTTTGCTTTGTCAAATTTGCAATTTTTTTATTTTGGTGTCACCCCTTGATGGTCTTCCACCTTAAGAGCTATTTTACTCTTAGTCCGCTTGTTCGGTGGTGCTTTCTGGCACTCTGAACAAGACTTCTTTAACCGGCGTACATCACCGGTCACACCTGGCCAGCAATAATGGCCGGAAATTTTCTGCAATGTCTCTCTGACACCCATATGTCGATTCTCGGCTATGGTGTGTCAACTCTGAAGAATATGAGGACGGTGGGTCTCTGGAACCACCCACTGCTCGTGCAGGTTGTCTCCTCTCCCAGCTCTCCTGTAAAGCAGCCGATTCCTCAGAAAGTACTGTCCACGTTCTGGTGAGTCAGCACTTCTTTGCAGCTTCCTGTAGCAAGGACGCAACGTAGTATCCTTCCTCTGGGCAATATGCAATTCCCCTATCACTGAGTTGTCGCACAGTGTCTCTGCCTCTTTTTCCTTCCCTTGAGATTCACTGGCTACTGCTCCCCTGTGGGCTGACTGTTTGGGCACCCCCAAGAAGACATATTTCGTACCAATGATCATGGGAAATAAGGAGTCCGATAATACAGCTTCTGGAATAATGCCCGTGACGTACCTGGACTTAATCTCCACCTTGGCGATTGGCAGCGTCATGGTGACAGCACTCCTCATTGCCGGCTGTATCTCTATTAGCTCCCCTGTAAGTTGGTCTGGGCTTACCAGGCTGACATCTATCACCGCTTCCCCATCCAAGCCTGAATCGTAGAGACAAGTAACCTGCTGACCATTGACTTCAATCAGTTCAACCACAGGTGGCCTCTCTTGGTCCGGAGTGTCAACCACCTCCTCGACCTTTTCCTTGCCTCTGCAGTCCACAGTATTATGTGCTTTCGACCTGCAGTGTGTGCACCATTTTCCCTTCCAAACTGTCCGTGTGCTTTCTTTAGTCAGAGCTTCTTCGCCGACCTCAGCCTTGTCTGTGATCACCTTCTTAGGAATCACTTGGCATGCCGCGAAGTGATAGCTTTTCAGTTTCGATCTGCAGTCCTTTGTGTTGTGAGAGGGCGACTTGCAAATCGGACACCACTTCTCAGACCACGGTCGCTTAGCTGGAGAATTCGAGGTGCTCTGGTTTCCTTCCTTCACCTTTTCTGAACTCTCCGTTGTGTGCTTTATATAAAGTTCCACTTTTTCTCCTTCCCAGTTTTTAGATTTCTTTCGGTCTTGTTTCTCCTGACCTTTAGTGGTGGGTATATTGGTTTTTTTAGCTTCCCAATGGACTTCTACGAATCTTTCCGCCAGCTTATTCACAACATCGAGCCGTCCCGCCCCTTGTTCTCCTAAAAATGTCTTCAGTGGTTCTGACATTTGCTGGCGCATCTGGTCGACCACCATGAGCTCTTCCAGACTCTCATAGTCCCACTTGAACTCTGCCAAATCTATCCATTTTTGGAGGTATTATTTTAGCCTTAAACTGTAGGAGGCGAATAGCTCTCCCGGCTCTCTTTTTGCTGATCGAAACTTCTTCCGATACGTTTGTTAGGTGACCTCATAGTGTTTCATCATAGCGGCTTTTAATTCTTCATAGTTGTTTTCGTGTCCTGGTGGTAGGCGTGAGTAAACCTCGTAACCGGAACCTCTTAATCCCTGGGATACTTTAAGATTCCATTTGCTTCGATCCAGCCCCATAGCGACTGACATGGCCTCGAACCGATCCAAAAACTGGTATATCTTCTCTTTACTTTCATCAAAGACATCTAAGGGAAACTTCATGGCATGGTAACCATGTCCACTCATGTTGGGTGAACCATGGGAAAAGGATCCTCCTTCTGCCTCGTCATTTTCTCCCTTAGTTTGTGTCTTCAGCTCCAGTTCTCGCATGCGGTATTCATGTTCCATTTCCAGTCTCTTGGCGGTCTGTTCTATTTCCAGTCTCTTGGCCTCCTGTTCCATTTCCAGTCTCTTGGCGGTCTGTTCAGCTTCCATTCGTTTGGTCTCCACCTCTATTCTTCTCAATTCCAACTCGGCCTTTCGATCTTCCCTTTCTGCTTGGCGAAGTTCCCTCTCCCTCTCCTTGACGTAATCGGTTAGTGCCGAACCGGACAACCCAATTTCTTCTCCTTTTGCCCTTAGTTCTGTCGTATTTAGATTAGGAGTGGCCATAGTAAAAGAAGGTGAGTCAGCAGGTTGAGTAAAGACACCTCAAGGCAGTAATTAATTACTCAATAACTAAAATAAATATCTATCTATATTTTTAATTTATACTATATATATCTAAGTCTATATATAACTATGACACCACACAGTACACCACAAACACTCTCTCAACCACAAGAGGAGATTTAGGATAAAGACTTATGTAGACGTGTAAAGTGTGAACGGGTATGTACTGTGTCTGAACACCTATCCACATTCACCCTGTCTGGATCTTTATTTTCCCGACAATAATGTCCCCAACAGCAATATAATGTAGCCCAAATATATAATGTACTATCACTATATATCCCTTGGACCTGCTCACATTTAGTCACTATATATATCCCATAGACGTGCTCTCATATAAAGTCACCCTATATCCCGGACTAGCCCCCAATAATGTCGCTTGTCGTCTCTGGGGGGACAGTAGAATCAACAAGCGCACTTCAATTTCCCTTTTTCCACTGTTGGGTCTATTGTCAGACTTTTGTCTACATACCCCCGTTCCAATCTTCTATTCTCTCTCTCTCTCTCTCTCTCTCTCTCTCTCTCTCTCTCCTCTCTCTCTCTCTCTCTCTCTCTCTCTCTCTTCTCACAATGGCCATATCCCTCTCCACTTACCTTCAGAACATACCCACACGACATTGTCCTCCACTAAATACTATCATTATTTATTGAATAAACCAAAAGTGTCATGTGTGTATGGAGTGTAAGTAAAGACGTTGTTGTTGTGTTCTATCCTGTAGGTGAGATAAGAATGTCACTCTCAGATCCACATCATAGTTTTCATCACTCAACGGCACATATAGTCACCACAGCACAGAATTGGGGTACGCTCACCCGGTATACTGTCTCTTGATGAATGATGTTAATGATGTCTTCATAATATCCTTGACAATTTTAGAATTACACAGTTTGTCACCACAGAGTGTTTTTATTATATATTGTCTCTCCTTGTGGAATATCTGATAACATGAACGATATGATATTTCTAGTAATGTTTATACCTCCGATATCATTGCATGAGTTATGGTCTCTTATGGATGCATAATTACCAAGACAGTCTTTAAAAAATTACTGATTCACAGTGTTTCTTATTCATTACTGTTCTGTTTATCTGATAATAAGTTCTGGTCTTACAGCTTCTTCATTTAAAAAAAAACAGTTCAGTTGCACCATAGTGAGCTTTCGATCTATGTTTAGCTGCACTTTATTCTGCTGTACGTTTCTTCACCAGAATGTCCTATAGGTATTCGTTAATGCTAGAACTTGCTGACCTGTATGACTGACATCCGACTTCAATCTGGCCGATTTTTATTAGTTTACCAGATTAGAGCCCCTTCCTTCTTTTCAGGAGTGTTGTTATTACTTTGTACATGGGAACTAAATTCCACTAGAATATCTAGCCTATTAATACTCTGTCTCTGTACGACGATATGGGCTTATTCCACTAGTTTCCCCCTTTCCTCCACATCAGTTTTTTTATCTATACAACAACAGCCGAAATTTTCTTTTGATGCCCCGTCCTGTCGTGACATCAATGATTCTCCATTCGTCTCCTCCGATCACCCAGCGTCGCCTTCGTTACTACAAACGGCTGTGAAATGCCGTGATCGTGAATCTCCGTTTTCCCACTTCAAAGGTTGTTGAAAATACGATATAGCGATCCATCGGTGTTCAAAGGTTTTGAAATCGCTGTTTTTCCGTCGTCCGTAGACTCCGGTCTCATCTTCACTCGTTCCTATCGTTCAATCAACGCTCTCTCAACAAGCAAAATACCGCGGCTTAAGATGCCGTACGTTGTTCTAGTAACATATTGGATCGTTGATCTCTAGTATCGTGACAGTCTCTGTTATCATCATAAAGGTGTTTCACATAATCTGTCCATACATAGAATCTGGTCTTTTTCTATTATGATTTTGCCATCTTTAGATTTTAGACACCCTCTTGATGTACTTGTTCTTTTATTAGTAAGTTCCTGAATTCTTTTGTGCACTAATTTAGTATTTTGACTGTTGTGTTGGTTTTCAATTTCTAAGCACTTTTCCTCAAGCCATGATTTGTTTCTTCAGCCACATTGTTTGAATTCTTCAACGTTTCCCATTGATCATCCACATCCTGGAATAATATCTCTAGATCAGACAATATTTCAAATCTGTTCTGTACTTCTATGGTGAATTTGTTTTGTATTTCCTTGTCATTACTCAATGTACACAAATCACATTTAGTGTTTCCTGTTATATACTTGACTTTCTTCAACTCTATCCTCAAATGTTCCTGTGAGTAATCTGTGGTCACTATAACAATCAGCACTGGGAACTGTTTTTGCTACTGTTAGCGCGTTTCTAAATCTTCTGCTAATGAGAATGTAGTCAATCTGGTTTCTAATCCTGCTATCAGGACTCCTCCATGTCCATAATCTTCTAGGGTGTTGCTTAAACCAGGTGTTTCCTACAATCATTTCCTGTTATTTTGCCCACTCCATGAGTCTGTATCCTCTTTCATTTCTCTCTCCTAAACCATAGTTTCCTACTGTGTATCTATCCCCTTGATTTCCTACTTTTGCATTGAGGTCCCCTATTATGATGTTTATTTCTGAATTTTTACATTTCTTTAAGGCAGCCTCTATGTCATTAAAAAATTCTTCTACACTATCTTCACTGGATTCTCCTGTTGGTGCATATACTTGAATAATATTTATGCTAAAAGGTCTGCCACTTAATTTAACTAGTAGAACTCTGTCCGACACGGCCCAATATCCTTGAACAGATGTTGATGTTTTCCGGTCCAAAATAATTGCCAATCCCCTATGACGATCTTCACCTCCAGAATAAATAATCTTGAAATCTTCATCTATCTTGATGCCTGATCCTGTCCATCTCGTTTCGCACATACCTAAAATATTAATTTTTTTCCTTTTCAATTTCTTGTTTTATGTTCTCTAATTTTCCGTCGTTAAGCTTAGAAGGGAAAACATATTTTCGAAGTTTATCTTTGTCATTCGGACCACCTCTAAACAGATAAGCATTCCTGTTGTCTGTGTGTCATTGTTGTGTTTTAGTTGAGCCGTTGGTGAAGACTTCGATCTAAACGTTCGTCTGTATCTGTGAGTATTTTTCCTTTCGTCGATCTTATTGTGTAAAGTAACGGATTGGCATGCATTTAAGGCATCTGCATCTAATGATAACCTGCAACTCGATTCACGATGTGGGTGCTATATAATTTTACAAAATAAGAAAACGGTGGTATAGTGCCCTCTGAGTCCCCTGCGTGCACGTTTCGCATGTTACAAAATACTTTATCAGTTGGAAATCGGAAAGTGCATGTCGACTGGGCTACAGCCCTTTTAAATTTCAAAATTACCCACACAATTAATTGTCGTGTGTGATTAAACGAATTGATGGCAACTAGCTGGGCATACTACAATAGAGTCATAGAAAGTACCCACGATTGTGGCAGACAGTCAACACACACGTCATGCACTTCCCGTATGTAGATCTCACGAGTGTTCTCATAATAAATGTGCTACCATGCTTCTGGGGTGAAACTCATTCAATCCAATCTTGCACAGCCATTTGGTTTCTGAGCTTGGAAATGGGAAGGAAAGATCCACAGAATAGTTTCAGTGGACGTGGTGAAATTTGTTTACTGGATCTGGTACGATATGTACGCTGAACACGCGAAAGCATTCCAATGAATTCCATTCTCTTTCA
The DNA here is from genome assembly GCA_014155875.1 of Cepaea nemoralis. Taxonomy (NCBI): domain Eukaryota; kingdom Metazoa; phylum Mollusca; class Gastropoda; order Stylommatophora; family Helicidae; genus Cepaea; species Cepaea nemoralis. Next base: position 10,181 of record JACEFZ010023012.1, on the reverse strand, counting down.
GGGAACCATATAGTAGAAAGGATTGATGAAATAGCAGATGACGAGAAAACATAAAGAAAGTTATTTCAACCAAGTTTCGAATAAAAGAGATTATTAGAATGCTATCCACAAGATTAGAACTAAGCTTCTGCAGTGGATACTTGCTAACTGTGGCATGCCTGGAAATGCACAAGACGATCAACTTACAAAGGCTGGGGGGGGGGGGGTCTTGTGCAGCTTTATCCGTCTCGGAGATTTAAACAGACAAATCTAAATGATAAAGGTTGTCCTGTAGCAGATACTACAGTTGAAGTGGGAAAGTAGTAGGCTGTCACAAAATCTAGACCACGACATACGAGGTGATTTATTGATTGATTGATTGATTTAGGAACCGACATCACAGCATTCGGGGCATTCCCATAAGCGCTCCGTCCCCATCCTCAGAAGCCAGCGAAGAGTTCCAAGTCCCAATAGTACCAGTAGCAATCTGATTACATGTGCGTCTCGCTTATCCTCTAAGCGTCGAGCATCGGCCAAATCCCCTCGTCACTCCTCGCTGTCTCATTCTTGCCAGACCATGGTGATCCATTTGCTCCTCCGAGGTGTACACGTGCTCCCACAAGGCCGCAACCACGTCTGTCTTATCATGCATCAGTACTCCACCAAGGTTTGCAGAGTCAGCCAATCTATCTGCCTGTTCATTCCCAGCACACCAGCATGTCCTGGAGAAAAGATCCAGACGATGCTTGCCACCCGTGACTTCCAAAGCGAAGCAAGCCACTCTGCACGAAGCTTGCCTGTCCTCACCCTATTCAGCATGTTTTCTTAGTCAGTTACAATCACGATGTGTGTGTGTATCGTATTCTCCATCCAGCGGAAAGCTGCACTGACTGCCTCCATCTCCATTCTTAAGCTAGATGTTGTGGTATAATATGCCAGGCTCTCCTGCACCAAACGTCGACCATTAGCTTTGGCTATAAACCCCCAGCCACTTCTCTCACCTCTTGACACTGAACCATCTGTGTAGATAATCACATCACCCGAGTGAGCATTGTCGTGAATTAGTTGCTGAATTTCTACTTCCGTGGCCCCTGCTGGCCACTCCCAGCACTCCCGGCTTAATGTGATTATAACTTTGCACAAGTCTGACTGCTCCGCTAGCACTCTGACCCACTCCTCTCCTAGCCTAATGTTCTCCAAGGGGCACACCTGTCTGATCGTATCCTCCGTCTGAGCCATCCATGATTTCCCTCTTATCAGTCGCTGACCCTTAACTGCATCCAGCGCCCCATGCAGTGGGTGATGTGTGTCTGCAGCTACTCTGAGGTATGCCTTCGCCTGCATCACCTTGAGCCTACCAGCAACAGTCGGCAGACCAAGGATGTAACGCATACACACTACTGGGGTGTCTCTGGTGCATCCCAGAATGACCCGCATAGGTTTCGTTCTGTATGCGCTCTAACTTCACCAGCTGACTCTTGAGACAGTGAGCAGTCCTAATCCATAATCAATTACTGAGAGGATCAAGTGCTGATATAGTGTTAAAAGCATTCTCTGCTCTGTGTCCATTGCAGCCATAGTTTTAAGTGCACTGAGTCCCTTTTGAGATCTTGTCACAACCGTCTCCACATGGTCTTTGAAGGATAGGCTCCTGTCAAATGTGATCCCCAGATACTTCAGTTTGTTCTCTCTGCTGACATTTCTACCGTCTATCGCGAGGCTTGGGACATCAGCTCTTACAATCCTGTTGTCCAGAGAGCACCACAAAACAGCCGCCTTTTCCGGGTGGATGACAGCACTCATTTCTGTGCACCAGTCAATTACTTTATCTACTGTTGCCTTTAACTCCTGGGCTGTTTGCTCCCTATCTCTCCCCTGCCTATATGCAAGAATATCATCTGCAAATGTTAGTATTCTTCCAACCCCTGGTGCTTCTAGGTTTGCAATCTTGCTCGTATACACGTTAAAGAGCACCGGTGAGACTGCAGATCCCTGTGGCAGTCCTGGGGTTAAAATATGTGGCTCTGAGGTCCATGCACCCAGACGGAGAGCAACCCGACGAGAATGCAGGACTGCTGCTATCCAGTTCACCAACCAGGGATTGATCCCCTTCTCCATCAGTGCGGTCATCAAAATATCATATCGAACTCTATTGTACGCATCCTCGAGATCAAGCGCTGCCGCCATCGTTTCCTGTCTACTCTGGAACCCCTCATAAACGTCAAAGGCAAAAGTGGCTGCATTTGACCAGGTATCCTTTTCCTGGCCTGTAGCTCCCCAGGCCTCTTGGAAGAAGTTCCCCCTTTCCAAAACTCTAGCAGCTTGACAGCGACTATCATCTCTAAAACCTTCCCAAATTTATTTTGAAGGGTGCTACGAGATGAGATCGTCAGTTCCCTTACAAACTCAAATATACCAAGAAAACATTGAACCAAGTTTAATAGAAGAGAAGAAAATGACAATAACAGATTACAGCACAACAGAGTCAACAAATGAGGCAGAAGCGCACATTTCACAGAATGAGTCTCACTGACTCCGCTGCTTGCAAATGTGGATCACCAAAGTAAATTCAAGAGGACGACCTACACGACTGTCCTGGTTGTATCAGGCATATATTTTGCAGAACGTTGCAGTCAACTCCAGCATGATTTTGGCTGTTTGTGGTTTCTTGGCAAATTTAGGTTCAGTAGTTTGCCATTGCTTTCTGAACGACCGGCACTCATACCCTTTTATAAAAACCCACGCAAGCGGTCTTCTGCCAAATTGCCCGCAGCTGCTCTTAGAACGTGGTATTCGGAATTGCAAATTTCGTCCGTAACACTTTGTCACATATTAGTCGTGTGTCAGGCAGAGAGAGGAAATGGTTTTCAAAGAAGCAACATTTCTAGACACACTATGCTGGGCCAATGAAGACCTCAAGCCGGTATGGACACTTTTCAAACGTTGATTGTTTGAAAAGATGTTTTCTTCAGGGTTTGTCTTAATAATAGTTGTGATAGCACGCAATGTGCTATGCGTTAGCATTCTACCATTTGCTTCGTATCTAAAGTTTCTAAGTATATCGCTTCCCTTTAGTACATGGCTACTTTCAGCTCTACCAACATCGCTACTTCCATGTCTATGTTAGTTGTACGGCTTTTTCATTAAAATACAAGCACACCTTTAAGATCCTTATACTTGGGAATTATTGACAGACTTTTGTCTACACTCCTCCGTTCTGTCTTCTGCTCTCTCTCTCTCTCTCTCTCTCTCTCTCTCTCTCTCTCTCTCTCTCTCTCTCTCTCTCTCTCTCTCTCTCTCTCTCTCTCTCATTCCTTCATAACATACCCTGTCAACAGTTTTCCTCCAACAATAATAAAATATTTATTGCTGAAAACTATGTCAGTTGTATGTATTGAATGTGTATATGTAGTTTGTAATGTCTTCATTTGTGAGTGCGAGATAGGACTCTGGAATTCGTATGTGCCGTATCATATCTTCCATCTTTATACTGCCATGCAACAAGACATCACACATATATGGACAGCTCTCACCTTGGATGCTCCGCTCCGCTTGAGTCTGGATGTATTCCAATATTGAAAAAATGTTCACCGTCTGATCACCATAAAATAATGCAATTAAGGTAAGTCTCTGACGTTTACAGATTTCCCTTTTAGAAGTTAGTAAAATCCATCACTGAAACACATCACCACTGTCTAACACTGTCTAGATCTACTATAAATGTTCTACACACTGTCTCCAGTTAGTAAATTTTTATATTAGTCCACAGTGCAAATGTATGCAGTTTTATGTCGCTCTGCCTTCAGCAGTTTAACGTCTTTTCCATTTACTTTCTTTACTTGGATATTCTTTTATTTATACAGAGTTCCTTTATGGGCGATTGGGTATCTCTTCTCACGATTAGAACATGTCTATGTTCTTAGTGGTTCTAGTGAGGTACTTTATCTCCGCACAAGTGAAGTTAATTTCTTTAATCTTCTCTGAACCTGTCAGGAGTTTTCGTGGAACCTGTGGGTGATATATAACCATGTGATATTAGTCTGCTTCAGACTAATTCTTATGTGAGAGCATGTCTCCCGGCCGTACTAAGACGCTTCCGAAAGATACTCTGACATAAGACAGATGAGTTCACTAAAGTCTAAACGATTAGCTAAAAGAAGGAAATGGTAACAGCCAAGCACAGACACCTAGTTCCCTATGCTAGACTATTAAGCTAAAGCTAGATTACCTTATATAATCTATGTTAGTCCATGAATCGAAATACACAAGCACATAAGCACCAATGTCCCATCGCCTTTAAACAATAAGGGACCTATATTTCTTTTCTAATTAAGGACGCATAAATACATTCTCCGTCCAGTTTGGTAGCACACTAACCACAAAAACAAGTTTACAACTATTTATACTCCGTTTCCAATTCTCCGTTTCTTTTGATCAACAATCAAATTTGCCGTGATTCCCCCATCAAAGGTTTGTGAAGTCACGTATTCGTTCGTTGCCGCTCCGTTTCGGCTCCTCCGTTGAGTCCCGCGTTCCTCACTCATCGTACATCAAAGAGTTCTAACTCTTTGATCAACGTCTTCTTGTGTTCCACAACCCGATGTCTCCGCGTTGTTTTGTCCGGTGAAATCGGCAATCAATGACCCCTCACACTGTATCTTACTTCTATACCATTCGGTCAATGACTGTCCATTTGTCCTCACCTCAGACTGAAGTACTCGATTGTTATTCTGACTAACTGTCAATAATTTTCCCATTCTCATACATTGCAAGTAATTTTATATTCCAGTTTATCGGGGAATCACTAAACTCGCAGTATCCCGTGACATTTACCCTTCCATAAAACATCTACAACTTTAAAAAAAACGATTATTTTTCACTTTGAATACATTCTAAAACATTTTAGAATATGTATTCTTTGTTTTACTCTCTCTCTGTTTCTCTCTCTCTCTCTCTCTCCTCTCTCTCCTCTCTCCTCTCTCTCTCTCTCTCTATCTATATATATATATATATATATATATATATATATATATATATATATATATATATATATATATATATATATATATATATATTCAGTAGCACGTACTTTACAAACCTCGCTCTTGTAACAACCTTCCGGAAAACCTCTCGATCATAAGAAAGATGTCCCGCGTCCGATACACCCATCTGGAGATCATCCGCCACATCCTGCACCCATCTTCTCTTCGGCCTTCTTCTGTCTATCTTCCCAGGCATACACCCCTCCATTATTGTTCTCTCCAAACTTCTATGACGTTTCAAGTGACCAAAATATTTAAATTTTTCTTTGTTTTATCGTCTCTAATAGTCAACCTTCTTCAATATTCAGCTCTTGAAGTATGGATGCATTTGTTCTTTTCTTTACACAAGATATTCTTAGAACTCGTCTAAAACATTTCAAATGCATTTATACGCTGTTCAGCTTGTTTAGCTTGTTATATATATATATATATATATATATATATATATATATATATATATATTATATATATATATATATATATATATATATATTTGTCTATCCCTCCGTCCGTCCAATCGTCCGTATGTCTGTTTGTCTGCCTGCCTGCCTGCCTGTCTGTCTGTCTGTCTGTCTGTAACTCTCCCACACATCTTCTCCTGCCGGTGGTCTTCACAGTTTGTTAGCACTTCATGATAATTTGTATTTTGCAGCTGCGGCTATTACCGGGTGAGGTAGCCGGTGTCACTTCAGCCCTCCTTATCTGCCTGTGACGACATGTCGGTATATATTATGAATCACTATTATTTTGCTTGCCTTGTTTACCCCGGCTGAGCAAGGGGTTTATTTGTTGACATAAATGCGAAAATGGGTTACAAATCAATATTTATTTTTTTTTAAGAAAGAAAAAAGAAAAGAAAAGAAATAGTAATGAATAACAGAAGGCTAGGTGAAATAGAGTTAATGGCAACGAAGTCAGACACATCCGTTAAAATCAGTAGTCAAATGACTGATTATGCAGCCAGTATGTATCTGGGGCAGTAACATATGCACGAAGATGTAGGACACGATGACGATAAGTGAAAGATTTAATGTAAGTAAATTCTTTCTGTTTGTCTCTCAGATTAAATTGTTCGGCACGATTTAGTCTTTATTTTTGTAGTCAGGTGTTGTTTGTATGTGCTCTTTAGTGGGCAAAATTCGTGAAGTGTGTGTTAGCTATCAGTTAACTCACATATAATATCATTGCTATGTGTGGTAACTATATTTTCTGTAACAAATGTATTACAAAAGCAACAAACAATAGGTTGAAAGATGTATTGTATGGCTTATTTCATTGAAACCGCAGAGTTATATATCATAAGAAACTATTACATGAATTATACTTTGACAGTAATACTTAAAACACAAAGTCACGGATATTGTCAGAATGTGGATTATCTGTTATCCTCGTAGTAATAGCTCAATTGATACGAAGTCTTTCTGTCTGCACAACATTGGTTGGAATTGTTAAAACCTCGATATATTTATCAAAACGAACAGAGAAATAGAGGTATCAGGGACGCAGAGGTGTTTCCAAAGCACCAGGGCCAGGTTCTATGCTGGCCAAGACCTACTGACACGTCCTTGTCGCGTGTCCTGGGCAACAGGTCCCTTCAGTAGGATCGCTGATTCCTCCGAAGTCGGAGAGTATCTTCCTGCACGGCGAGGAACCACCAGTCTTCACACCAATAAGCCAGACATGGGACAACGGATACTGACGCAAACCTCAGTCCGGTATGACATCACACTGATATTGGACAACAGGATGTCTCCATCCGACATACAGGACTTCACGCTGGAGTTCACAGTATGAACTGGAAACAAATAGGTATATTAAGCTCCTGCGAGAAGAAACGTACTAAACATCAACAAGTTGCACATACCTTACATCGTATCCCGAAATACAGGTGAAAATCCGAAATCAGAAGCACTCAATAAATATATAAAATGAATAATATAATAAAATAAAATACACACAAACGCGAACAATACGACACACAGGGCGGCCGATGTTTCGATTCTCAGAATCTTTGTCAAGGACGGGACAACACGGATATATAGGACAACGAAATATTAACAAGCACAAAACTAAAAATAACAACCACTATGTATCCATGTGGTAGCAGAAAAGACGGATTTGCCAGGTGCGAAGGCACTCTTGGCTGCAGAGTTTAAGTATAGTAGGTTGGCAGATAGGATTTACGAAAAAAATAACATGCGAACAGTCTGATATGAAAATATAGGGTGTGGAGACAGTGGTATGAATATTGGGGGGGGGGGGGGGGGGGACAGCATAGTAATAGACAGTGTAAACAGTTGGAGAAGATGGCACAGTTATACAGTAGAGTCCACGATACCTGCTGGATGGACGCATCCCAGATTGTTGATTAGCTGGCATTCAATTTTGAGCCTAACGGAGCTGTTGCAGTAGCAGGGTTTCAATGCGGTGACACATACATCGTCGACTCCATTATGGTTGGAGGAATTGAAATGGTTGGGGACAAGTTTGTCAGCGCCCTGATTAATGTCTCTAAGGTGTTCTCTAAAACGGTCCGCAAGACGTCTGCTAGTTTGACCAATGTATTTCATGTCACATCGTTTGCAGATGATGACATATATCAGATTGCGGGATGTACAAGAGAAAGAATCTTTCAAGGAGAAGGTGCCTAGGGGAAATGTGATCTCCGGTGCCTGAACAACGTATGGGCATGTCAGACAGTTCTTACGATGGCATTCGAATGTGCCCACAGATGAAGTAACCGTGGGGAGGCGACTATGCACAAGGTGGTCTCTGAGGCTCTGGTTACGGCGGAAAATTATCCTAGGGCCATCGGAGAATACCTCACGAGTGGTTGGATCGGATTCCAAGATAGACCAGTGTCTCAGGAAAATGTGCTTGATGACATAGGCATGTGGATGGAAGGTGAGGATGAGCTTGGGTTCATTGTTAGGAGGTCGCGTTTGTTTGACGAGGGACATTTCTCGCGAGACTTGGGTTATGCGACAGAAAGCTGTGGACAAGACGTACTCTGGGTAGGACCGTCTGCGGAAAAAGTCAAGCATTTCATGGCTCTCTCGAGGAAGTACATTATCATCCTGACAGATACGACGAAGGCGGAGTAGCTGGGAATATGGGATGTAATCTTTGCAGCTTTTGGGGTGGGATGAGCTGTACAGGAGGAAACCGTGAGCATCAGTAGGTTTGTAGTACACGGAGGTCGTGAGGCTTGTAGGGTTTAATTTAATAGTGGTGTCAAGGAAATTGACAGAGGTGGTGGAAATTTATGTGGTGAATTTGATCGATGGATGGAAGTCATTGACATAATTGATGAAGCGGTTCAATTCCGCCTCTGTCATGTCAGTTAGACCTATGCCGTCATCGATGTAGCGTCGGTAAAAAGAAGGGAGAAGACCATCATAACTGAGTTCAATCTGGTGTTCCAGATGTCCCATAAATAAACATGCGTAGCTGGGTCCCATTTTAGTGCCCATGGCGACACCGCTGATTTGTTCAAAGTAGTGGCCATTGAACTCAAAGGAATTATTGGTGAGGACCAATTCAGCGAGTCTCACAAGGGTGCGAGTAGGGATGGCTTGAGTTGGAGTTCACAGCCAGCGAACGCATGCAAGCATAGAGCTATCAAAACAGAGAAACATGTATGTCAAACATTTAAACAACTGGGCTGCAATTACTAATACAATAATCAATAATTTCATCAACATATCGATGACATGAGAGGATATGAGATTTATTATCACCGATTTCTTTTTCAAGACCAGGCACATGATGAAGAAGAAGAAGAAGAAGAAGAAGAAGAAGAAGAAGAAGAAGAAGAAGAAGAAGAAGAAGTAGAAGAAGAAGAAGAAGAAGAAGAAGAAGAAGAAGAAGAAGAAGAAGAAGAAGAAGAAGAAGAAGAATGTGGAGGAGAAGGAGGAGGAGGAGGAGGAGGAGGAGGAGGAGAGGGAGAAGGAAAATGAAGGATTATTAAGGAGTGGGAAATGTGATGAATGGGGAAGAGAAAAGAAGAGGAAGAAGAGATAAGGGAAATAATAGATGAGGAGGAGAAGAAACTAGGAGAAGAAGAGAAGAGGACAACTAGAGAGAAGAAAAATAGACATCGCGTTTGTTGAAATTGCATGATGTTATTTAACACGAACGATATCCCTACTGTGTTTGTTTTATGTGTTTGTGTGTACGCATGTATGACCTTGTGTATGCGTGTGTGTGTACGTGTTTATGTGCATGTGTTTATTTATGTGTGAACATGTGTGTGTGTGAGAGTGTGTGTGTGAGAGAGTGTGTGTGTGTGTGTGTGTGTGTGTGTGTGTGTGTGAGAGTGTGTGTGTGTGTGAGAGAGTGTGTGTGTGTGTGAGAGTGTGAGTGTGTGTGTGTGTGTGTGTGTGTGTGTTTGTGTGTTTTATATTACACTTCTCATCACCACTCCATATCGTCGTGATGGAATTTAATAATCCACATGGCAGTCAACAATTGATTAGCAACGAATGAACTTAAATAATGGACGGACTGCAGTCTCTTCTTCATCATTTTGCCCTTTATAAGCCTTTTCTTAAGGCCTTCCAACCAGCTCACACCTAGAGGTCCTGTCTATTGTCTTCTCCTGCGGCTCCCTCCATGTCCTCCCATATTTTCCATCTCTTGTTTCTTGTTTTCTTTGCCGTGTGATGTATTATTTCGCAACGGCGAAATTCGGAGGACTGTATGTAAGTTACAAACAAGGCGGCTGGAGATGGAAAAGAAAAGGATGTGTAAGTAGCTTTTTTTTAATGTTGTATATCCCCTTACAGAACTTTACAGTCAACACCACCATTTTTTCAGCTGCTGTTGATGTGCTAAGCAAGGTTTTACGTTCATTACATTGACATTGCTTTCTTAACGACCGGCTCACATACTCCTGTAAGTTACCAGCGCGGCGCGATCCGCTGCCGAATCTGCTAGCTTCACCACCGCTTGGGGCGTGAAAATATTTTAAAGGGCATAATAATGTGACGATAAGGGATCAATGGGAAAAAGTAAGTACTAAATTTTACAAATTTGACAACACTGTTATTTAAAAAGCATGGGGGGCCTGGAGGGAACCACAGTTTGCCTTGCCGGTGCTGCGGAAATTTGTGCACTTTGGTGAGATTTCCTTGTGTAATTTACAGAAAGAGGCAAAAA
>JACEFZ010023011.1:0-53579 GCA_014155875.1 Cepaea nemoralis | reverse complement strand
AAGCAATTAGCGCAAGGGGACCCGGAAAATAAAATTTCTGGCTTTTGCTCATAACAGAATAATGATGACAACAATAGAACAGTTCAACAAAGGCGAAAACATAAAATCTGGCTTTCTTTCAAAAACAACCTTGTTTTGTTCATTCACAATGAGTCATCTTGACCACACTAGGCCGTGGAAATTTCCTCAGTGACTGCTTACTGTTAAACAGCCTTTCCTTCCAAGGTCAACCTAATTTCTCTTTATCACTCTCAGTGAAAAATTCCTCCGTAAACCAGTTTTCACACAAACTTGACAGCCCCACCCGGCTGCGGTAGGGGTACCGTTACTATCCCCTTCAGTCAGCGACTGCCAATTTTTCTCTGTTTTCCAAACATGTACTTCCCCAGTACCTGGACGCTGGTGTACCCACCCGTCCTATTTACTGCGTCGAATAATCTTGACCAGTCAACTTGCAACAACACAGTGCGCTTGCCTCCAGCACACACACACCTGTCAATTATCTTTGGTTCCCAATCCTGTCATTATCACCGACAGCGACGTCCTACACACACACACGCGCTGCCCTCGCCACTCTGGATTCAACACTCGTCTTTCATTGCCGCGTCTGCTAGTTTCAGCCATCCTGCCTGGTATCAAATTTACCTGTCACCGTAATGGACTCTCCCGGTTAGTCTGTATGGCGTGTCTTTATCACCCCCTCTCGCTTCAGCGATATGGTTGGTTCCAATTCACCTGTAGTGGACTTGACGTGAACTGTCTGTATCAGTTCCCGCACGGAGAAAAACTCAGTGTTTATACGGTGGACACACTCCTCTGTCCACCCTCTCTCAGCGAGGAGCCCACAAATATCTCAGAATGACAACACTGTCTATAATGTTCTTAATCGGACGTAGCCCTCAGAATGTCACACGTTTTCTTGATGATAATATCACGAAGTTCTTACGATGATATGCTCATGATATTATTGTGTGATGGTCGTTGTCTAGGTAACGATACTCATGGTGTGTCAATGGAGATATCTGTCTTGCAATGTACCTCACCCCCGCAGTGCATATTCACCAGGCTTTTAAACAAGATTCCGTTGGCGCACATAATCCTTTATTACAGAAATAAGACGGACAAACGGAACAGGTTTATACATCCAGAAACATAACGTAATCCATAGAATATAAATATCCTCCTCACAATTTAACCAGCACACATCAATGCCTTCTCACGGCCGGCTTCTAATCTCAATCCACAAGACAGGTAATCCAGCTACTATCCATGGCTGGGTCTCCCACAATACAACCCACACATTGGGTTGGAGCCACTGCTTAACTATAGAACCCACTCTGGGTTTAGGCCTGTCTTCACAACTAGAAGACCAACACAACACGGAGCTCTCTCTTAAACGACCTGACCCGCAGTCGGTCTCTTCTCTCACTGACTTTTCAGTCTCCTCACTTCACACAACACACAACTCTCTTTCGACCCATCCCCCCTGGGGATTTCCACTCATATCCGCCCCATTATTTCTGGGGGTTGATTGTTTTCCCCGTAGCCAGGTCAGTCACTTTACTGTCTCCCACTCTCATCTCCATTCTTCCTCCTGCCCGGTCACTCACCTCAATGTCAGTGACCCAGGCTTATGTCACTGATGTTCATTTGGAAAACTCTTTGCTTGTAGCGACAACATCAGTCGAGATCAATTTTGATGCACTTAGGTCTGCAAAACAAAGTCAGATGCCTCACTTTTAAATATTTTAAAATTGTCTAATAAATGTGTTTGATTATCAGTTGTTTTATTTTCTTTACAAAAAAAAATAAATATACCTTTTTTTAACAGTAAACCAGGCAAGCGTTTGTCCACGTTCTCACCTTCTGTGAAGCGACGATGTGGTCGAAGCTGTAGCACGCTTGCTTGTTTACTTTAATTTAGAAAGAAATACATATGTGTGGCCCAGCAGGAAATATTATTTCTAAAATTTGGCCCGCCTGCTGAAAAGGTTATCCACTCCTGCTTTAGATATTCTTATAACGAGCTATAATTTCAAGAGACTGTCGGCTAACTCTTGGGTAAGCATTTCGGCCTTTTAAAGTCGAAATACCCTCACTGCCGGCGACAGGTATCTGTATAGAACAGGGGAAGTAGTGGTTTCCATGGTCCCCAAGTACACTCCATTTATGTCTGATGCCGCCTCATGGGATACAAGTGCCAGGTCAAAGACAGTGTCTGGGTCCCCCGGTCTCATTGCTAGCCTATTTGGCTATATATAATATATATTAGGTTCCAGCTGTATCCTCCTATTTTTATTTGCATTCCCTGCACCTCTTTGCCTTCCTAATGGTCCCACCCATTCATATCAATTATTGTGTGTTGTAAGCCATTCTTGACCACTAGAGCCTGCCCATGTCTTCCCTGCCCGGATGGGTTCATATAACATGAATAGCCAGAGCACTCCAAAGAGTTTGCCTTCAGTTCTGGGAGCATGAGGATGTCAAAATCGACAACCAATATTTTCCAATATTGGTCCTCTCTGCTTTGCGCTAGGGCAGTTCCAATACCAAACCCGTACATGTTTGAGTCCCAGACGATCCGTTTTCCTTCTACCCATTCTGGCTTCGGTCCTCTTCTTTCTTTTCCTTCCACATCTCCCCTACCTCTTCTCCTCTATTTCATGTTCTTCTCGTTAGCTGTTGTAAAAAGTATAGAGCATAGAGCACGCATTCCATTGCTCCAGCGATGATTCTTATTAATTTCCATAGTTGATTTGAAAGCAGTAACTAACCGGTCACCCTAGTTTAGCCTGCCTGATAGGGAAGGTGCAGGGAATGTCGCTCACGAGTCCATATGCATGGCGCCGCCCTGCCAGCATACCAGACGTTCCACGTTCACGACCAGCTCACCCCTGGCCATTCAGTCCTTGGCACGCTAATCCACCTTGAACGTGGGAGTTTATAATTGGAGTTTTCCATCACCAAAATGCACTGCTGTTCTTAGCTAACGGGCCCCAACTACCCGAGGATTTGTGGTTGTAGCGCCTCGACTCTCTTGGTAAACACGTCTCCGAGCGAGCATATGAGGTATATTTTCTGTGGATTTAAAATCCCAACCTGCAATCCCACCTCGCCCACTGTGCCCATCCCCTGTGGGTCCGCGACAGCTTACTGGGTTTTCGGAGCTAACTCCTATATCTAGATGTCGTTCCACGAACTACTCACATCTGGACGCGCTGGGTCGAGGATAGTCCCCCCTGCTTTACCCAGACCAACCATCTGTTTCTCAAATAGGACTTGGCCAATGGGACAAGTAAATCTACCCAACCATCTGTTTCTCAAATAGGACCAGGTCAATGGGGGAAAGTAAATCTCCCCAACCATTTGTTTCTGAAATAGGACTAGGTTAATGGAACAAGTAAATCTTCCCAGCCATTTGTTTTTCAAATAGGACTAGGTTAATGGAACAAGTAAATCTTCCCAACCATTTGTTTTTCAAATAGGACTAGGTTAATGGAACAAGTAAATCTCTTCAACCATCTGTTTATCAAAAAAAGACTAGGTCAATGAAACAAATAAGTATGTATTTCTTCTTCTGCTATCGTCCGAAGTGTTTGCTCTGGACGTAAATGCGCTGTGCATGTTTACAGCAGAGCTGCAATATTTGCGCCTACAATACTTTCGGCCGACACATCCGTTTTCTTCAGGCATTTGTTGACCGGATTAACCGTCCTCAGTACTGGTATTCTAATGTAAAGGTCACCGCAACCGCTAGCATTGTGATGTAATTTCTGGAGAAAGGATGGTTTGGGGAAACTGATATTACGAAAGTAGTGTTTGGAGGAAGTAAGTAAGTAAGTAAGTAAATCTTTATTTTCCAAGGGTTAAGAATTGGGCACGCAGGCCCGTCTGACATTCTGCCCTTCTTCTCTATTTCCTCTCATACATTCTTTCATTCAACATCTCTTATGAAGCAATTCTTTGACAACAAAAGAACAATAAGCATTAAAACGCATGAAAAATAATCAATAATACATGACTTGTTGAGGCAATGTTTAACATGGGCATCATGAATACCCAAGGTGGGTGTAACGTGCCATACATATGGGAATGTTGTTTTTTTTCTAGTTGCCGTTCGAGATAATTTACCATTATTATTGACTTTGTTGCTGTTTTTTTTTTTTTAAGGGGACATGTAGTCTGTCCTGAGGTAGTGTTCAAACAGGTTGCGACTGTGTGTATAATGATTGGTGGTGTCTTATATTTCTTGTGGAAGAGTGTTCCACAACTGAGTGGCAGAGTATGCTAAGCTTGTTTTAAATAAGTCTATCCTAGGTTTAGGGACATGGAGTATATTTAGTCGTTCGCTATGTCTTGCATTATATTTAAACAATGGCCAAAGGTAGCTTGGGGCATTTTGAAATAGGATTTTGTGAATTAGTTTAGCCTTATTAAAAAGTAGGCATTTGTGGAGTGGCAGTAACTGAAGACGTTCATGTAGGTTAGAATTGTCTGTAAGCTTATCACCATTGATTAGACGATTAGGAAGGAAATGAGGGGAGAGGGGTAAGTGTGACAAATATACACATTAAAATATACACTACAACAGAAACGGGAGATGTTGCTATTGTAAGCGGCTGGTAGATTAGAGAAATGTATCAACAACATATGTGTTTGTGGTTGGTGAAGAATGATCATTACAGAACAGAGCAAGAGACGGCTTGATAGATAGAAAGGCAGACATACTCACAGACAGAAAGGCAAGTAGACAGACAGATAGACAGACAAACAGACATGCATACATAGTATAGGCAGATAGACAAATAGATATGATGAAATGATAATAGGGAACGCAAAGATCAAACAATATCCTCGACGATTGTATTAGTCGAAAATCCTTGGAGATAATATTCGCAATCAACTTGACTACATACTGATTCCAAAGAGAAGCAGTTTAACAGGAGCAAACACTAGACCAGGAGCCGAGAGACACTGCCACCATTTGCCAGTTATAGGGAAGATGCGGTTAAGGCTTAAAACCATAAGGAAGACTCCACAGAACATCGCATTCGATAGCATTACTTAGATCAGACAACAACAAAAACATTAGAGAAAGGTACTGAACAGAACATATATAATGCCACAAAGATAATACAAACTATTGATGAACAATTGGGCATGTTGCGGGAATTAATCCAACAGACAGCAACATAAATCCTTCAACTTAAACATAGGATCACAAAAACAAAACAAAAATAAATTGATGACAGATGACATTTTGCAGATTATGGATGACAAAAGAAAGAAACAGCAAGATAAATAAGAACATAATAGAATACATAAAACATAGTATACAAATACAAAGTGGCTAAAGATGTCTGGCTGAATGAACAGTGCACGGAGATTGAAACAATCAATGGAAAAGACTCACATTCCGTGTATCAACGCATAAATACACTAACTTGTAGAAACACATGAAATAACACTAGATGTTTAAAATCGAGAATATACGTAATATTAATGGTCGGGGGGTTGAGTGGTCTCGAGGTATGGTGTCCGGCTCGAGTGCTTGAGATCCCGGGTTCACGCCCCGGTGATGGCCGAGATTTTTTCGCGTGGACTTCTGGTAACAAAATTGCCCATGGTCTCTGGGTAGTGAGATCGGACGCCCGTGTGTATTGTTGCACACGTAAAATATCCCTTGGCAGTTGGAAATCGAAAAAGAGTAGCCTAACGGCGCTTCCCGGGCAATATTTCGAGTACAATATCTACCAAAGGTATTTCAGGACCCTAGCCGGTGCTACGGAGTTCGTGCACTGAGCTGAGCTTCTCCGGACTCAGGCTTCAGTTAGGAGCAGAACGGAGCACTTAAAGGTACACCCATGTTGATCCGTAGACCAAACTAAACTTTTAATGGTCAAAATTATAGTCAGTTGATAGACAGAATATCTGTAGGAGCCGTAAGATGATAGGAGACCGCATGTAAATATTAAGACAGTGGTGAAGTCCGCCAATACTTGTAGCGGAAGTTGAAGATGCATTACTCAAGCCGAGAGAAAACAGAGAATATAATAGAGTAAACTTCTATACTCTTTAGGGAGATGTGAGGTAGGCAGAGCAACTCTGATTGCGTTCGGGATAAAGAAGAAAAGGAGAGGAAAAAGACAGGAAACAGCTCACCGTCCCAACTTACAAAAACAGGGAAAATAAAAATAAAGTCGATTTCCCAGGATTTTGAGACATGGGATAGCACTCTTGTTTATGTTTCAGCCCAGATAATGAATTAAATTATTAGGCTTTAATAGCAACAGTGAATGTACAAACTAAACTTACACAGATTAAACTAACAAATCAGGAACAATACAATGGCAAAAATGCTCTTTATTTATCATATTCTACAACGTCAGGGACAACTAATGTTCGTACAACACTGAAGCATAAAACCAAACACTACACACTACAATCAAACATTAAAAATGGGTGGCCCCTAGCAAAAAACCAGACCTCTGTGTTCTAGGCCAAGTCTCTAGAGTACACCAAGTATCACGACTGAAAGCTTAATCACCTAAACTGGATAGACTGTGACACTTAACAAAAGCAAGACACCTTAACATGGGAGACAAACACCAACAATTGTAACACCACCAGAAATAAGGTGTCTTACCAAACGCGACTTAGGCAGGACTAGTTGCAACACCCGAAAAACCCCAGAGAGCAGTGACATTACAGTCATTAGCCGACAGGCAACATAAAAGCAATATCTGATTATCTGTGCTACAGAATCAATACATGCTTGAAACATATTGCATAAATGAGTAATACATGTACATATTTCCCCATTTTCACTCTTAATGGTGATTAAATATTCAGTTGTTAAATGCAACAATCACTTTACCATCCTCTCCAGTTGTGCCACTGCTACCACAAAATAACACTTGATGTTGATTGAACTGACCACCTTCTACTGCAGTATTCTCAGTCTGTCCTGACTTTCCATGTAACACAATACTCACTTACATAATATCTCCAATTCAGTGAAACTATCACATACAGTCCCTACACACCCTAGTGATGAATGACTAATTTGATTTGCCCAGCTAAAAGTACATTAAACTATCAAATGCAACATACACCCATACATACACCCGTATTTCTGGTGTTTGTAGATCAGTAAAGTGAATTTACATCACACTCTTCTACATCTGAAGACATTTATGTGACTTTCTACGTGGCCTGTGACCAGCTGTCTACTCCTGAAATGTCCACGGCCGAATAAAGCTGCTGTACATCGACGTATCTAATATACCATAATACGTTTACGCCATCTGATATTACTATTACAAACTACTGCCATCCAATGTTGTCTAAGGCCAATCCGAATTAGTGTACTACCCTTTGTGGCTGGATAGCAGATGTCCAGTTATCTTATCTCTTCTGAATTACTCCTGTGGTAGACCTGTTGTAAATCTCACTTTGTTATGCCTCATGTGGCATAACTAATACTCATAAAGATCTATGCAATAGGTTGTACGTAGTGTAATACCACACTCTTTCCATGATATGGCGAGCGCCATGTTTTACTTAAAATGGGATCTCAGTTATCATGATTCCACAAATAATCTTATATACTTTCTAGCGCAAACACCATCGTATACTTGTCTCAGATGTGATGCCAGACTTCAACTATTGCTAAATAGCAAATTCCTTTACTGTGTGACCATCTTGGTGAATCTGCCATATGGTTCTATATGATGTTAGTATTTTAGGACACGGTAGTGATTCATCTATGATATCCTAGTTATCTGGGTACCTACTTCTAAGCACCATATACAAGTTTAGTTCTTTCTCTCTTGCTGCAATCCACATGGCTTAACCACATGTCCATTTATCCATTAAAATATTATTGCCACAGAAGAATAATGTATAATATTATCCTGTTGCATACATACTATAAATAGTAAATTTATGGTCATGACTTTCATCACTCATTATGACTTTAGGAGTGTTCAAGATTCTCATGGATCAATTACTGAATATTTAATCCTGTGCCAGCATAGATGTAATGACACCATATATCCTGACATGATTTGAGTTTTTAGTATATCTAATAATTTATGGCCGGTCTCTCTGGTCTAGAGGTTAAACGACTTTCTCCGTAATCTCGTATACTCTCGTAAGTAACGTGATGTTGCGCGAGAATTGGTAGCGGTTCTCTCCGCGTCGGTAACTTACGGGGTATTGAGCCAGTCGCTCAGAAAGCAATGGCAAACTACTGAGCGTAATCTTGCCAAGAAATCAACAATCAGCTGAAAGATGCTGATGTTAACAGCGATGTCCTGTAAAGGAAATGCGAAAAAAAAAATAATAATTTATGACATTATATATTTATTTCCACACCTCATGACGTCATCTGCTTGATTAACCATTTCTCTATGTAATTATTTGTTATACGCTTGTTTAAATAAAGCTCCATTGACATTAACTCAATCTGTATAAAAACTCTTTTCGTTAATATTTATTCGCATTCTATGTTCGTAAAGTGGAGCAGCTGGCCGAGTAGCTAGAATCCCAGATTCTCATTTAGGAGACCCGGGTTCGAATCCTCGGTAAGGTGTGGAGGTCTTTTTCCTCTGTCGGAGGCAAAAAAGAAATCCCTAATCTGCACAGCTCGCATCGACTGCACTAGCCAGGCGGCTATAATTCCTCAGGCCCAAGACACCCTGCTATACACCGCAAGGTACTATATTGGCAGTAAATGACAGTGACAGTTTCTGTTCCTGCAATCTCAAATAACCGCTGTATTCACAGACGCTGTGTCCACTACACAAACATTGCTTCGAGCCGAAATTTAAAAAAAAAAAAAAAAACTTTATTAAATTAATCAGTTTAAACTTACGGTTAACTGCATCGATGGTTGTCCAAAAATCAGCTAATTACACAAGGAACTTCTGTAACTTTCGGCTTCGCAATCCAGACTGGCCAATAACCACACACAAACAGAAGTAACAGGTCGCTTTGTCTTATTGCTATGTTCTCGGGTGGTGGCCAGGTTTTCCTCTTTTAACCGACCAAATTTGATGTCTCAATTTGGCACGGTTTCATCATAGCTTAGAAATAAAAGGCACCTGGTCCAGACGCTACAATTAAGAAAGAAAAGGCACCTATTCCAGACAGCATTACGTTGGAGGAAACTGGGGCACTGTGAGATTTTGGAATCAAAATATTAAGATCTACTATTGTTGGTACATTCATGGTGATTTATTTTAAAAAATCGTCCTTATAGCTCTGCCAAGGAGACCAGACGCTTTAGTCAAAAGCGTTGTGTAATGTCGCCTTATTTATTTTCACTGTACAGCGAACATTTCAGGAGATCTACTGAAAATACGCCATGGATTCTGGTTGGTGGACATAATATAAATAACTTAAGTTATTTGTAGAAAGTGAAAACAATTTGAACTTATCTTGAATAATAGAAAAATAGACGTCATGGTGATATCAAAGAAACAGATTATGTCTAAATGTACAATTAAAGTAAATAATGTTTTCTGAGGGCATTTGCAGAAATTCAACTATCCAGACACATTGATAACATCAGATGAAAGATGCATCACAGACATAAACAACAGAATATGACAAGCAAAGACTGCATTCTGTCAAACGAAGAACATTTTATGCAATAAGTCCTTGCCATTGGAAGTTAGACGACGAATTCTTGCATGTTACATAGATCGAGTTTTAGCATATGGCTGCAAATCATGGACAATTAGTACACCAGCGAACAAGCGAAACAATCCCTAAAAGCCTTGAAGATGTGATTTTACAGAATTATGCTGACAATTCCTTGGGCAGACAAAATGAACAATTTGGACATTCTGAAGGAGGATAAATCGCAAAGACAGCTTATCACAAACATTAGAAACATGAAGATATAATGTTTGTTCACGTTATGAGAAGACGAAAACTAGAACATGTGACAACAAGAAAGATTTGTGACAAGAGAGATAGAGGAAGACAGCAAGAGAAGATCCTTGACAGTCTTGTGTCTAGGCACGCAAAGGAGTCAAAACATGGATTGATCCATGCTGTCGGGCATCGCAATTTGTGGAGAAGCATGATCGCCATGCCTACCTACCTGCGTAATTGTCTGTCTGTCTATCGATGGCTCACAGACCCGTGTCTGTTTTTTCGCGAATGTATCGTACACACGTTGACGGGCTCCTCCATTACAGTGAGGATCGCTTGGTTGGCCATCTTGAATGCAGTTGCCGCCACCCTGCCCTTCACGATCGACAGGCTTCTGGACTTCTTGGGCTTTGAAGCTCATCGCGTTGCCTACCTTACATACTACATACGTGTCATCGCGTTGCCTACCTTACATACTACATACGTGTCATCGCGTTGCCTACCTTACATACTACATACGTGTCATCGCGTTGCCTACCTTACATACTACATACGTGTCATCGCGTTGCCTACCTTACATACTACATACGTGTCATCGCGTTGCCTACCTTACATACTACATACGTGTCATCGCGTTGCCTACCTAACATACAACATACGTGTCATCGCGTTGCCTATCTTACATATTATATACGTGTCATCGCGTTGCCTACCTTACGTACTACATACATGCCGTCGCATTGCCTACCTTATATACTACATACATGCCTACCTATTCATATTGCGCATTATGTTCCTTTT
Organism: Cepaea nemoralis; assembly: GCA_014155875.1. NCBI lineage: Eukaryota > Metazoa > Mollusca > Gastropoda > Stylommatophora > Helicidae > Cepaea > Cepaea nemoralis. The sequence goes on along the minus strand of JACEFZ010023011.1, from coordinate 42,893 downwards.
AGTTGCACATCCTTTACAGAACGTAGTAGTCAATCCCAGCATTTTTTGGCTGCTCGTGATTTCTTGACAAGTTTCAGTTCAGTAGATTGCCATTGCTTTTTTAGCTACCGGTTCCCATCTCATTTCATAAAAAAGCAACGAAGGCGATCTGCTACCAAATCGCCCACAGCTGTGTTTCGAGCGAGGTTTTAGGAATTTCGAACTGCGTCCGTGATCTCATTGCCACAGAGCCGATTCCTTTTTTACTGTTCCTTTTACTTATCGTTTTGTTTTAGTGCTGATTGTGCTGCCCTTGTGCATGGTTATTACAACCGAAGAGTAAATAGGCATGCAGGCAGGCAGACAGTCTATCTATCTATCTATCTATCTATCTATCTATCTATCTATCTATCTATCTATCTATCTATCTATCTATCTATAGATGTATGACAGAGAGTGATAGAAGGGCAGAATGTTAGACGGGCCTGCGTGCCCAATTCTTAACCCTTTGAAAATAAGGTTTGTTCGGTCGTTCGTTCGTTCGTTCTATCTATCTATCTATCTATCTATCTATCTATCTATCTATCTATCTATCTATCTATCTATCTATCTATCTATCTTTCCATCAATCTATATTTTATCTATCTGACTATCTGTCTGTCTGTCTGTTTGCTTGCTTGTCTGTTATGTCATCCATCTGTCTGCTGCTTTGTTTATGTGCATGTACATCTATTTATTTATCCATCCATAAAATCCATTCATCTGTCAGCGTTTCTATCGAGTCTGGTTAACAAGCTGTTAACACATCTGTTTCTCTGTCTGATACATTTGTGCATTTATGTGTCACGCTTTCTACAATAATGGTATAATCAAATGTTAAATGAGTTAATTTGTCACAAGTTATGGAGAAGCGTGATTGGTGATGACAGTGATACACGTGATATGATTATGTATGGATGGTTCTGTTAGCGTCTACAGCTAGTGACAAAGGTTTTCTGCGGCGTGTTTCTCGGAAAATCTATGACAAAAGTGTGTCAAGGTCATTGTATTCCCGTCCAGACGTCTCTGCTGTTTAAGAGGCCATAATTGGGGATACACAGCTCAGATTAAATAATCAAGACACCAGAAAGATTGTATTACAATCCGATAATTCCATATTCTCAAGACACATTACAGCGTTGGGGAAGTTGCGTCTGGCAGGAGCTCATACTTTCTTAAATTGTAAGTGAATTGTTATTTATTGTTTTAAATATTGATTATCACTTGTTTCGGTGTACAGGCAGTGCTGTGCTAGGGTAAGTGATTATACTGACCACGTCCTATCTTCACATTGAAGTGGGGACACTATGGTCAGATACTACTTTGTGGGAACGTCATAAACAGTCGCTAGAGTATATGACATTACAGTCAGATATTACTAGTCTTTTGGGTAATCCCGGGCATTCACTAGCCTGTGTATCTTGGCGTGAGGCTTGATCCTTCAGAGATCATGTCGATTATGTCATAACAAAAGCTCGAAAAGGTTTGTCAGCAATGAGAGTCATGGCGACTGCCAATATCGAGCAAAGACTGCTAATACTTCTGTTCCAAGGACTGGTGCTTTCACGCATCGAGTATGCCCTGGCCATCCTCACTGTCAGCCCCACACAGATTGGAAGACTTGAAAAGGTACAAAACGAAACCATGCTCATCATTTTGGGCTGCATGAGAGGCACCAGCTGTGTAGCAATGAGATACCTCCTTGACTTCCCGACAATGGAACACAGGATCAAGATCTGGAGAGCTCGTGCATACTTAAAAATAAGTGCAGATGAGCAGCACCCTCTGCACGACGCTATATTCAGAGAGAAGGGTGACAGGCTAAAGAGGGGCAAATCATGGATGGGTCGGGCGGAAGATGTCGTCAGACAGGTTTGCAGTCTTACCAGTATCAGCCCCGGCAATGAATGGGTGTCGGTGCCTCCAGCTTTTAAGTGCACTTTCTCCTGCATTATCACACTCGACAGACGGTGCAGAGAACAGAACCCTGTCGCTGTCAATGCAGAGGTTAACGCGCTCATCTATGAACACTCAGATAGCCCCGAAGTGCTCATCTATACAGATGGATCTGTTGTAAAGCAGCAGAGAAGTGCGTGGGAATTTACAGCCCGTTCAGTGGGCCGAACCGTTCAAGAATCCAGTGGTGCCCACTCTATGACCACAAGCAGCATGACGATGGAAGTGATGGTAGTTACACAGGCTTTCATATGGCTGGAATCACAGCATTATACCAACGTATGTGTACTAAGTGATTCAATGAGCATGATTCAGAAGGTCGAAGCTGGATCTGTACGTAGACAGTGGACTGAGTCGCTGCGGAAGTCTGTTTTCTGTAAAGTCACCTTCATCTTCGTCCCGGGACATGCGGGAGTCAAGGGAAATGAACGAGCTTATAAACTGGCTGGCTCTGCACCCCCTGTAGATGGCCAGCCCATGGATCATGCCGATGTTATTAACGTCCTCAAAGATATGGCGAGAACAGAGGACTTTGACGTCAGTGAATCCACATCGCTGTCCAGGATGAAAAACTTGGGCGTAAGAATCGGCACGGCCAGACGCGAGATGTACATCGGGAAAACAAGGTGTCTCGTCAACCAACACAGAACTGGCACTATTAGCCACCGGACGCTGATGCATATGCTGGGGGAGGATCTGAGCACCTATGGACATGACCGGAGTGCAATGAAGATACCCCAACTGATAACTGATAACTGATATCATTTTTTTCCACCACCTTTTCAGATGTTTGTCTGTTTGTCATCATGGTCAGACACTAGTCTATAGGACATCCTGTCAGAGATTAGCCTGGCAAACGAAGCAATGGTCGACAATAATCTTCGATGTGATAAAGCCTGTTAGCTACAATTATTTTCCACGATGATGGTAGACAGGCAATGTGGGGTGGTAGGTGAAGATATAAGGAAAGGAATCCTCTAATCTTAATAACGAACTGGATAAGAAACGTGAACTGTCTCAAAAAGACTTTCTAACAGCAGCCAATAGAGCACTGGAAATTTACCGAACCTCCGAGAGAATAGCATTCACTCTATTTGAACCGGAAGTCCGTTTGATTATCCATCCCACACTCAGCTCCATAGAAGTGTTGTCCCTGGACTAATCTTATCAATGGGAACACACCTAGAAAAAAAAACAATATTTCAAATACCAACTAACAAGTAAATAAACAACTTTTACTTACAACAAACAACCTTATATTGGGATAACCTGGGGAAGAGGGGAAAGATATCTTCAGGTTCATATAACATGGCATAATCATATACACACTATAAAAATGAATAATGGCATCTCATTAAACAATATAACAATTATATCTAATTAATTAATTAACTATCCAGATGTTGTCTTGATGAAGGAAGAAATCAACATTTTCCTTGCTCTACTGAGATGCTAAGGTGCTGAGATGCTAGTTCTCACGGAAATGTTCATGATTTGACAGGAACAAAGTGAATCCATCCATCATGTGCCATGCCGGTAAGCGTGGGCGGTCATGTTCTGCCATCTCACTCGATCAACAGAGTCGTGGATCAGTTCCGTGTTTCTGTCTCGACCATGCCACAAGGCCAAGCCATCCAGATACTTGTTTCTAGGTCTTCCCCTTGGTCTGTTCCCCTCGATCTTACCAGTTGTCACCAAGTTCTCCAAATCATTTCTTCTCATAACATGCCCAAAAAATTGTGACTGTCTACGTCTAATGTCTCTGATCAGTTTACGATCTTCATTTGTTTCTTGAAGGACTTGTTCATTGGTCTTTCTGGCTGTCCATGGTATTCTTTGCATTTTCCTCAGAAACCACATTTCTACAGCCATCAGATGTTTTTCAGCCTGGCTGCTCATTGTCCAAGCTTCACATCCATATAAAAGTACAGGTTCTATGTAGCATCTCAACACTCTTTTTCTCGTTTCAATTGACATCTTTTTATTGGTCAGTATGTTTTTCATCTTGCTAAAGGCTACTTTTGCCATGGCGAGTCTTGTTCTAATCTCTTCAAGGCATCTCCCATCAGATGTTATTACTGTTCCGAGATAATTGTACCTATTCACTTGTTGAAGAATATTCCCAATTACACTGTGGTATTTCGTTCTTCCTAGTGACGACCATAATCTGTGTCTTTTTACAATTTAATTCTAACCCTTGTTGTTCACTGTGTGTAACAACCGCATCTACTAAATTTTGCAGGTCCTGTTCATTGTCTGCAATCAAGACTGTATCATCTGCATATCTAATGTTATTGATGCATCGTCCCCCAATGTTGATTCCTTCCATATTTTCAATATTTCTGAAAATATTTTCACTGTACAGGGAAAACAGATCTGGAGACATTACACATCCCTGTCTCACACCTCTCTTAATAGGCTGATATTGGCTTACTTCATTATCAACTCTTATGGCAGCTTGTTGTTTCCAATATATGTTTTTTACAAGTCTAAGGTCTTTCCCATCAATTTGTAGATCTTCAAGCATCCTTATCATGTTGACATGTCTCACTTTATCAAAAGCCTTTGTGTAGTCAATAAAGCAAAGGTGTAGATCTTTGTTTACTTCTATAGAACGTTCGATTACGGTTCTCAGTATATACACAGCATTTACTGTACCCTTGCCTACTACAAACCCACATTGTTCTTCTCCTATTTCAGGTTGTATTTTCCTCCTAACTCTTTGCATGATAATTCTTAGCAAAATCTTAGTGATGTGACTCATTATACTAATTGTTCGATGTTGATCACATTCCAAGACTCCTGATTTCTTTGGGATTGCAATAAATACAGAATTACATAACTCATGAGGCATATTTCCAGTATCATATATTGTATTAAGCAGACTGGTAACTTTATCTATTCCATATTCTTCTAAAGCATTAATCATTTCTGTTGTGACGCTGTCTGGACCGGGGGTTTTGCCAGATTTCATATGATTAAGAGCATTCTGAACCTCCATCTTCAAAATTGCTGGCCCTTCATTGTTATTTTGAACAATATATTGTTCGTCTCTGTTATCGTCATAAAGGTTTTTCACGAAATCTGACCATACATGTAAAATCTGATCTTTTTCTATTATGACTCTTCCATCTTTTGTCTTTAGGCAGCCTGCTGATGTACGTGTTCTTTGATTAGTAATCTCCTGAATTCTTTTGTGCATTAGTTTCGCATTTTTACTGTTGTGTTGTTTTTCAATTTCTCTGCAATTTTTCTCAAGCCATGTTTCTTTAGCCTCCTTACATAAGGTTCTGACTTTTCTGTGAATTTCTTCATATTTGGCAGGATTATTTTTGTTCTGTCTTCTTGTTTCCATTAGTTGTAAAATTTCTTCAGTCATCCATGTCTTACGGCCCACTTTCTTTACTTTTGGAATAGTTTTTTCTGCTGCACAACTGATTGAATTCTTCAGCATTTCCCATTGATCCTCTACATCTTGAAATAGGATCTCTAGATCAGACAATAAATCAAATTTGTTCTTTACTTCTATGTTAAAATTATCTTGTATTTCTTTGTCAGTTTTCAATTTGCACAAGTCATATTTAGGGTTTCCTGCTGTATACTTGACTTTCTTTAACTTTACCCTCAATGTGCCTGTAATTTATCTGTGATCACTGTAACAGTCTGCATTTGGAACTGTTTTTACAACTGTTAATGCATTTCGAAACCTTTTGCTTATCAGGATGTAATCTATCTGGTTTATAATCCTGCTGTCTGGACTCCTCCATGTCCATAATCTTCTAGGATGTTGTTTAAACCAGGTGTTTCCTACAACCATTTCTTGTTCTTTTGCCCATTCTACAAGTCTGTACCTCTTTCATTTCTCTCTCCCAACCATGGTTGCCTACACTGCATCCATCGCTTTGCTTTCCTATTTTTGCGTTGAAATCACCCATTATGATATTTATTTCTGATTTTTTACAGTTCTTCAAAGCAGACTCCATGTCATTATAAAATTCCTCTATACTTTCTTCACTGCTTTCACTTGTTGGGGCATATACTTGAATTACATTTATTTTAAAAGGTTTTCCGTTTAATTTTACTAATAGAACTCTGTCTGACACAGCCCAATATCCTTTGACAGAATTTGATGTTTGCTTATCTAATATAATGGTTACCCCTCTTTGCTGTTCTTCTCCCCCCGAGTAAATAATCTTACAATCCTCTCCTGTCCTTATCCCTGCTCCTCTCCATCTCGTTTCCGATATTCCTAATATGTTAATCTTCTCTCTCTCCATTTCTTTTTGATGTCCTCCAACTTTCCATCTGCATTCATTGTGTCTAACATTCCAAGTTCCTACTTTCAATGATATTAATCTTTGCACCTAGTAGCCTGTTGACGGTCTGGAGTCACCTGGTGCGCATGACTATCCCTACCGGGCGAGGCTGCTCCTATGGAGCACCCATTTACGCCGTTTCTCTGATTATCAATAAGTGAACACAACATGATTTTCTTGGCATGTGTAAAGAAGGTAGTTTGCCATTGCTTTCCTTCCCAGCAGTGACCATACTGGTCAGTGACCGTAGCCATTGTCTCCTCAAAAAAGGAGATCTTCTGCCTACCGTCGTGAAGGTGGAGACCATAACCTACAACTATCTGTCGGCTGCTCTCCATCTTCATCCACCACCTGCACCCATGGCTTCACGTAACCCTGATCGGGGGGCTAAACGGGTACTCCACCTTGCCCAAGGGTGTCCCGTAGGCTAGCGGAGGGAAGGAGGCGCCTTACTTCTCCTTTGATAGGGGATACCCCTACCCCGCTACCCCCACAAAGTGAATGTCCATGATTAAATTAAACGGAGTAACAGTCCATGTTTAAATAAACGAAATAGTCCATTATTTGTTCTTAACACACAGGCGGTGTGAATGCTCATAACCAATAAAACAGGGGTTGCTAATGTTCATTTCCATATGAGAGTACGAAATGTTCATTCTTTACACACGGTGGTTGTGAATGTTCCTACCCAATAACACAGGGGTGCGAATGTTCATAAACCTGCGGGTGTTGGCACGGGGGAAAAACATGAAATGGTAATAAAAGAGGCCAAGCGGCGTTTATCCTTGTCGTATATTCTGAAGGGACTGGGGATCACTATTGTTCATTACCCATATTCTGGTTTAAGAAGCTGGGCCCCATCCTCTTTCAAATAAATCAAGAATACGACCCTTGAAGTATTACAGACTCGGTTTCATTGTTTGTCTAGGAGTTAATGGTCCTCTATTAGGGAATAGTGAACACTAGATTGGACTCTGCCCCTTCACCAGGATTCTAATAGCTCTCGAACCCCCATGATATTCTGTGAAATGTCTGAAAGACTTCCTCAGTATGAATCAGGTGAAATGTAGCATGGGTCTGGAACAGTCAAGAGATATTTCCTTTTGTTCATTGGAGTTAGTTTGTTTGCTAAATAAATATTTAACAAATACTGACAGACATTGACATCTTGTTTACACAAATAAGACAGAGATTTAACAGACAGGTTGTACTGAAATGAATTTAGGAGATTCAGTTACTGTGTATAGAATTTATTGATTGGGCCTGTGTCTTTTGGCCTTTTCTTAAACATTTCCACATTTTTGACATCTGTTCAGAATGACATGATCAATGTGAAAAAATGCAAATCAGGACCAATTACAGAAATCAATAATGAATAATAATCAAATGGTGATCATGAGTTTTCTATAAGACATCTTTCAGTGTAAAGAAAGTTCTCTAAGAATCTTAGTAAGTCTTATCGAGTTTTTGTGTGGTGTTGTCTCTCATTTTCCTCTGATTTGATTTGGGTTTGTTGGCACGAGAAAAAGTCACCTCTGAGTGGTAGATTTGGGTTGAGCCTGGGTCCATGGACTGATGGATCCGTTTCAGTACTTGCCAGTAAGCTACTCTGAAGGCTGCCCTTGCTCTGCTCAAGGCCTGAGGTCATCTTCCATCTCATGTGTGGGGATCTTCTTTTCTCTGCCTCCCCCTTCTGGCCAGGTCACCACCAAGAACATCACTGTGCAAAAGTTACATAGGCATGTATAATCCTACCAATGCAATTTTACAGCATGTTATTAAGTGTGAACACAACATAACAGGAAGGATAAGATCAGAAGAGCTGGTGTTGTGTTAATTTGTGTGGGGTCAGAGATTATTACACTGGATGCACCTGCTATCGTCTGGTACCTGTGTATGCATTTTCTCAGTGTACCTGGGGTTCAGTGAGAAGTGTACAATCAGACATAGCTAAGAGTGATGATGTGTTGTTCCTTGGAGCATTCAAGTCAGGCTGATAAGACAAGACCAAGACAAGGATAAGATGCATTTTATAAATGACATTACAATTAAACATCTTCATCAACTCATTTGTTTATGCATTTGTGTATATAATGTTTCTCAGTACCTTCCAAATTAACTACTTGTCTTCTTCTTCTTCTTATAAATCATTTCCTTTTGTCTGCTGTTGTTGTAGTGTGGAGTGCTGTGTTGTGTTGTGTAGTGTTGAGTTAACTTCTGTTGACTGGGTTCTCATAGCTTTCACCATTTTTCCCATCTTCAGTAGTTAATATGAGTTTAACTCATCAAGTGTTTTTATTGTTATTCATGTTCAACATACAGAATTTCTGATGTGTATTTGTTACAAAATGTAATCCATACAAAATCATGACAACAATACATTAGTAAGAGGTTGTTACATAAATTACCTCTCCTAATCCTCCTCTCTATTCTTCTTCATATTAATTATTCTTCTTCTTCTGTTAGCAGTGCACATCATGTCCATTCTGTTGGCGATCAACAGTTGGCAATAGACCGAGGTTGTGTCCACCTTTTGGTCTGGACAGATTAACTAGGCTGTCTGTCACAAATGGCGTCTGTGAAGCGTAACCTTTTTAAAGCAATGCATTTAATAAGTGCTTTGTCTGAGTGAAAATCTGACACATAAATACAATCATTTTCTATCAAACCCTATTATTTCAATTCGCTAACGAGGAAAGGAAAGATATAATCCTTCTCTCAGCTCCTTAGATTACGAATAGACAGAAATAAATACGATTTTAAGCGAGGCAGTGGTATGGGTGCAAAATCTGGCTTGTGTTTGCAGAAAGCATTTTAAAACAGTTTTGATGAAATGCATCAAAGTGCGTTTGAATTCTCACCTCATACAGTTTTATGTGATAGATTGATGTAGTATGCACATAGTAAAGCTAACAGATGTAGTGAAGAACTTCAGAGTTTGCAGTTTTTAGAAAGTGTGAGATTGTGAGTTTTGCCGGGGAAAGGCTCGGTGTAGCTAAAGTTTGCAGTCGACACTTTTACACTTCAGAGGATCTATTTTATAATTAATACATTTTATTTTGACACACAAACACGGTATACCTCCGCTGCACACATCTGGGTATTACATTGATCTGAGGATTCACAAGCTTACCTCGAGTATACGATCAAACTGCCGTTTATTTGTTTGAAAAGACAGGTCACTTTGGCTCTCTGACTGTCTGTCAGGGCTGAATTGGAAGACGTGCGCGGGTTTAACGAAAGGAACGCTGTCGCAGGTCAGAGTTGTATCACGTGACCCGCTCCCTCCACTAATCTTCCTATTTGAAGACGCTGTACCTTCTATTAATAGCCGACATCTGTCCATCTCGAGTGTCAAGTTGGTGTTCGATTCTCAATCGTGCGTTCAATTGTATGTATTTCTCTGGTTGGCGTGTAAATGTTGACGCGGTGTAAAATGATGTTGGTGATTATGTCACATAGCCCCACTCCAGATTGTTCTAGGGTATGGAACTAAGTGTCCAGCATTTACAGTTGTCAAGCTTTTCCTATATGATTTACTCCAATGTATTCTCTTCCGCATCAGATTGACATGGTTCATCAGACACTGGGTGTCGACTTAGGAAGTCTCCTCCCACATTCATCCTTCCAGGGACATATTCTATCTGGAACGAGTATGGTTGTAGAAGTAATGACCACCTCATAAGTCTTGCATTCAAATTTTTGGATGCTGCGAGAAACATGAGTGGTTGATGATCAGTAGAATAGATTTAACATTGGAGTGGTTCCACCAACGTTTAACATAGCCAGCATCATAAACACTTCCTTTTGTTAACACGAATTAATAGTTACATTCACATCGTACACTGTTACGTTACACATTGTTATGACACACAAGGAAACAACGAAGTCACATAACATATTATCACTGATATAATAAGTCCCAGCTCCCTCTGCCCAAGCGCACCCTTTTCCGGTTTTGACCTGGGCGCGTCACGTGACCACATAACTCCGCCCCTTCGTTTCCGGTTGTCGGGTTGGTTTGTCAACTCTTGTCTTAGTGCCATTCGTTTACACTTGCTATGTTCTCTTATCCCTCTCATGGCAATATGCCCCCCCCCTTTTTCTAAAAATGTTGTAAACATTTTACTACCTTTACTCAGTCTTATAATTCTTGACTTGAGTTAGATACGTACACACTACCGTTTGTTTGGTGGACTCAATGGTCACACGCTTTGGTCTCTCTCAATATTCGCACAAATATGTACCTCTATTGTCATTACATATGAGCTTATCTCTTCCATGATTCTTTTATAGACTCGTGACAAGTTTTCATCAATAAACAACATCACACAAAAAATATAATATATTATGCGGACACGGTAACCCGTCTACACCTAGACTTCCGTGTAGTCAGAGCCTTCTTTTCAAGTTCAGAGGTATGTGATCTAGTCTGACGTAGGATCCAATGTTTTATCAAACATCCCTAGCAGCTCCTCAATTATGTACTATTCATGAGCATCCTACTCAATCCAAGCCCCAGGCTCTGAGTAAGGTACATGTGTGTGATTATGGACTATGGCTTTTACTGTCCCTTCTTGTATCTATGAATCGCTCTTGCTTTGACTTTGATGTTATTGAGTTATGTTCGACCTTGGTGCTGCTTGTAGTGTATTTATCTCTTCTGTACTTTACCTAGGTATTTCTATTTTGGGGTATCTTCACCTGATCGATCTTTGTCTGGCAGCTATCATTGCCCATGGATGTTATGGCGATGCTAGATTTCTGTTTGTTCTATACCACTTCTCTATGAACCTTATTCTCTTGTCTTTTCCAATTATGCCTTTACCAATGAGATTTATTTACCTCACTGTATCATCACTGTATCAGTCAAAAGTCGCTTCATAAGTGGTGTTGAATGAAAGAATGTATGAGAGGAAATAGAGAAGAAGGGCAGAATGTCAGACGGGCCTGCGTGCCCAATTCTTAACCCTTTGAAAATAAAGACTTATTATTATTATTATTATTATTATTATCATATCCATACAATGCATAAGTGTTCTATAAAACCTGTACATACTAATAAAATATCCATGTCATGCATACATATTTTATCATAATCAATGAATGAAAATATATTCCATCCTATGTAAACATGTTCTACAATTTACCATCACTGTACATTGACGAAATACAGTAATATCACCCATATATACAACGTGTTTGTTCTCATTTGAAATATTCTGGTTTAGAACATTTCTGCAAATTTCTACTTGTTTGGTTTCTCTCAAATTTACACTGCTCACAGTCTCAAAGAGTCAGCTGATTAAATTAGAGCGCATACAGAACGAAGCGATGCGAGTCATTCTGAGATGCACCAGAGACACCCCAGTTGTGTGTATGCGTTACATCCTTGGTTTGCCGTCTGTTGCAGGTAGGCTCAGGGTGATGCAGGCGAAGGCATATCTCAGGGTAGCTGCAGACACAGATCACCCATTGCATGATGCGCTGGACGCCGTTAAGGGTCAGCGACTGATAAGAGGGAAATCATGGATGGCTCAGGCGGAGGATACGATCAGGCAGGCGTGCCCCTTGGAGAATATTAGTAGAGGATAAGAGTGGGTCAGAGTGTCAGCGGAGCAGTCAGACTTGTGCAGAGTTGTAAAAACATTGAGCCTGGAGTGCAGGGAGTGGCCAGCAGGGGCCACGGAAGTGGAAATCAAGCAACTAATTCCGGATAATGCTCGCCCAGGTGATGTGATTATCTACACAGATGGGTCGGTGTTGAGAGGTAGGAGAAGTGCCTGGGGGTTCTTAGCAAAAGCCAATGGTCGACGTTCGGTGAAGGAGAGCCTGGCATATGATACCACAACATCTAGCTTAAGAATGGAGGTGGAGGCGGTCAGTGCAGCTTTCCGCTTGATGGAGAATACCACACACACACACACCACACACACACACACACACACACACACACACACACACACACACACATCGTGATTGTAACTGACTCGGGAAGCATGCTGAGTAGAGTGAAGACAGGCAAGCTTCGTGCAGAGTGGCTTGCTTCGCTTCGGAAGTCACGGGTGACAAGCATCGTCTGGATCTTTTCTCCGGGGCATGCTGGTGTGCTGGGGAATGAACAGGCGGACAGATTGGCTGGCTCGGCAAAACTTGGTGGAGTATTGATGCATGACAAAGCAGATGTGGTTGCGACATTGTGGGAGAATGTGTACACCTCGGAGGAGCAAATGGATCACCATGGTCTGGCAAGAATGCGACAGCGAGGGGTGACGAGGGGATCTGGCCGACGATAAACGCTCAGAGGAAAGGCGAGACGGACATATAATCAGATTGCTACTGGTACTATTAGTGTTGGAACTCTTCGCTGGCTGCTGAGGATGAGGACGGAGCGCTTATGGGAATGGCCTGAATGCTGTGATGTCGGTTCCAAAATCAATCAATCAATCAATCTCAAATTTACATTTCCACTTGTCGTTGTTTCATACGTTCTGTGGACTTATGACCACTCTTTGCTTTACCATTTACCTCACTTTGCACATTTAACTGTAACCACATGTGTCATACTGTTGGACTTGTAGTTTCTCTGTTTGCAAAATATAGTTATACTGCTGTAGAAACCTCAAGTAGTAGGATCTTCTCATAGAATCCTACGCTGTACTGGGACTATTCAATTTCAAAATCTATAATAGTCTATATAAGTATTCAATTCTTTGTCATAATGATGATGACTGGAATGATGAAATGATAATAACAACATCAGAGGAAATAGTAGTTTCCCAAAAATGTTAATGATTATGAAAATGATACCAATTACAGTTCTAAATGGATGTATTGACCCTAGAATCTTTGATGACTACTTGTGAGATGTAGATCAACCTTGTATCCATTCAACAGTGGCTTGCAACTAGTCTGGTGGTCTATGGACTTGTATGGTGATCATCTTATGCTCAAATGGCGTAGGACTTTTATCTGCAGCTGCATTCTTACTCTCCATTCAGCTTCAGATACTCTAATACTGTCTGAGAATAATAACACAATGGGATGTACGTATCTATGTACATATGCATATACAACAAGTATTAATACAAGAGATAGTGGTAACTAATCTTAAGTTGTTTCCAGTGACATGCAAATGTCCTGATTAGCAATTCAGAGTGCTGTTGATTCTTCAAGCACCCTTGCTATGAGGTGATTTATAGATGATGTGGTGTACACATGCAATTTTGTCTCAGATGTGTACATAAAAGGTTTTCATATTTGCATGGAGTTTCACAGATATTCAAATCATAATGATGTAGAAGCATTACTTAACTCCATTTAACACATGATCATGACATACTATAATGATGGCATCATCTGGACTGTATGTCATATAACACTTTAGCTCCTCTATATCAGAGCTGTAGTTAATTTTATTATTCTTGCATATGATGTTCTTTTTCTAATATGTTCATTCAAACAACACTATCATTAACTAAGCATTCATTCTGTTAAACAAATTCTATCTATTCTAAAATATCTATATCTTATATATACATATCACAAGATCACAGTGTTTCATTTTGAAATATGAGATGTTATCTATAATTTTTATGATAGTACTTCTCGTCCGAAGATGTGTCAACCAATCTTTCCCATTGATTTTCAGCATAACATGTGGGTTTACTGAGGCTATAGTCTACACATCTAGTAATCTTAATTTTAGTTTGATCATCCAAATATGGTGTTACCAATTGTTTAATTCTTGATGTACTTTCGGGTAATGATGGACTGATTGATTTGTAATGTTTCATGAGAAAGGCTACCTTGGTTTTATCCTTCTCAGTTAAATTTGGTCTGAATGATAGTGCTTTCCATGTGATAACTTCTTGAGTAAATGGTGTTGTTGTGATTGTTGGGTGTTTATGTGTCAGTGGTTTATCTATCTCTTTATCGGTAACCTGTTCTATGAGGTAGTTTCTGATTTCTTATCATGTTGATAGTGTTTTTCATAAGTGTTTTCGTTACTTGTTTGTTGTCTTTCTCTAGTCTGTATATCTGGGGTAGTGTCTATCTGGTTATTCTGCACTATGACTACTTTATCTTCTTCTTTATCTTTTCTTGCTGAATTATTGTTGTGGCATTTGTTACAGTGTTTTTTTATTTGCCATGCTTGAATTTCCTCCTGTGTACCCTCTTTATTCCAAGTATGTTACCTAGCATTAATCCAGCGTACGGGTTTGGTAGCATTGCTGCTTGTATTCTGCCACTATAGTATGGGCTGTTGATTTCGATCCATGCTGTGGCATACTTTTCGAGTGTTCCACCAAATGTTCGACAAGTTACTGTATTACCCGTGTAAGTCTTCCCTTCTAAAAAACCTTTGGTTTACTCCCACTATCGATGCCCCAGTATTTCTTATGCATGTGGTAGGTATGACGTTGACAAATGCTTTTTGGACTTTCAGAGCTGCACTGTACATGTTGTTCGTATTTGTTTGTTGTGTAGGTACTCTCTGACTATTTACAGGTTTATAAATCTGTTGTCTATTATTATTATTGGTAGCTATAGACGATTTGCTTGTGTTTTGGTCATGTTATTCATTTCTACTAGATTTGACATCTGTTCTTTTAGCTTCTTTCATCATTAGTTTCAGTCTACAATTCTTGACTTAATGTCCAAAACTATGACAAAGATAACATTTTATCGGTTTTTTGTTGTTTCTTTGAGCTATTGGTAATGTTATTCTCTCTTTTTCAAAATTCCACTTATCTATTTCAAACTGTAGTCTTTTTGCTTCGAGATCTAGCTTTTGTCTTTCTAGAGCTAGTTCCTTACCTTTTTGTCTTTCTTGTGCTTCTCTAAGTTCTCTAGCTGATTTATCTTGTGCTTCTCTAGCCTCTCTAGTTGCGGCCCTGTCTTCTCTTTGTTGTGCCTGAAATTCTGAGACTTTTTCTTTCTGCCCATGTCATAAGTTCTGGGCCTGTGAAGCCACATTTTTCACCAAGTGCTACAAAATCTAATAATATAGACATGTTGTGGTTGTGTACCTGTCTAATATTTATGTGTATATATGTAAATAATATGTAGCTGGATTCAATGTAGACACTATCTGTATCAGTGTCTTCAGATAATAATATATGTGATGAGAATGGTAAAGAATCCCAATAGCACAAATATATTTCCAGTCAGTGTCGCTGTTGATCTTGCTCTGGCGAAGCCGACTTTGATGACCCTGCTGTAATAATGCTGTACTGTAATAATGTTGTACTACAATAATGATAACAACACTGGACAACAATAACACCTATCAGAAGTTTTAGTTAAGTGACATTACACCTGTGGACACAATAATTACAAATAATAGAGACATTAATGACGTTAAAGAACAACAAATAATGGACTAGGTTACATAACAAGACAAAGTTCTCGCTAGAGCAGTCGAAAATGTACTTAAATTCTAAGTCAATTTCGAATGATAACCGAACAGAACGTACATTTGGGTGATGATGAAATAACCACAAAAGTAGCCCCCCAACCTCCCACTAATGATGAGGGTGATCAAACATATTGATGGAAGGGTGCCTGTTGACTCTGGAATACTAAGCAGGACACATATACAAATCAAGTGAAAACAGCTCAACCTGTATAAATTCAGCTCCGGTGTCCTTTGGTGGCCTGGTCCATATGCTTGGCTCCACTTCAGACTTCTTCAAAAGATGGTATAGATCAGCTTTACTGCATTTCGGGCTGACCAGGAATCAGTAGAAGTTTGGTGTTGAAAATGGTGATCCTCACAAAGTGGCGTTAAGAGCCCCTATCATCCTACTGCTGGAAGTGGAAAATTGGATCTGAAAAAAATTCTTCACTCTGACACTGAGATTAGTTCATTGGAGCACTATAGTGCGTGAAGCACATGAACACGGCTCTAGATTGATGATTTATGTGGCTGAGTGCCATAATCTGTTTTCTTGAGAATATATTTGGAATGTTGAATTAAAGTTCTTTGCAACTGTACACAGATGTACTATGTCACACAATTCATCTAACGTGATGTTTGGCTGAGACGTGAGCTTATTTGTTGTTGTTAGTGGCCGCCATCTTATTGACCTTGGACAATGTCGTTCTTTGTCTTCCACTCTTGGTGTTAATTCTCTATCTTCTCATGAAATGCGAATGACTGTTGTATTATTCGTTTCTCTAACACTGTTCACTGCTCAATACTGTACTGACGAAACATTCTCCCTTGATCGTATCTAAGTTCACTCAAACGGACGTAGACCCCAAGTGCCAAGAGCCGGAATCACTCATCATGTTCGACATCTTGGTTTAGGTCTAGGGGTTAGAATATTTAGAACAATATATTCACAGGCTCGCTTACACTCTGTACGAATCTTTCGTGCACACAACACAAGTTCGAAACGCGTCCTCAGAGCACACGATCACTTTATCGCAGCACAGTTATCACCGTGGTTGCAATCATACCCCGCCAGCATCTTGCCTTTCAGCGTTCTGTGCATGACCAACACACCCACTGTCTATCCATAAAGAATACATGATACAACTAATCGTCATTTGTTCCTTACTGTTTTTGCACACTATAGACTCTACAATTGACTGCTTGTAACAATACCGCCGGGGCTTGGACTGGTTTGCTACTATAGACAATATCCCCTGCCTTTGCTCCAACCACCTCACTAGCACTTCACATCTACCAGGCCCCACACAAGCCGGGACAGCTGAACCTCCCCTCCCCTACCTAGGGTTTCCTACCCCAAGGGGGCTCGGACAAAACACAAGTCATACCACAGCACAACGTCAAAGCTAACAGAACAAAATTTAATTCATAACTACGTCAACTGCAACACAGAGAAGGAGGGCTGAAAGCCGGACTATAAGACAATATGTACAAGAGCAAATCTACAGATGATTCTTCTTCATCATAGAGACTGTGACTATAGTTCGTGCGGTCGTCCTGGCGTGGTTACGTCTCACCCAGGAACCTCCAGTGGACAGGAACTCCAAGGTCTGGTGCCTCTCCAAAGTTACCTCTTCCTTCAGGGTTCCAACTCCCGGGATGATCAAGCGTAGTACCACTGCCTGACCGACACTGCACAGGTGATCAAGGATCCTCCCTTGATGTCGTACTATATCACCGTCATACTCTACAGATGAAGTCTTGGCCGACTCTAGACTTCTAGCTGTCTCCCAACTGCAGACAAGTACGTGTAGCCCCGTACCCTAAAGTTCAAGAGCCAGGATGCTCTTCTGTCTCATAAGTGACTGACACAATGATATGTCACCTATAACATGAGCGTTCGCTCCACATAAACACAATGTCACTTGCAAAGTCAACAGGTCACCTATTCCACATAAACACAAGGTCACTAGCAAAGTCTATCAGATGACTACAACACTTCACCTATTCCCATGTCTCTTGGAATAATAGATCTTCACAAATTCACAAGTAACTACCCTGATCGATGGGTATCAATCACATCCTAACCATCAATGTCAATATTCAACACCTCGGAATGGGGTAGATCCCTACCCTATCAAGCATATCACTCCGGTGTTCACACCAATAAGTAAATCACTGTCTTAGGTCACTGGACCAAGTTTCGGCTTCACAAAGGTAAACCATTGTAGGTACACACCACACAAGCATGATAATATACAAGGTGTCCCATGACGACCCAGCCGGGCCGGAAGCATAACAAACAGGCCATGGTGACTGGTAACAGAGATCACTTTCATCAACTTTGAAATTTACTACCTTGCCATCATCAAGGTTCTCACTGAGTTCGAATTCCACCAGTGCTTCACTGGCTAGAATCAACAGACGTTGTTGTCTTGGATCCTCTCGGGATCTGTTGACCCTCGTCGGACTCTCTGCGGTGGTCACAGCATAGACCTACCGACATATTCTGTACTCAGACTTTTCGATCGTTGATCTCGGCAGATTCCACTGACCGCTCCCAGTAATGCCTTAACCATCATCTTGATCGGCACTGGAGTGAGCCGGTCCTCTAGAGCTCATGGTTCAACTCTGGATTATTCTTTAGTATAGCAATAACAAATCCTGAAACACGGAGGGGTGGTGTGAGTACTCAACTACAACAAGAACTAACTGCATCTCCACCATTACACCTGCCTCTCAGTCATACATAATGCAACAAAGATATATGTATGAGATCATCACATCATAGATCCTCTCTTAACTATAATGTATAGGCATGATGATGTAAGAGAAAGCAATAGTACACCTGTACATAGTCAAGTTACTCGTCTGGGCTACCACTAGCCCTCTAGCACCAGTGTCGACTGTATGACTCTGTCAAAGCATCCTGCGCCTGGTGCTAGTCCACTCCTGTTTCATCTTCCATCATCAATCAACAAATACACCTACTTCCCGTTCAGTGTAGGGATTACTTTATCTAGGAGGTGCCCAGCCGGACAAGTCCTCCTTCCACACATACTTACCAATTAACCAATCCTTTCACCCATGGATTGATCAACTACACACATTAATAACTATATGACCATAATAAATTATACTCCTTATAATTCATTACTATAGTATTAACTAAGGATAACTCATGAATTGTTAACCTTAAATAACAAACTCATATCACAGCCATCGCTCCGTCCTGGGATCCCTGTCCCAGAACCTGAGTTGCCTTTGATTAGCTGGCCTTCCATTTCAGGTCGGTCATCTCTGTGCCGGTCGAGCACAGCTTTGGTGGCCATCTACCAATACACTTTCCCACAGCTACTGTGGGTCCCGTGCATCTTGTCCCGTGACGAATTAGGTCACGTCATCCAATGTAGCAAGGCCTCCAGCCTCTCCTCTACCACACCTCAGCTCCACCTTTTTGGGGGGATCATTCCCCTTACATAATACTCCTACTTCGCGGCAGTACCTCAAGTACTCCATGAACAGAGTCAGGTTTCAGGAAGAGTAGAATAATAGAGACAGACTCGGTTCGGTTCCTATCTTGGATCAACCTAGACGCAACGGCCTCGAATTACAGAGCGCCGCATTGCTCTCGGTCGGGTATGTTCAACCATCGGATAAGCACGATCGCTTTGGGGTCGGACCTGCAACCTAACGGGTCGGGCGGACCGGCCTACTTCCCAGTCGGTTAACTAGACATACGCAAGATTGAACACGCACGGTCACTCTAGCGGACGGACAGGTAAACAATCAGTAACAATAGGTCTTATAAATACTTCCTATCAACCGTTATCCAATAAATGTAACACCATTCTTCCTACGAGGAATAACACTGGTACCATTACACAGCAATACTTACCTGTCGATCTTTCCCATGAATCACACCTTGATTCCAAGAATAATCACTACCACTGATCTAACATCTGAGTTACAATCATAATCTAACGAAGCAAATTATACATCTATAATAATAGCAAGCCCTAACTTATCATTATTAACAGCCTCTAGCATTTCTATGTAATGACTGACAAACAACCTGCCTTGTGAGTGTAATTCCTAAACCAAACAAGTAACTGTTACACACTTGGTAAAGTACCGGAATCCTCCTGGCACAAAGCAGTGATAATCTACATATCACTAACCATGCAAATCATTTATAAACTAACCATTTATAATTCTATCAATCTACAAACAATGGTTTTATGCGAGTACTAGAAAGAACACACGTTCCGGCACATTTTGGATACACACGCTCAGCTGTTGAGCCCGTCTGTCAACACATCACTTCGCCGATCGAAAATAGCTAATTAAATATGCAGGCGGCCGTCGGCAAATGTCTGCGCTTCGCTACGACAATCGCGGTCGGCAATTAATTCTCTTGTCACGGTAGGCGCGATATAATGACAATAGTTACACAATAGACAAAGTATTCAACTGACCTGTGATATTCAATCACAATCTTGACTGCTGATGTCCCGCTCTGGCCGCGCACACTGACATCAACTTTCAGCAGCTCAATTCTGCGATCGTTCCGACTGGCGACTGATCACACCCAGCTAAATGCGTCGTCACAATGCCTTCACTGCTCGAATCATGATCCACGGAGAAGTCCTGCGTCACGGATTGTTCGACCATCTCGTGTTCCCTGAGGCAATTGTGAGTCTAGCGTGATCTTGACCACGTACGCACTTACTGGGGGAGATTCTAGATTTCTCTAGAAATAACCAGACTAGTGAAGTCAGGCACTACTTTCTTGGGGAAACCCCTTATTTATTATTATTAATTCCAGGGAGACTAACCCTTCGCCATCCCATCAAAGGGATATAACTCAGAGACCAGACGATCTGCAGGCGTTTCGTCACACTGATAACCATTAATAATAGTTTCTAGTTACTCACATTACACTAGTGACCAACGTGTCACGGCGTGTCTCTCTCTCCGCCATTCTTGTCACAGTGTTCACAAAACGGGGTCAGCTCTCTCGCCACAGCTGGTCGACATTTGCTGGCCCATCGTCAGTCGTTAACTTCAGTGTACTGCTTCTTCACTCACAGCTTTCTTAAACAAGAACACTCTTCAACTGCTGACTGCATCTTGAATAACTGAAACCATCGCAAAACGCTCTTAAACTCAAAACTCTCTCAGAATCGACCGTCTCGTCTCACGTCCCAGCTCGCTCTGCTCCAGCGCAACCTTTTCCAGCTTTGACATGGGCGCGTCACATGACCACATAACTTTGCCTCTTCGTGTCCCGTTGTCGGGTTGGTTTGTCAACTCGTGTCTTAGTGCCATTCGTTCACACTTGCTCTGTTTCTCTTATCCCTCTCATGGCATCTGGATGTAACAAAAAACCCGCTCCATGTTTAGCTGTAGCTCGCTGGTCGACGCCACTCCATATAAGAACGTAACCTTCATGTGTTCGTTTCGTGTTCTGCCCCTTTTTCCTAGTATCTGCGAGTCCTAATATTTGAATATTTGATTTTTTCATAAACTCTACGAGAGCTGGTTCTTTATACCCTAGACCAGTAAAATTCCAAGTCGCAAAAATCTTCTTTCTATTTGTAATATTCCGAAGTTTAGCAGTCGTTAGTCGCTTGTTGTTTTCGGCTTCGGTGTGTCGTTTCCGGCGTGAACGCTGATAGAGTTGCGTTTTTCTTTAATTTCCTCCGTAATTCTCGAGAAACAGTACTTGAACAAATAAATTCCCTACTGGTTTGCTGGACCTGTCGTAGGTTCATCCTTATTTGAACAGATTGATGTCCCTCAACTCAACAATGAGTTAATTTACCTTATTGCACCTATTTTCGATCTCGTCTTCGGTACTTCTTAGGTACTTGAAACTCTGGACTTGTTTCAAGGGATGTTCGTTTAGGTGAATTGTTGTTGTTTGTTCTTCTTTAGTTATAGTCATTACCTCTGTATGATATGTTCCCTACATATTTCGTTTAGACTATTCATGTAGTCTTAAATTCAGCTTCTGATTTTGCTATTAGTGCTTGGTCGTCCACAAACAGGAGTTCTCCAATGGTTAGATTTGCAGATGGTTCTTCTTCTGTGTTCTCGTCATGCGGTATTCTTGCTGTCTCTGCTTGGCTGGTTTCTTTATATATGTTGTCTATATATGTTATGAACAAGAGAGGGGACATGACACAACCTTGTCGTACTCCAGATCGTATGGTGAAGGGTTCTGACTGTCCTCCATTTGCTCTCACTATGCATTCACTGTTGTTGTATAAACTTCTACATAGGTTTGTTAGATGTGTACTCACTCCATATTGTTTAAGAGTTTCCCACAGCATGTTTCTATCTACTCAATCGAATGCCTTTTCTTGGTCGACAAAGGCTAAGTAGAGTTTTCATTGAATTCGATTGATTTTTCTTTAAGTTGTCTAAGAGCAAAAAGTGGCATCTGTGCATCCTTTGTTTTTCCTAAATCCAAGTTGTGTTTCGCTTAGCTGGGGTTCTAAAGTAGTTCGTAATCTTTTTTCAAGAAGTTTGCAAAATATTTTCCCAGTATGACTCAACAGTGAAATGCCTCTGTATTGTGTGCAGTCTCTTTTGCTGCCTTTGTTTTTCCAAATTGGGATAATTATGGCGATTCCCCAGTCTCGTGGTGTCTGTTGTTCTACCCAAACATGGTTGAATAGTCTATGTAGCCAAGCTGTTCCTACTTCTCTTGCTGCTTTAATTAGTTCATTTGATATTTCATCCTGTCCCAGTGATTTGTCAATGCGACAAATTTGATGGCTTCTACAATTTCGTCTTTTAATATGTCTGGTTCTAGTTCTTCGGTGACATCTGTGTAGGTCTCTTGAATTCATGTGACATCTGATGGGATGTTGAGAAGTTGTTCGAAATACTGCTTCCATCTTATTAGGATTTGTTTTTGTTCACTTATTGGCTCTCCATATTCGCTATTAATTATTTCAATTGGGTCAAAGGGTTCTCCTCTGGTTCGCATTGCACCTATCTTTTTGTAGAAGTTTCTAGTTGCCTCCTTGTAGTTTTTGTTTAGGGTTTCTCCATACTCTTCCCAGTTTTTTTTTTTTTTTTGTTTTTCTCTCTTTACTATTCTATTCACATGTCTTCTCGCTATTCTATATTCTATGTAATCACATTCCTGTTTGCTCTTCAACCACATTTTATATTTTTCCGTTTTGTCTTTTACCGCTTTCTTTACTTCTGCGTTCCACCAACTTGTTATTTTCTTTATCCGTGTTTTGCGTTTTTTTTCCGTGGTTCCACATGTTATTATTGCAGTATTTAAAATGCTAGATTTCAACATCTCCCATTCTTCTTCCACTATTTTTCTTTCTGCTTTCTGTAACTAATTTTACAAAGAGTTCAGTTAGTTCTTTCTCATGATTTTTCCTTACTGCCTCGTCTTTAAGGTTTTGTAAGTTTACTGATTCGCATGGCATGTGTTTTCCTGCCCTTTGTTTTCTTCTTCTAATGGTTCTTATTGTGGCAACGACTGCTTTATGATGTGTATTTATACTGAAATTTGGCACTGCCCTTGCATCTAATATATTTCTCTTTCTGTTATTTCTTGTTAATATAAAATCAATTTGGCTTTTAGTATCTAGATCGTTCCATTTATACCAGGTGAATCTTTATGTTTATAGAATGTGTTTGTTATATAGAGGTCATGAAGGCTGCAAAGCTCTATCAGTCAACTTCCGTTATCATTCCTTTCATTATCCTGATCTCCAAATGCTCCCAGATGTTTTTCTATGCCCATTCTGTTATGTCCTAGTCTTGCATTGAAGTCTCCCATAACTATAATGTTGTCCTACTTATCTATTTTATTTAGCACGTCATGTATGTCTTCGTAGAAGTCCTCGCATTCTTGCTCATTATTGTTGCATTACATGGTTCGTATATTTGTACATATGTTGTGATTGTTTGTTCTTTTATTTTCACTGTTATGATTCTTTCTGATATATATTTTATTTCTAGTATTCCTCTTGCAAGCCGTGGTTCGATGACTATTCCCACGCCGTGTCTTGCCCTTTCTTGCTGTTCTACTCCAGAGTAAACACACACACACACACACACACACACACACACACATATATATATATATATATATATATATATATATATATATATATATATATATATATATATATATATATATATTACGAACACTAATTGAATATATATATTGCATTGTTTGTACCCTTCCCTTCCACAGCATATATATATATATATATATATATATATATATATATATATATATATATATATATATATATATATATATATATATATATATATATATATATATATATATATTACGAACTCTAATTGATAGGTAAGGTTAGCGGGGTAGGGGTATCCCCTATCAAAGGAGATGTAAGACTCCTCCTTTTCTCCGTTAGTCTACGGGACACCCTTGGGCGACGTGAAGTACCCGTTTGGACTCTCCCCCAATCAGGGTTACGTGAAGCCATGGAAGCAGGTGGTGGATGGAGTTTGAGAGCAGCCAACAGATTGTTGTTGGTTATGGTCTGCACTCTGCGGCGATAGGCAGATGATCTCATCAGTAGAGACAATGGTGATGGCCACCGAAAAATGATGGTGATGGCCACCGATGGCCGCCATGGAAAACTATCTTATGCAAACTTTGCCAAGAAACCATAATAACCATGAAAGAAAACATCATAAAAAAGAGATCTGGTGGTGAGACCCCCAGGCCAGGCAGATCAGATAACACTGGGGAAGATTGTGACGCAGAGACCAGTACTAGTAATCGTGATGACGGAGTTAATCCTGATTGTGTTACGAAGGAAATTCCCTGTGTCAGACTAAGAAAAAGAGTGAGAATAGGAACCTGGGATGTGAGAAGTTTGTATGAGGGGAAGCTTAAAGTAGTATGTGATGAGATTGAGATGTTAAATATTCAAATTTTAGGAAATAGTGAACATCGCTGGAGAGGCAAGGAACATTTTACAACTGAAAATGGAATTCTTTTAATTTATTCTGGTAGAGACGTCGGAGGCCAGAGTGGAGTAGCATTTTGTTTGGATAAAACAACTGCAAAAGCTTTAATGGGATATAACCTAGTTAGTGATAGACTCCTCACTGTTAGACTTAAAGGCCATCTAAATAAAACACAACTGTCATACAGATATATGCACCTACTTCAACAGCAGAGGAGGACGAAATTGAAGATTTTTACAACACACTACAAGACACATTAAATAAGATTGGTCATAATGATATAGCAATAATAATGGGAGATTTTAATGCAAAAGTAGGTACAGGAAGAGCTGAAAATGAGAGACACGTTTTAGGAAAATTTGGATTGGGAAATAGAAATGATGCAGGTGGCAAATTAATTGAATTTTGCACAGAAGATGAGTTAACGATAGCCAACACACTTTTTAAACACACCCACGAAGACTCTTTACATGGAAGTCCCCGGACAGTATTACCACAAAATCAGATAGATTATATTTTAATACAAAGAAGATGGAGATCAAGCATAACATCTGCAAAAACTCTACGAATTGCAGACTGTGATACAGATCATCAGTTATTAGAAGCAGATCTGAAATTAAAACTCAAAACTCAATACTTACCAGAAGACCAAGGTCACTTCGTTTTGATCTCACAAAAATACCAGATGCATACAAGATAGAAGTTAGGAATCGTTTTGGGGTCTTGATGTCTGTACAAGAGGAAATGACATCTGATGAACTGGCAGTACAAGCTAGA
This sequence comes from Cepaea nemoralis, assembly GCA_014155875.1. Lineage (NCBI taxonomy): Eukaryota > Metazoa > Mollusca > Gastropoda > Stylommatophora > Helicidae > Cepaea > Cepaea nemoralis. The sequence goes on along the minus strand of JACEFZ010023011.1, from coordinate 17,441 downwards.
GATATCTTGATAACTGCAGCCAAAGATTTAATTCCGATTAAAAAAAACGCAACTTAAGCCATGAATTACACCAGACACGTTAGAATTAATAAAACAACGAAGGGAACTGAAACAGAAAGGAGGTGAATCTGATAACAGCAGGATAAAGTATAAATCTTTAACTCGCGAAATAAGAAAGTATACACGAAAGGACAAAAACCAATATATACAAGATTGCTGTACCAGAATAGAGCAATATCATAAGACTGGAAGAGATTATGAAATGTTCAAAGAAATGAATTATTGACAAGAAATGTTCAACCTCAACTGAATGTTATCTGTGACAAGATGAGAAATACCTTGACAGAATCTAGACAAATTCTAGAACGATGGCAGGAGTACTGCAGTGGAATGTATGATATGAGTGACAGTGAGGATATGAATGAGATGCATGTACCATTGACAGCAGAGACAGAACCTGAACCCTCATTAGATGAAATTGCATGGAGAATAAAGAACCTGAAGAATGGTAAATCACCTGGATGTGATGAGATACCACCTGAACTAATTAAAGCGGGAGAGGAAGAAAGCATACAAATCTATCACGCATTATATAACCAGATGTGGAAATATGGTATTTGGCCAAAAGATTGGAAGAGAACTGTCTTCATTCCAATACCAAACGAGGGCTACCTGAAATTATGCACCAACTATAGAACTGTTGCCTTGATCAGCCATGCAAGTATAATTCTACTAAAAGTCATAATGCGAAGACTTCGTAAGAAAATGGAAGAAGAAATTAACGCGGTTCAAGCTGGATTTAGACAAGGAAGAGAAACAAGAGATCACATTCTCAACATGCGTTTAATAACAGAGAAGTGCAGAGAATTTAATGTAAACCTATTCTCATGTTTTGTGGATTATTCAAAGGCATTTGACTGTGTACAACATCAGAAACTTTGGGAAATCATGAGGAATATGGGCTTTCCATCACACGTAATACAACTCATAAGAATGCTCTATCTAGACCAACAAGCAGCAGTTAGAATAGATGGCGAGACATCAGATTGGTTTGACATCAAGCACGGAGTCCGTCAGGGAAGTGTGCTGTCCCCCAATTTGTTTAACCTGTACGCCGAAAATATAATGAGAAATGTAAGAGATGATATAAATAGGGAGCTATATGATGCCCTAAATATCGGCGGTCATGACATACCAAAGATTCGGTATGCTGATGATACAGTATTGCTTTCCACAATACAGAATGGTATAGAATACCTAATAGCCTCAACCCAATTGAATAGTGAAAATCACAACTTATATTTTAGCATAACAAAAACAAAGATAATGCATACAGATAAAACTATTAACTTCTTCTTCTTCAGCGTTCCGAGCCATTGAGGTTCTTTGCTGCAGATACAATCCGTCTCCATTCATCTCTCTGGTTGACCTTCTCTTGCCAGTCGTTGATTCCAAGTGCTTGTAGGTCTGTATATATATTATCTCTCCGCCATCGTCTTGGTCTACCTCGGGGTCTACGGACATTTATTTCTTGAGTGTAATCGAGTTTTGTTTCCCTATTATCTTCCATTCTTTCTATATGCCCCAGCCATTGCAGTCTATTAGCCTTCGTGATACCAGTGATTAGTATGGACTTAAACAGATCATAAATGTCCGTGTTACTTCTTCTTTTTCACTCTCCACTTTGTGTATCCCTAATGGGTCCAAAGATGCGTCTTAAAATTTTGTTCTCAAAGGTTTGTAACAAGGCTTCGTCTCCTTTCGTTGTACTCCAGGTTTCAGAGCCATACAACACAACTGGTCTGATCAGTGTTTTGTATATTGTGATTTTGGTGTTACGAGATAGCGCATTTGATTTTAGTAGATGGTGTAGTGCATAGTATACCTTATTTCCAGAATTAATTCTAGTTTGTATTTCTTCCCTTATGATGTTGGAGCAGTTGAAGATTGTACACAGGTATTTGTATGTTTCCGTTCTTTTAATGGTCATATTATCTATTTGCATGTGGCCAGAGTTTTTAGCCATTCCTTCTCTTGAAATTACCATATATTCTGTCTTATCCTGGTTGATAACCAGCCCCATCTGTTGGGCAAAACTACTATGGAGAAAGAAATATATGTTAATGAGAAAAAATTGGAGGTAGTGGAAAACTTTAAATATCTTTGGTCATTGATTACCATCAACGGTGACACATTGAAAGAAATTAAACAACGACTATCACTTGCTCTTCAAAGACTAAAACAACTGAATAAATTATGGAGTGGGACAGACAGAACTACAAATTTTAGATTTTTAAGAGTATGCATCTTTCCCATTGCAACATACGCCTGTGAGACCTGAACACTTACTAAACAAGCTGAACAGCGCATACACGCCTTTGAATATAAATGTTATAGACTAGTTCTAAGAATATCTTGGGTAAAGAAAAGAGCAAATGCATCCATACTTCAAGAGTTGAATATTGAGGAGAGTTGGCTATTAAAGACGATAAAACAAAGAAAATTGAAATATTTTTGGCACTTGAAACGTCAAGAAAGTTTGGAGAGAACAATAATGGAGGGAATATGCCTGGGAAGAGAGGAAAAGGAAGGCCAAAGAGAAGATGCGTGCAGGATGTGGCGGATGATCTCCAGATGGGTGTATCGGACGCGGGACATCTTGTTTATGATCGAGAGGTTTTCCGGAAGGTTGTTATGGGAGCGAGGTTCTGCAAAGGACATGCTACTGAATGAATGAATAGAAAGGTCAATAGAGACACAGAAAGACATATGTTTGTGCTTCATAGATTATACTAAGGCATTTGATAAAGTAAAACATGATGAGCTGATTAAAATGTTGGGAGATATCAACATTGATGGGAAAGATTTAAGAATAATAAAGAATATTTACTGGAACCAAGAAGCGGCAATTAAAAGTGGAAATAAAGAGGGTAGTTACGAACAGATAAAGCTAGGAGTGTGTCTTGTCACCGGATCCTTTCTCCCTATATAGCGAAGTAATAATGAGAGAGATCAAAGAGGAAGCCAGGAATACTAATCGGAGGATATAATATAAACAATATACGATATGCAGATGACACAGTATTGGTGGCGGAGAATGCAACAGACCTACAATAATTATTTGACGTTTTAGTATCAGAGAGTGCACAGAAAGGACTCTCCTTGAATATCAAGAAAGCAGTAACAATGGTGACATCAAAGAAAATCGAGACACCAAAATGTGACATAGAAATAGAAGGGGAAATTCTTAACCAAGTTGATAATTTTAGATACCTAGGGGCACTTGTAACATCAGATGGAAGATGTACAACAGAGAGTAAGAGCAGAAAAGGTCAGGCAAAAGTCGCATTTCACAAAATGAAGAGTATCTTATGCAATAAGTCGCTATCAATTAATGTAAGAAAGAGGGTGCTAAAGCGCTATATAATACCAGTTTTGCTGTATGGCAGCGATTCCTGGAATGTAAATGGACAAGTTAGGAAGAACTTAGAAGCAACAGAGATGTGGTTTTTAAGACGAATGTTGCGAAATCTTTGGACTGCCAGAGTAACTAACAACGATTGCCTGAAAGAGGCTAATGAAAGTAAAACACTATATACAACAATAAGAAAGAGACAAACAGCTTTCTTTGGTCACGTGATGAGAAGAGAGGCATTGGAGAACATCGTGACCACTGGGAAGATCGAGGGGAAGAGAGGCAGAGGCAGACCAAGATGCTGGATGGATTGAGACAGTGGCATGGAGGAATATCAGCAGCAGAGTTGATCCAGAACACCAAACACCGAGATCTGTGGAGAGTCACGAACGCCTACGCCAGCTTGATGATGAAAAATAGCACACAGAACAAAATGTGTTAAATGTATGTAAACATAGCACACAGAACAAACTGTATTAAATGTATGTAAACATAGTACACAGAACAAACTGTGTTAAATGTGTGTAAACATAGCACACAGAACAAAATGTGTTAAATGTGTGTAAACATAGCACACAGAATAAACTGTGTTAAATGTGTGTAAACATAGCACACAGAACAAAATGTGTTAAATGTGTGTAAACATAGTACACAGAACAAAATGTGTTAAATGTGTGTACAGTTTTCAAGAGAATAAATAATACAGTACTCTTGTAGAGAGGCTCGACCCATCTGACTTGGTCTCTCTCCATGGAACGGCAAGCCGCTTGGCGCGAGCATCTAAAAATGCACGAACTACGTAGCTGTAGTGATGAGCCCAAAGAGTGGTCGGAAAGACTGTATTTGTGGTCTGAACGACGCAATCCGGGGAACGAACCTACGACCTTCAGATCGCGAAGCCATCGACTTAGCCACATCACCACCGTAACATTCTGCAAGTGTAAAGCTATCCCTTGTCATCTCTGTGAACTTATCAACTCTGTGAATTTGTCACTTCTGTGAACTTGTCAACTCTGTGAACTTGTCAACTCTGGGACCTTGTCAATTCAGTCAACTTGTCAACTCTGTGAACTTGTCAACTTTTGTGAACTTGTCAACTCTGTCAACTTGACAACTCTGTGAACTTGTCAACTATGTGAATTTGTCAATTATGTGAACGTGTCAACTCCGTAAACTTGACAACTCTATGAACTTGTCAACACTGTGAATTTGTCAACTTCGTAAACTCATCGTCATCTCTGAATGTGCGCGCTCAGATCCCTCCGTTTAACTGGCCCATCTCTGCGATTACATTTTGGGGCATGATTTGTAATTGTTATATTACCGTTACTGTTGCAAACTTATATCTAGAATTCCACCTCGCACATGTATTACCTGAAGTAAATTGTATAAATACTGCAACATTGTACGTAATCCGCTTTTGTGCTCTACTGGACTCAGCAACTGTGACCACTCTAAGTGCAGTTTGGGCAACGGACCCACGTTTAGAACTATTTCAAGCACTGCAAGACATCATGAGTTTATCCTGAGACCATTTAGATAATCTGGGAAGTAAATTCAATAATATTCTCATTCATTCCTTCCTCTCACTTGTAATACCCACCGACAGATTTGAATTTAATCCCAGTGTTTGAGCTGTTATTTTCTTGTATTCAGAGTCACCGCTTGGAAAGCAGACAGTTGTGAAATCGTCATTGAGACATGGGGAATTTCTTATCCAGTCAAAATTCATCTGACGACACAAATACATGTGGCGACACTGAGACACCTGGAGACACTGAGACATCTGACGACACAAATACATGTGGCGACACTGAGACATCTGGAGACACTGATACATGTGAAGAGACTGAGACATCTGGAGACACTGAGATATGGGACGACGCTGAGGCATGTGACGACACTGAGGTAAGCGATCATCATATCAATTGCTGTACAGGGTAAGTCAATACGTAAGTCACAAATGGCTGTAGAAAAATAACTAACAATGATAACAACTTGAAACCAGTTTGTTTTTATACATACATTGTCCCTTTATTTCTCAACATAATTTCCACCAACATTGATGTACTTATCCCATCGTTTTATCAGTCCTCCCAAACCGTATGCTAGAACTGCGTGCCCTGTTTTCTAAACCACGTTTTCACTTCACATTCAACTTCGGCGTCATTCGCCAAATGTCTCCCGCCAAGGTAGGTTTTCAGTGGACTTAGCCCCTAGTGATTTCCTGTAACGTGGTGCAAAGTTGGGTAGAAAACGGTAGGCGTGCGAAGCAATAAGTAAGTCACACAATTCTGTGGGATGGCAGGTAAATGAAAACAGGGCAAGCAGATGTATGCAGCCGGTGTGAGAGGACTGATAAAGCGATGGGATAAGTGCATCAATGTTGATTGAAATTATGTTTAGAAATAAAGGGACAATGTATGTGTAAAAATAAACCGGTTTCAAGGTGTTATCATAGTTAGTTATTTTTCTACAGCCATTTGTGACTTACTTATTAACTTACCCTCGTATTTTAGTTATAACAGTGGTTACAGCGGTTTGATAAACAAACAATGTTACAGCTGTTTGATCTATAGTCAGAATGAAAGGCTGACTATGAGGTCCAACTGAAGGGTGTGAGGCAAAGGGTAATACACTACTCCATTGTGTGAGGCTGAGTGTAATACATTACTGTAGGGTGTGAGGCTGAGTGTAATACACTACTTCACTGTGTGAGGCTGAGTGTAATACATTACTGTAGGGTGTTAGAGCGCCCTGGTCATCCACCGCACCTGTAATCGTCTCCAGTCGTCTTGACTTGTCCTGTCACTGGATTCAGATGGACTCAGGCGAGAGAGTGTGGTCGACGAATTGCGCAACTCTTCCTCACTTTAATCCAATTCATCGCGCAAGTCATTCTTCATCCAACGTCATATATCACCTTGAAGCCCTGTGGCGATGGGCGAGAGGCGATGCGGCAGGCGTGGGTACGCTGGCAGCCGTAGTCGCAGGCCTGCACACAGGCGGCTCAGGCCATATGGTCGTCTTCTACTGACCGGAGCAGCAGTGGGATTCGGCAGCGCCCTGAGCGACTGAGCAGCCCTCTAGAGGAACACACTGCTCACCTCCATAGCATGAGGAAGGGGCTAGAAAAGGTGCCCTAAACATTGTCTGCTCCATCACTATCTAACCAGCTAGCCGCGGTTGGTGGGTACCCTAAACTGTGGTCGACATACAAACAAAGAAAAAACAGGTAAAGCTAAAAGAGCAAACCATATTCCCTTAACAATCGGAACTTGGAATGTACGCACCCTACTTGACAGAGATGGCGCGTCGGGACCAGAGAGACGAAAAGCACTGATTGGGAGAGAGCTGGGCAGGTACAACATCGACATTGCAGCCTTGAGCGAGACACGACTTGCAGAAGAAGGCAAAATCTGTGAAATAGGTGCCGGCTACACATTTTTCTAGAGTGGAAGGAAAAGCGAGGAAAGACGCCAATCCGGTGTGGGATTTGCCATCAAGTCGGCCCTGGTCGGCAAACTAGCTGGATTTCCAAAGGCTATAAACGACAGGCTCATGACCATTAAATTGCCCCTGCTGAATGTAAGGAAGCATGCAACCATTGTGAGTGTCTATGCACCAACTATGACCAATGAAGATGATGTCAAGAACAAGTTCTATGAGGACCTGCACAATGTATTAACATCTGTTCCCAAAGGTGACAAACTTATACTCCTTGGGGATTTCAATGCCAGAGTAGGCACGGACACCACCTCTTAGAGTGGCATTATTGGAAAGCACGGAGTCGGAAATTGTAACTGCAATGGACTCCTCCTTCTTCAGACATGTGCTGAACACCATCTCCTGATTACCAACACAATTTTCCGTCTCCCCATGAGAAATAGGACATCGTGGATGCACCCTCGATCGAAACACTGGCGCCTCATTGACTATGTCATCGTCAGGAGGAGTGACAGACAAGACGTTCGGGTGACCAAATCCATGTGTGGTGCCGAATGTTGGACAGACCATTGTCTCATTATCTCAAAAATAAACATTCACATCAAACCACCACGGCGTCCTCAATGGGTGAAAATGCAAAAAAAAACTAAATGTCACCCGCCTAAACAGCAAGAAAATGCAGCTGCTGTTTGAAAATATGCTGGAAGACCGCCTCAAGCCCAATACTGCAGCTAAACAGGATACAGAAACAGAGTGGAGAGCCCTAAAGGACATAATGTACAACACCGCTATGGAAATTCTGGGTCCAACCCCCCGAAAGCATAAAGACTGGTTTGATGAAAATTCCGAAGACATCAACCAATTGCTGGCCGAGAAACATCTTCTCCTCAAGGAACATTTGAATGACCCGAAGTCAACATTTAAAAAAAAGATTCCTTCAAGAACATTTGGAGAGTAGTGCAGCAGAAACTTCGGCACATGCGAAACTCCTGGCTGAGCAGCAAAGCTGATGAAATTCAAGGCTTTGCTGACAGACATGATATGAAAAACTTCTACGACTCACTGAAGGCGGTCTATGGTCCTACATCACCAGGCACAGCTCCCCTCCTCAGTGCAGATGGGGGAACTTTGGTCACCAATAAGAAAGACATCCTTCAGCGCTGGGCAGAACATTTCGGCGACATCTTAAATGCAACTTCCTTCTTCGATGATGGGACCATCGACTGCCTTCCTCAGGTTCCCATCAGTGATACACTTGATGACCTGCCATCCAGCAACTCTCCAGCGGCAAGGCACCTGGTCCTGATTCCATCCCGGCAGAGGCAGGTGGGCCTGTCCTAACAGAGCAGCTTCACCAACTCTTTACAAACATATGGGTGAGCGAGACCATGCCACAAGATTTCAAGGACGCGTCAATGGTCCACCTTTACAAACTAAAAGGAAACCACCAATCCTGTGACAATCACCGAGGCATCTCCTTGCTTTCAATTGCAGGGAAGATACTCGCCAGAATTCTTCTCAATCGCCTCTTCTTGATCTCGATCAAGGTCTTCTTCCTGAGAGTCAATGTGGCTTCAGAAAAGAACGAAGAACTGTTCACATGATTTTCGCTGCAAGGCAGCTGCAAGAGAAATGTCAGGAACAGAACTGCGAAATGGTCTCCACTTTCATTGATCTTACCAAGGCTTTTGATACAGTCAGCAGAGAAGAACTGTAGAGGTTTGTGGCAAAATATGGCTGTCCATGAAAGTTTGCCAAAGTGGTGCGGCTTTTTCATGATGGCATGCGGAAAAGAGTGCAGGAGGATGGTGAGCTGTCTGGGCCCTTTTCTATCACCAATGGAGTGAGGCGGGAATGTGTCCCGGCACCAACACTGTTCAGCCTAATTTTTTCAGCTGTGTTAACAAGTGCCTTCGAGAGCGGCGACATTGGAATGGTCATCGGCTACCGCATGGATGGAGAGTTGTTCAGTCTCAGAATGCTGAAGGCTAGGACCGAGATTGACAGCGACACCGTCGGAGAGCTCCTGTTTGCTGATGATTGCGCTCTGTGCGCCGGCTCAGAGGCGGACATGCAACATAGTGTTTCAGCTTTCTCGCATGCCTGTGCCAACTTTTGGCTCAGTGTCAATTTGGAGAGGACTGTAGTTGTGTACCCGCCAGCTCCAGGGAATTGTCACACTGTGCCGAATATCAAGGTGAGTGGTCGTGGTCTGGGTGTTGTAGACATGTTCACCTATCTTGGCAACACTGTGTCATTTCATCCAGTGGGGTTGAAAGCGTGGAGCCGTGAGTTCTAAGATGGCTGATAAGGTCTACTTTGTCTCGAAATGTTCTTTGACATTGTGGGCAAAGAATGCTTGACGTTTCTGGAGGAGGATTTCCTGCAGTGGTCTTTCTGTCCTGCCTTTTCTTTACAGCTCTTGTAGTTCTGGTTGCCTCACACATGACTGCACCCTTGTGTAATGATGTACACCACAAATTTCGGTCTTTGGCAGCATTCTCCCAGGTGTCAAGATGAATTCCTAAAGCTTTTAGTGAGATCTTCAGAGTATCTTTAAAGCGTTTCCTCTGACCGCCTTGGGAGCTTTTCACAACGCAGTTCACCCTAAAAAATTTATTTAAGGAGCCTGCGATCTGGCATGGGATTCAAGTGACAAGCCCAGCGAACCTGATTCTTCATTAGTAGAGTGTAGATACTGGGCATGGGCGCTCTATCTATGACTTCAGTGTCTGGGATCTTGTCTTGCCATTTAATCTCTAATAGCTTCTTAAGGCAGACTATGGAAGTGGTTTAATTTCCTATCATGTCGCTGGTAAACAGACCAGGTTTCCAAGCATATAGCACCGTGGATAATGCAACTGCTTTGTAGACTTTCAGCTTTGTTTGCAGGTTTATTCAAATGTACAAATATACGCACCATGTAATACAAACAAAGATGAGCAAACATGCGAGGCGTTTTCGAAGACATCCATGACGTACTAAATAAAATCGAGAAGCAGGCCAACATCATAGTTATGGGAGACGTAAATGCAAGACTAAGATGTAACAGAACGGAAATAGAAAAATATCTTGGAGCATTTGGAGACCAACACAATTAGAGAAATTATAATGGTAGTAGACTGATAGAGCTATGCAGCCAACACGACCTCTGTATAACAAATACATTCTATAAACACAGAGCATCAAAAATATAAATCTGGTATAAATGGAACGATCTAAATACTAAAAGCCAAATTAATTTTATATTAACAGGAAATAACAGAAAGAGAAATATATTAGATGCAAGGGCAGTGCCCAACTTAAGTATCAACACGGACCACAAAGCAGTTATTGCTATAATAATAACCAGCAGAAGAAGAAAGCAAATACCAGGAAAATACATGTATTGCTATAATAATACTAGCAGAAGAAGAAAGCAAATACCAGGAAAATGCATGCCATGCGAATCAGTAAACTTAAAAAACCTCATAGACGAGGCAGTGAGAAAAGCTTATGAGAAAAGACTAACTTAAATCTTTGTAAAACTACCTATAGAACGAAAAACGGTGGAAGAAGAATGGAAGATTTTGAAATCAAGCATTTTTTAAATACTGCAAAAATAACATGTGGAACCACGAAAAAAACGCAAAACACTGATAAAGAAAATAACAAATTGGTGGAACGACACGGTTAAGGAATCTATAAAAGACAAAACTGACAAATATAAAAAGTGGATGAAGAGCAAACAGGACAGTGATTGCATAGAATATACAATAGCAAGAAGACATGCTAATAGAATAGTAAAGATAGAAAAACAAAAAGACAAGAAACTAGAAACTTCTACAAAAAGGTCAGTGAAGTGAGAATCAGAGTAGAACCCTCTGACCCAACAGAAATAATTACCAGCGAAATATGAGAACCAATAAGTGAATAAAATAAAATCCTAAAAGATAGAGGCAACTTCTCAACATTCCATCTGATGCCAAAGGAATTCAAGAAACCGATACAGATGCTACTGAAGAACTAGAACAAGACATGCTGAAAGAATAAATTTGAGAAGCCGTCATATTAGAACCATTGAATAAATCACCGAAACAAGACGAAATACCAAATGGATATATTAAAGCAGCAAGAGAAGTAGGAACTGCATGCTACATAGACCATTCAACCAAGTTTGGGTAAAACAATAGACACCACGAGACTGGGGAAACGCCATAATTATCCCAATTTGGAAAAGAAGGCAGTAGAATAGACTGCACACAATATACAGGCATTTCTATCTTGAGTCATACCGGGGAAAAAAAGATATTGCAAAATTCCTGAGAAAAGATTACGAACTACAATAGGACCCCAGCTAAGCGAAACGCAATGTGGCGAAACGCCTCGGCAATATCAGAATTTATTTCTCATTTAACAACAAAGGGATAAAAACCCACAAGGAATGACAAGATAGAAGAGAATAAAAACTTTGGCATGCTGCTCAGCATTTACAGCTAAGACGCAAAATTACGCACCAACGCACAAAGAAACCAGTATACATTCCTACCAAAGAGTTGTAAACTCGCACTTGCAGCAGGAAAAACGGGACCGGGAAGGTGTTACCTTCCTGTCTGATAAAATGCCGAGACCCACAGGTTAACGCCTAAGCTCGGACTGATAGATAAGACTTACTGCCAGATAACCATGTGAGCTAAGCAACAGCGGTAGGAATAGACCAAAATCCTGACTGGGGATCGCGTGACATTTCCTTATATTTCGAACTGTACGATCATTAACGGAACGAGTTTTAATTATACAATAATTAATGAGTTATAATTTCACTATCATAACAGAGTTGCAATTGTACAAGTATATAAGAGTTGTAATCGGACAACCATTAAAGAGTTGTAATTGTACAATAATTAAAGAGTTATAATTGTACAATCATTAATGAGCTATAATTGTACAATAATTAAAGAGCTATAATTTAATTATTATTAAAGAGTTAATAATAATTATGATTAAAGAGTTGTAATTGTACAATTAGTAATGATTCAATGAAATTGTAGAATCAATAAAGAATTGTAATCGTACAATCATCAGAGAGTGTTAATTCTACAATCATTAAAGAGTTGTAAATTTGGCTGTAAGTGTACAGTCAGTTACGATACACATGGAACTGTACAATCATCTATAGCAATTTCATTTTCACATTCAGTTATGCTATTTGGAATTATAAAATCATTTTTAAAATTTTGTATTTTACAATTATTTATGAAAGTTGGAATTATTACATATGTTTACAGTTTAAATGTCACATTTCGCTATGAACACTGAATTGGGATATATAGTTATCAAAGCTAAATATGTACAACCAGTTATGATTGTTGAAGTTGCATAAACAGTCATGAGTGACAGAATTGGACAATCAGTCATGACATTTGAAGTTCAACAATTAAATATGAAAGTTTGAATTCTTCAACAGATTACAAAAGCTGGAAATTAGCATCCAGTTATTGGAGTCCCATTTTCCTAATCTTGACTGAAAGCAATTGTATTTTTCGACTTCCTCCACTTAATAATATAAAGCAGAGGTAACACTGATGTAATGTGTTTTGGAGATTGATTTTCAAAGCAACGTTACGTATAGTATTTACACTAATTGCTTCTCATCTATTAGAGCACTGGAAAGTAAGAGCGAGCGCTCTTATCCTTTTAGCCATGTTACTTGATGTATGTGTTGATTTTTTTTTTTTAATTGTCAGTTCGTACATGCATGCACTGAACTGTTCCTTATTTCTCTCCCACAGGATGAGAAAGAGCAACTCTGCTTGCTCCTAATGGGAAAAACAGGTCATGGGAAAAGTTCTCTTGGCAACCGCATTCTTGGACATAAGACATTTGAAGTCAGCAATGACACTAGCTCACAAACAGCCGAGGTCGCCTGTGGATACTCGAATTTTGAGAGTTTTTCACTTAAGGTAGTTGACGGACCAGGTCTTCAAGACACAGAACTCAGCCAGCTTGAGGATACAGAACGAGCAGTACGCAACATGAGTGCAGCACTTACAATGTGTTCTGAAGGAGTGGATGTCTTCCTCTTTGTCTTCAGCTTTGGTACCAGATTCACAGAAGATGAAGTGTCCGTGCTTGAAACTCTCAGGGTAATTTTCGGCCAGGATTACTTGAAGCACGCCATTGTTGTCCTCACGCACGGGGATCAGTTTGACACGGAAGAGATCACTTTTGATGAATGGTGTAAGAAACAGACAGGTTCATTTAGAGAGCTTTATGAAGCCTGCGATGGAAGATGTGTTTTGTTTAATAATAAGGAGAGGTGCGAAGAGAACCAAATCGCACAAAGAAAACAGTTAACACAACTTGCATACGAACTGAAGCGTCGTCATGGTTGCTACACAGCTGATTGCTTCAAACTGGCTCAATCTGAGCGTCAGAGGTTGATAATAACTCTCAAACAGCCAATACTGAAAGAAGAAATTCAAAAACAAGCCGGGATTCTGACTTCAAAGATAGAGAAATACCGTCAACAGCCATGCGGCGAAGACAGAGCAGAGATTGAGAAAGACATTCGCAAACTGAAGAATGAAATAAAAATAGAAGACAAAGGCCGCGGTTTACTGGAAGATTTGATGAAGACTGTAGAGGATATTGAGAGAAATCTCCATGACACAGTTACACTTCGTAGGCTGGCAAAGAGACTGGAGAACACCAGAAAAGCCGCCAAGATTTGGACTAGAGTGGGTATATTTTTTAATGTAGCTGGCGGTATACTATGTGCGGTTTGTCCAAAAGCAAGCTCAGCCATCACATTGGGCGTCAATGCCGCTAATGCACTTGGCACTGAAATAATTAAAACTGTTGAGCGGACAACGGAAACCAAATTGAACTACATAAAATCCAATATGTCGACCTGAGTCCTGACATCAGATGCTACATAAACACTGAATATTAAATATGAGGTTGTCAGCGTCTAGAGGTATTTAAAGGTGAAGGGTCCAAGACAGGTAGATAGTGCGAGCATAGATGAGACGTCAACGCATGAGTCAAAAAGATATAATTTATTACATTAGGATATAATCACAATAACAATACTGTCTCATCAGCGTTCGTTCTCGCACACATTCATAACATATCACAATGTGGCGATAATTCAGCAATACATTACAATAAAGCCACTCCGCTCTCGTTTCGCGGCCACACACACAAGCACAGTCACACGGCTCAGCTATTCAAATCCTGAAGTACTAAGTAGAGTCTATCCTGCCACACTCTCAGACATGCAACCTCTCTCAGTCAAGTCCAAAGCCCGTCTGACTTCTCCTCGACTGCCCAGTGGTCAGTAGGTGCTTGCTCCTCGTGCAACTCGTGGAAAGTCAGATGTCTCGCCTACGCCGGGTTGAGACTAGGCGTACTGCGTAGTTCACTTCATGACCTGGCCTTCATGGGTACAGTCCGGTCTTTCAGCATCTAGACTATTCTTATTCCCCCTTACTCACCCCATGTCTCTATCTCTAACATCTATCCTTTCTTATGTCCCTTATAGGACCTTGACAGAGGTGCAAGTGGCATCCTTGTGACCATCATTACGTAGTACCATCACAGGACAAAATTCATACATTACTGAATTATCAAATACAAAATAGCGCCTGGTAGATAAACGAATATAAGGATCTTTAATGAACATACAGACATTCTTAATAGATGAGAAGAATACTTCCGCGAAATGACTGTAAATAGAGATGGTAAAGATAAAAACGTAAATGAAATATCAAATTAGAAAGAACCAGAACCAACGCTAGATGAAGTCCAATTTGCAATAAACAATCTCAAGTAATGAAACCATCAGGGTGTGGTAACATCACAAGAGAGTTTATCAAAGCTGGCAGAGAAAACAGTGTGGAAATATATCAGACCTAATCTAAACAGATACCAGATACATAAATATGGGCAAGGGGGTGGATGAGAACAGTATTGTCATGATGATACAACATGAAATAATGATTATGCATTGATAGTTCACGCAAGCAAAACTGTATTCAAAATAATCATAGGAAGAATACATGAGAAAATAGAAGAAAACATAATCATAGTACAAGCTGGTTTTAGACGAAATCGTGAAAACATTTAACATGAGGACAATTACATAAAGAAGCAGAAAGCACAATATAAATCTGCACTTTTACTTTATAGATTACTCAGAAGCATTTGAATGTGTGAAACACTAAGCATTATGAATACAGCATGCGGGGCGATGTACTACCTTCTTGATTTTCCAACCATTAGAGACAGAATACAAATGTGCCAAGCACGCGCCTATCTCAGAGGCAACGCAAACACACAGCATCCTCTGCATAGCGAGATTAAGAAGGTAAAGGGGAGCTGTTAAAAAGAGGGAAGTTGTGGATGGGTCAAGCCGAAGACATTCTTCAGAAGGTGTGTTCACTTGAGGACTTAAAACCTGGCGAGGAATGGGTAGAAGTGCCAACAGAGTTCTGTACATCCTTTTCAGTGTGCATCCAACTAGACAGGAAATGCAGACAAGAAAATCCAGCTGCTGTGGAGGCGGAAGTACAGGCTCTGATCTTCGAGAATTCGTTAGAGGATGAGGCAGTCATTTACCCGGATGGGTCGGTCGTCCGAGGGGTGAGAGGTTTATGGGTCTTTACGGCTAAGGCCGGGGGGGGGGGGGGGGAACTGTGAAGGAGGAGTCTAGCACTTTTGCTTTGACCACAAACAGCCTGACTATGAAGTTATGGCAGTAAGTAAAGCAATAACATGGCTAGAAACACAGACATTCAATCGGGCATGTGTCCTTAGTGACTCAATGAGTATGGTCAGGATGATAGAGATGGGACGGGTCCAAAGAGAATGGCTGCGGTCTCTGGAGCGGTCTCGGCTGGCAAAGGTTAGTTTCATCTTCATGCCAGGGCATACGGGTGTCCAATGAAATGAGCAGGCTGACTGTCGTAAGTCTTCCTTACTTACTTTCGTGTTGTCCCTGGAGTGGGGGGAATCAACACTACATTTTTATTACCCCAATATTATTGTCCTAGAGAAACCACCAGACTCCGTCCACAAAACTCCGTCGGTCTGCAAACCCCTTTTTCTTACTCTCACTCACCCTTAGATCATGCCTCCTCTCACTCCTCCCCAACATAACATACTCCACAACTCTAGCTTTAACAAATAAATACAAAATAATTTATTAAGCAAAGAGTATAAGTGTGAGAAGTGTGTGTTAGTAATGTGTAGAATGTGTGTCGAATATTCTAGTGGGTGCAGACTTAGACCAGGTAGCTGAAGAGCCCAGCCCGATCATCCCAGAAAGGATCACACCACATCTTCATTCAGTCCACGAAGACCTCACCCAGGTATGTGTCCATCCTGCTAGATGTAGATTTCCACCGGTGGCTGTTTGATCACTCAAAAGAACTAGTCACAGTCCGACCCTAAATCCTGTCTGGATACCACAGTTAATATATGTCTAATTTGTTCCTATACTTATAACACCCTTGTCTAGTGAGGACACGAACATACTGTTCTTTGTAATAAATGTACTTCCTGTCTCAAGTGTCTACTGTTCATAAGACCATTGTTATACTAACTTCCTAATAAGTTTATACTGATTTATTCCCATGTGATGGGGAATAACTGTATCTCTTTGTTTGTTCACCTGTCGTGTAAAACATACTGCCACTGGGCTGTTCCCAGGTGGTGTAAAAGAAATTCACTTTTTACTATTCTGTTCCCAAGGGATGTTTGAAACATTAATTTGACGATTGGTCTTCCTCCAAAATGGTGTGGAGAAAACAATTTCTTGTATTCTGTTAATGTGTGACGTTTTGATAATCCCTCTTATACTTGTTTCCGTAAACCCTTTTTATCATGGGCTAAGTGCAAAAGATGTTGACCAACTGCCTGCACCAAGGTCTCCATTCTCAGTGACTTGAGTGACCTAAAGGAACCTGTCAACGAGAGAACAACACATTGGGTGATAGCAACTGTCCCTGACCTCCATTGGATTGGGGGGGGGGGGGTGTTCGCCTCACTCAGATACATGACAGTGAACATTCTCTGTCATGGGCATAGGAGTTCTTCACTCCGGTCTGCAGTGGGTTAAGATCAGGACAGAGCAAAATGTAAAGTGTAGACCCCTAGCAGACATCACTAGAAGATCCCATCATTGTACATTCTCCCCATCCCCAATATCACCCCACTACACAATTCTCACTAGCAGAGCTAATTCTATTCATTACTCTAGCAAGTTTTACCGAGGCTACTGCTTATATTAACTAGGCTTAAATATACTCTCTACAATACCTTAAGCACAACTGCATCAATCCTGGATGACATCTATAACTTGCCATTAAGGCATATGTTATCTAATGTTACTTAAATCTAACACAATAGATGTTCTCCGAATTTCCTAACTGCAGCACCCACACAAAACACGTCAATCTTAGTCACAATCCTTGGCCACACTAATTTATCCCAGTCTTGTTTATTTAAGGCCAGGAGTGTTTCCCCAGAAATTTGATGTTTCCCCGGTTTTCGTCAAGGGCCTAACCTAGTTAAAATCTTAATGCAGGGGTTAACT